>JAOPTO010001198.1:0-72201 GCA_033822845.1 Tetrapedia diversipes
ATATCAAATTAAAATTCTCAATTTTGCTATTATCACAAAATAAAAATACAATTTAGAATAGTTAGACATCAAATTATAATTCCTAGTAATTTAATTCAGAATGGTAAATTCTAAAAGTCGACACTGGTACACACAGATCGTTGCGCGAATGTCGTCTATAGCCGACGCTCGTAGCGAAAGGGTTAAACGACACGTGTCAGGACGTCGAGTTTCTGTCACCAAAGAGTTTCTGGTGGTTTCCGCCAAACCGGATATCCCTCTTCTCCACCGAGTCATTCTTATTCGGCTTCTTGTCGTCGCGCCGCGTCGTCTTTCGATCCCACAGAGGACGCAATCTGCGTTTTTGCGCCGCCACCGGTTATTGCAGCGTGGATTATTAATTACACCGAGGTTAATTGGTTTCCGAGAGCCGGCCAACGAAAGCAATCGTTCGCTCGAGCTCCATCTCTGTTCTCTTCTTTTTATCGGTCGAATAAACAGAGTGATTCTAGAATTGGCGCGCCAACGTCTTTTTGTACAACAATAGTGGAACACTGATATTTCCGATGCACTTTTATATTAACACTATTCCTACCACAACCGGTCAAATGACGGTTTTTAAAACTTCGATTACAATTTCATACATACAATGTAATTGAATCGCCTTTAAACTTTAGACTTTTCCACAAATATGTGTATCATACTGTGGCGACACGGAAACTCTGCGGGTGTTCTAAGGGGCTGCATCAAACACTTTACAACAGGGCCTGAGCATCGGCCCGTCATTAGGCCCAAACGGCCAGCCGATCGTCATTACCACGGGTGTTTGATTGCAGCCTTATTAGAATCCGGAAAACACTCGCAGAGAGTCCCTTCCATGTCACCACATTTTCCCCTTCTCGACGTGTTCAGGGAATATAAAACACAAACTTCCCTGGGCGCGACATTCAGCTACATACAATCTATCAGTTACACTCAATCTATCAGTTACATTCAATCCATCACAGTGTAATTATCACATACAAGCAAATAAACATACTCTACAATACATTTTTCAATATTCACTTCTTTTTTCATTGCTTATTTTTTGAAAAAAATTTGTAGTCTGTCTTACGTGGAAATGTAGTGGTAGGAATAGTCTTAATTCGCGAGCAGATTAATTAACACTAGATTGCCGGATGTGTTGAGTGTATACCTATTTTGCTTGAAACGAATCAATTTGACTCAAACATGAAAATTGAAGTTTTTGAAAAAAATAAAACTTCATTTTTAAGAAAGTTTGCTCAAAACACTTTTTACATATATGTGCTGTTTTTAAAATACATTTTCTGCAAATTTTTTTATTGCACTTAGCACAAACGCCCTTACTTCTAATTCTTTCACATAACACTTGAACTTGACAGAATCGTAAGTGAGTCAAATTGACTCACTCCGGCAATCTAGTGTTAATAGTATTTCATTTATAATAGTAAAAAATAGTATTTCATTTAATTCCCACAAAATTACAATTTTAAAGATTTTTCTTAAGGAAGGTAAGTATTCTTTTTGGTTAACCGGGGCAACTAACAGGAACTTTTAGATTTCCTAGAAAAAAACAAATTGTATAAATATGTATTTTCATGCGCTGCAATATACATTCTGAATATTTTCTCTCATTTCTCACGAATCTTCAACAGGTGCCTAAATATTCTGGTAAAACTAAAACGAATTCGCTAAAAAACTGGGCTATCTTTGATAAATTTTTTGAATCGTAATTGCAATTTTGGTAGGGTAGAATTTTTCTCATCTCTTCATTCTCTTTACCTGATTCCCAAATTTTTTGCCTTTACAAACTGAAACTTTAGTAGGATCAAATTTTTATCATCTTTCCGTTTATTTTTTCTGATTGCCAAATCTTTGGCATTACAATTTCAGTTTTAGTAGGATCGAATTTTTCACACCTACTTTTTATCACTTTTCCATTGATTTTTTCCGATTGCCAAATCTTTGGCATTACAATTTCAATTTTAATAGGATCGAATTTTTCTCACCTACTTTTTATCACTTTTCCATTGATTTTTTCTGATTGCCAAATCTTTGGCATTACAATATCAGTTTTAGTAGGATCGAATTTTTCTCACCTACTTTTTCTCACTTTTTCCGTTTATTTTTTCTGATTCTCAAATCTTTGGCATTGCAATTGCAATTTTACTGCGGTTGAATATTTCTCGCATGCTTTTTACGATCTTCTTGTAAATTAGATAGCTGATAATTAAGTTATCAAAATAATTGTTAATATACCATAATTTTGGTGCAATAAACGTTTAATAATAATAATTGTTGGAAGCAAACGAAGGTAAAAAAAAAGTGAACGCGAAAGAAGAGGATTACAAGAACTTAAAGAACACTTGAAGAGAACGTTATACGATGCTGAACAAGGGTTCGGCTCCTTATCTTCTCGTATTGCTCTCAATCCCTCCCAGAGACATTAAAAACATGTTTACTTTGACTTCTTACTAATTTTACGACCTCTCTATATTTCTTCCGCCCGCCGCACGATCCTTCTCCTTTTTTTTTCACCACGGGAACGTGGTCGTTGGACGTCGACAAGGTCGAGAAAGTTTTCACGTGCTCGTTTCCACGGAAGCGTGCTGTGTAAACAGTCCGGGAGCCGACGAAAACGAGCCAATGCAGACCCGCTGCTGATTTCTGCCGCTGCCTTCTGGTTTTTGTACAGAGTTTCATGTGTTTCACTTATTTGTTTACCTTGTTTCTGGTTTAATTTTTTATCAGGCTGCACAAAGACTGTGATATTTCCTAAATTAACATCGCTAAGGTTGTCACTGTTTGTAAAGCAGCTTTATTAAAATGCACTTCCTCTGTAATTTAAATTTTCGCGAACCGGCTACCCAGAAGATATCGAAATACAGTTCATTAAAAGCCGAGGAAAATACCTGCGTAACTATTAATTACGAGTACACTGCACAGACCTAAGATAATTGATTGCTGTTCATTATTTCACTTGGAAAAAAAAATTAAACGAGTTCCCCCCCTGTTTCTCCTTAGGAAGCAGACAGACTGGAAGTAAGAGTAAACAGCAGTAAGTCGACGATGGACCAACCGCAGAGCGACTCATTAACGATCAGACTCCATCGACCGATCCATCAGAAATTCATTACCGTGATTCAGTCATTTAAGAACAACGGAACGCTTATTCTTAGAGCTCATTATCGTTAAGGACAGATCGAAGAATATTCGCGTTCGACTGGGGAAATAAACGTCAATGTCTGTTTCACACAGATTTGAAAATTGTACGAAATAATTATACGAAAATTCATCGAATTTAATCGATGTAAAATAATGTAAAATAAGCACAAGTAAGTGTTACAATGCGAAGCACGTGTGCTCAAATCGACAGAAGGAATCGAGAAGGACGGTGAGACTACAAAACGGAAATTAACACCCAAAGTATGACGCTCATAAAATTTCAAAGAATAAATAAACCCATGTTGCATAGTAATTTTGTTGCGTTTTAAATTAAACAAACCTGTACTAACCTGTACTAACATTTGTAACATTTTTTTATGGTATTACCAACTGCTTTAAAAAATCTGTATGCATGCAGCTATTGCAATAGTTTGAGGTGGGTCTAAAAATGTTCTACAAATGTGGGATATTTTTAATCCCACCGTGCTTCAAAGGGTTAATACTTCGTGTGAACTTTTCGTTTATATTTCCTGTCAATTTCCAATGAACCGCGGGTACAAGTTTCCCCTCGTGTTGCTAGTTTGGTGGGGCTTATGTTAGTTGAAAAGAGGCGAGGTTCAAGTGGCCGGTTCTTGTGGAAATGTTTAGTCTGCGGCGACGACTCTCGTTTAAGGAGCGGCAGGAAGTGTTGCGGAGCAATCCTGATGGCGGTCAAAAATGCGAGAGGAATATGATGAAGGAAGCTATTTGGAGATAGATTATGAAGAATCTGACTATGCAGCGATTACATTTCTCAACAATATATATATTTAATTAAATATATTATTTTGTTTAAATTATTAAATATTTTATATATTTATTATAATATATTATTTTATTTAAATTATTAAATATTTTATATATTTATTATAATATTATGGCGACCTCCCTGCCCTCGCTACTAGGAGGGATCAACCAACTACTTTTCTCGCAAGTGCTCGAGTCCGCCCCGGTTCTTATATATACGAGTTGCGACCTGTCTCTTTCTATCCCTGTGTCTAAGGCAGGGGCCTGCTAGGTAAGCCTTACCGACGAGTCCAGTAGCAGGCCCCGAACGAAACACCCCTTCCCATTCCTTTTCTTCTCTTCCACAACAACCACAAGTCCCAGGAGAAGCCGCCAATAGCTGAGGATGATTCTGTTCTAGCGGTAAAAGGGGTGGCTCGATTTATCCGCGCCCTCTCAAGGCCAAAGGGGCAAGGGGATCTTATTACGCGGTCGGAACGGTTATTGGTCGGCTTTATGTCGAAGTTAAGGCCCGTGAACAGCGACGGGAACGGGCTCGCACACGGCTGTTCGCGGGCATAATAATGGCGCTAACGACGCGAGGCGATATCACGCCCCGGGGGTGAAATCTCGTCCAAGGGCTTTCTTGGATCCCTTTTCTCGGTTGCCCGCGCGAGAATAACAGCCCCTACACACGACCCTACGATATATTTCGGATTAAACGTCGACCGGGCCGGGAAACTTTCTCGTAAAATCGCGGAACGCTATACAAGTACCAAGTCTGCTTGGAATCGTTCTGTTTAAGAATTTGGATATTTAACCCTTTGTACTTTAGAGGTGACTGGTAGTCATCGAATGATGGTTTCTCAAATTTTCAAACTGTAGTTAGTTTGTTTATTAGTTAGTCTCAGAAATTAAATAGTCACATATGTAAGTTTTAATATACTACTTAACTAAATGAAGTTTAACCCATTTGCATCAAAGACTGTCTTCTATCACCGAGCGCGGAATAATCCGCGAGCTATGACTTTCTTTCATTACCAGTCGCTGAATATTTTTCATCTACCACAGATCATGTTTGATCCCTTTTGTGAGCATCTCACCTACATCAGCTCATTATATTCTTGACAAGTTTTACTTTTGTTGTGAAAATCTCCATGAACAATTCGGAAGTCAAGTATTGAATATACTGACCGACCGCGCGTGGTGATACGGGCCAGTCGTCAGTTGAACGTCGCTGATGCAAATGGGTTAATATAAGCGAATGTTAACCCTTTAGCCTATAACCACGAGTCTGACTCGTGGTAAAGAATTTGTGTCATAAGCGAAAACCACGAGTCTGACTCGTGGTAAAGAATTTGTGCCATAAACAAAAGCCACGAGTCTGACTCGTGGTGTGGAATTTGTGCATAAGATGCCGCGTATTATTATTAGAACAAACGATTGGAGTTATTCCACATCGAATATTTTTCCTTTAATTATGATTACACCCTAGACGTCTTAAAATTACTATTTGTACCTAAAGATTGTTTATTATTTCACAATTCCTTTCGTTGCACTGAAATATATGTCATGAAAAGTATAGATTTTGCGCCAGTTCGGGTACACGGCTGAACAGTTGAATGGCACGGCGGACGACAGACTTTCTTGTTTACTATAGCTCGCGAAATTGGCAGATATCGTGTAGGCCAAGGGGTTAATAAATATTTCGAATTTGAAAACTTTTGAAGTTAGTATCATTAGACGACTAACAGTCACCTCTTGAGTGCAAAGGGTTAATATGGTGTTCGAAGACGGAGCGCTATCATTAAAAGGGTTAACACATTTTTAACACACGCGACCGACAGATTTTTTACGTTTCTTATAGTAAATCTGGTACGAAAAGGAATAGAATCAAATTTTTAACAGCTTTCCATTGGTTGATCTGCTTAAACTCCACGCGCAAAAACGGTGAACAGGTAAAGGGAACGATAACCCGGCACGCTGGCGGATTAATCGGTGATTTATGCGGCCCGATAAAGCACCGGTCGCGGCGTAGACGCGCGGCGTGCGGCGACGCCGATGATTTACCGCGTTTTCCCGGGGAAAGTTAATGCGCCCCCGCCCGAGTTACGCGCGTGTACACGTACCGGACGTTTCAGCCGGTACTTTACGCGCTTACACGCTCGCTGATTACGCCGTGCTCGATCGCGACCAAGCATACCCGCGATTTAATATCGACTGTAATCCACGATAACGAACATCTAGTTCGCGCCAACGGAGCCGGCCTCCTGTTAGAGCTGTTTCTGTTAAACCCTTTGCGCTCGAGAGATGGTTGTTAGTCGTCTAACAATATCAACTTCAAAGATTTTCAAGTGCAAAATATTTACTAGGATTCGTTTGTGTTAAACTTCGTTTAGTTTAGTTAAGTGATATACTGAAATTTATATGTATGACTATTTAACCTCCAGGTTTGATTAATAAACAAACTAAAGTCTGGAAATTTACGAAACTATCATTTGGCGACTAATAGTACCCCTTAATGTTAACTATAATATTAACCTTTTGCGCTCGAGAAGTGACTTGTAGTCATCTAATAATACTAACTTCAGATTTTTAAGTGTAACATATTTAATAAGATTCATTCATATTGAATTTCATTTGGTTTTTCTAAGCGATGTACTAAAATTCACTTATATGACTATTATAATATAAATTCACTTATATGACTATTATAATATATTATTATAAACCCTTTGAGTTTGAAAATTTGCAAAATTATCATTTGGTGACTGACAGTGCAACCCTTTCGAGTGCAAAGGGTTAATTCTTAGCTCTAAGTGCTATTCTGTCTTACAGAAAATTTTCATTCCTTCGTAGAAAATACTTTACCATCGCTCAACTTAGTATATGTACTTGTAAGGTAAGTAGCTAGATATTATATTATTTACATGATTTACAGTTATTCTCAACAGTTTTAATCCGTCGTATCTTTTTCCTCTTTTAGCCGTAACTACGTTTTAATCTCGTAGGTAAAGAACGAACTCATAAAATTCATTGGTTAGAAAATATTAAAATATTAAATATTGTCACTATTTAAACAGTGCTAATTTTTAAAAAGATCACCTACTACGAACTGCAAGAATAAAAAGTAGCGCTTTTTAAACATCTTCTTCCAACTATTTACTCACGAGTACTATTCGCCTGTTTAAGTTAACCGTACGTTTAACGTTTCGCAATTTTGTTTGAACAGAGAAAAAATAAAGCGTGCGCGAATATCCTGCGAGTGTTTAATGACCGTTGCTGGCTGGCTTTCACCGGAAGCTGCAATGAAAAATGAACGAACCCGCGACTTCCTCCTCGACCGCCGCCGTTTCCTTCGCCGGTTACGAGCGGTTTCGCCTGACTAAGCGACGATTAACCACTTCGATACGAGCGTCGATTATAGTCGACAGCCAGTGATGAACGCGAACAGTCGAGCGTCGACTATAATCGACAGCCAAAGGTGAAATTGTGAACACTCAGAAATTTTCTAAACGGGCCCCAAAAGATGAGTTTTTTTTTTTAAATTCGTTAAATAACTTTTTTATCATTAAATTAATATTTTATATTGTGTTAGTTCAGAAATTATGATATTTGTGAGGAAAATGTCACTCAACCATTTTTTTTATATGAAACAAACTTTTAAAAGAAAAAGATCCCAATTTTGGTAGTAGCCCATAGGAAAAATAAAGAAAAGCCGTCTATACAAAGATTATTAGTTCACCAGTTTAGTAGTCCACTAGATTAGTAGTTCGCTAACAAAAATAAGCAGATCGCCACTACGTTCACACTGCTTTAGGATAAATATAAAAACGCAACAGTGACGGGTTAACCCTTTGCACTCGAAAGGTGACCATTCTTCGTTTAATGATACTAATCTCAAAAATTTTCAAATTCGAAATATTTACTATGATTCACGTATATTAAACTTCATTTAGTTTAGTTAAGTCGTGTATTAAAATTTACATATATGACTATTTAACGTCCGAGTCTGAACTAAAGTCTGAAAATTTGCGAAACTATCATATGCTAGGATTACGATGTCCCATGAGAGGGGACAGCCGAGTGCAAAGGATTAAAGTAAATGAAGTAAACAGTAAAAAGGAACTAGGTAGTAAGAAATATGCGTAAGAAATTCTACTTTCACTTTATTTAAGAGTTTTCAAATTGCAATAAATGCCATTTCAGTGCTACATCTGTAACTTAATACCATTAGATTTTGCTAAATTCCATAAAATAAAATCTTGGCACCCAGGACAAGACATTACTTTATTTAAGTTTTCAAATTGCAATAAATGCCATTTCAGTGCTACATCTGTAACTTAATATCATTAGATTTTGCTAAATTCCATAAAATAAAATCTTGGCATCCATGACAAGACATTACTTTATTTAAATTTTCAAATTACAATAAATGCCATTTCAGTGCTACATCTGTAACTTAATATCAATAGATTTTGCTAAATTCCATAAAATAAAATCTTGGCACCCATGACAAGACACCTTTAATTTGTCTAGCAGTGAATAGGTTTAACGATACACCGCGCGAGTAAGTGACTCTCACGGAGTATAACCTGAAACGAAGTGGCCGTTTTCTTGCTCGCGGTTTACGTCCTCGTTCCGTTCGGCTATCAAACCGGGAGAAAAGCTCCGTGGAATCGCGAGTTCCTCTTTACGTCGCGGTTAATTGCGACGTCCTGATGAGACAAGTTCGTTACGCGTCGTAGGGAATGAGCGTAAAACGCGGGGACCGGATTGGAACGAGAGAAAAGAATGGCATCAAAAGAATCTCTGTGCATAATAATTGTACCTGTACGCATGCGAGACGGAGAAATATCGCGTATCTCTCGAAAGTGTGCCGCGGACGTGGAAAACAAAGCGTGCAACTGTTCGCTACGGGTTTTCTTCGTTTTATGTTTCGCATAATGGGAGTGTTCAGACCAGAAACAAGAAGCAACGAAGAACCCTGTTCACGTTGGATGGTGGACAGTGAACAAAGAGAGCGACAGACTTCTTGTATCAATTATGTTTAACACTAGAACCACCAGAGCCGTCAAAATGACGGATCGATGATTATTCATAGCAACCTTATGAATCCACTTTACCAGGCTTTCAAAATTTACTATGATTTTCTGCAGAAGGTATAAATAAAGATTTGTTTTCTGGGTATTCGATATTTTTTCACTGTAATTTTCAATTTGGTCACTTCCATGCAAATAAATACACTGTAATCATCGATAGTTGTACTGTTAATATATGCATTAATTGAACAGCAGAGAAACAAGCCAAATTATAGAAAAAAAAAGACATAGATTGTAGAAAATATTTTTGACTCACGTTAGATCACTTGCATAATCAAAGTTATTTTATCAATTGAACAGCACAGAAACGAATCAAATTACAGAAAACGAAGATATAGATTATAGAAAATATTTTTGACTATTACGGTTAGACCACTTTCATAATAAGTATCTTATTCGTTTAAAAAAATGTTAAATTCGATATTTTTGCATCAAATAAGCTCCACCTAAAGTCATACAACATCACCGACCGTCACACACTGTCAATGCTTGAAACACGGATCAAAAATGACTCGCGACCAACCAAGCAACGGAATATCGCCATAGAAGAGGCCGCGGAAAAGCTTCGATCACCATCGAAGCCAACAAAAAAAAAAAAAAAATAACCAAAATCCAGGAAAAATTCCGCGAATGGTCACACAGTAGCTACAACCGTGACTCGTATCGGCTAGTCGAGGTTCGGTTATTGCGACCGACAAACCGGCCCCCCGGACACGAGTCCCCGGGCCGGCGCAGGAAATCCGGGCTATCGACGAAAGAGAGGAGACACAATCGGTTCGAGATAATCCGGACGAGGGTCCTCTCTCTGTCGATAACCAGGAGGAGGACGTCGACGTCTGGCATCGATTTGCTATCCGGACGCTCGAAATGACGATACGTTCCCATCGAGGCTTGCCCGATAAACGAAACCAATTCCCCGCCCTCGCGCCGTAATTAACCGTGGCTGCACATCGCCGATACAGCAACACCACCACCAGCGACAAGGATAAGAGGGGGAGGGAGAAGGGGTAGGCCAGCGTTTGCACCACCGTGCAATAACCACCCTTTTTCTTCCCATTTTCCAGGCCGGTTCACTTTTTACTTTTCCGTACGGTGTTTCGCCGTCGTCGCGCGAAACTTCTGCCTAGGGGAAGAAGAACACCGTATTCTTTTCTCCTGCTCATCTCTCTCTCTCTCTCCCCCATCTCCCCTTCACTCACTCTTTCTCATTCACTCTTCCCCTCTTCCCCTCACTCACTCTTCCACTCTCCCCTTTTCTCATTCACTCACTCACTGACTCTCACTTACCCTCCCCCCTTCTCACCACTCTCTCTCACTTCCCCTCACTCACTCACTCACACTCATTTTCTCTCTCCTTCTCCCCCTCTCTTTCTCATTCACTCACTCAAACTCACTTTCTCTCCCCTACTTATCTCTCTCTTACTCACTCACACTCACTTTCTCTCTCCCTCTCTTTCTTGATTTCTCTCTCTCTCTCTCTCTCTCTCTCTGTATTTTTCTCTTTCTGCGCCTCCTTTTTCTCGCTTCCTCGCCGCGCACCCCTCCCGCATGAAGCGCGTCGGGCAGAAACAAAGCGGATTCCCAGGCGTAATAAAGAGACCCGCCCGACGCAAAAACGCTATCACCGAGAACTTCCTTCTTCTCTGAACTCCGTTTCCTCCCGCCCCACCCTTTTACTCCAACCATGCTTCCCTTGGGCGACCCCCGATCGAAGGTCGCCGAAAGGGAGAGTTCGCGGAGGGCTCGACGGAATGCGATTTCGTAGCTGTGCTTCCGGCCGCGGCAGTTTCTTCTCGTTTTCGTTCCCCACACCTGAACTCAACTTTCTACGTTCGCCAACGCGCCCTTTGGGTAGAGCCGGAAAGCTTGCATCTGGAAGAATTATGGGTCCTATGTTCGCCAGTGGGGATAGGCCCGCCTGATCTCACTGCTTATTGTTGGTCGAAGCCGTCACAATTACTAATAGATCGCGAAACGAGGAGAGCGAATGAGATGTGTCGAGACAGAGAGAGAGACAGTGTGATTGTTGTAAATTTTAATGGTAACGCTACAAACATAACAGAATACAATAAAAAAGGAATATATAAAAATGTAAACTAGGATTACAGGCTATAAGCCTGTAAATTAATCCTCGCAAATGTATCTTCTGATTGCTTCACTCAGTTAATCAGTATCTACTATTATGCCTCTAGTTTTCGCTTAACACGTTCGTCGCCACGTCACCCAAATATGGGTGACGCTTTTTTTCTTAAACTTAAATAGGATTTTAAATTGGAATTTTAAAAGGAATTCAATGGAATAAGCATTGTAAATAAAAAGTTAAAATTTTTGCTGTTTTTATATTTTTTTATCCCAGTTTTCTATGCAATCGGATTTGGGCCCAACGAGAAACTCAGCCGAATCACGCTGGGCGACGAACGTGTTAAATATCTACTCTCCATCTTGTGTCATTATATCTACTGGTAAATTCATTTCCAGTCTTCAGCGATGAACTACTATACAACGTGTACCTGAACCGTGAGAACTGCGGTGTCGGGGAAAGATGTGGTTGGACGGAGCTGGCAAGAGATCCTTCTTACCCCTCTGCAAATTCCAGATGCAATCTTTCCAGCTCTGCATTATATTTTGCGCCCCCGCGGCCACGATTCGAACTCCCAGACTCGTCCAATTGGCCGCACTCGCCGCATTATGCCGGCGACTTAATCTAAACTTTCACGCGGTGGCGACAGGGAACCCGAGACGGAAACGCTGGAGGGCGCGAAAGGGGTGGCTGTTATCTCCTATGCAACCCTAGTGCGCTACCCTTAAGGTAACGCGAAGGGACCTCCGGCGATAAGTATCTTCTTAGAAATTAACCCTGCGGATCGTTCACCGGAAACGATCGCGACAACTCCCTTGCAGCATTGTTGGAGCAAAGGCCGATAATCGCGACATCTTTGTTTTCTGTTAAATACTATTGGGTTGTCTGGAAAGTTCGTGCCGATTTTGGAGGAAGATTGAAACGCAGGCGATTTAAATTTTAGCATACATTTATTACGTTATATAGGTTCCATTCCTTCTTTCCACCTTTCTCCATCTTTCAAGTAACTTGAAGATTTCGTGCTTCCAGAATCTCTCAGGTTTTTCAGTGAAAACCTTTTTTCGCTGCTTCCTCTCCGACCAGAGAAACGAAGTCTTTTCGAAGCTTTTGCGTCTACAAGACCGTTGAAATTTCACCACGAAGAGACACAATTTCGTGTCTACATGAGAGAGGAAAATTCTTCGAGGAGTTATCGTGGCATAATTTCTCGAGACAAATCGGGAGAAAATTTTGGGACTCGAATTGGAAACGCCTGCGAGAGTACATCCGCAGATCGAACGTTTCATGAGGGGTTGAAATTCGACAGAGAAAAAGAGAGAGTGAGAGGAGAGAGTTAGCGAGGGGAGGGGAGAGATATGAGTGAGTGAGTGAGTGACTGGAGAGGAGAGGAGAGTAGAGAGGGAAAGAGAGAGAGAGAGAGCAAAAAGGGGATGGTACAGACGGTTGTAAAACGGAAGACAAAGAGTTCTCGTCGTCTTAATTTCCACTTGGAGGAGGTCAAGAAGCGCCTGAGAACGGACAAAATGTTTGCTGCAATTTCGGTAGTTACAGCTTGCCCGCCAAGAGCTGCGAGGGCGGTGAGCAGAATGGAAGAAAGAGAGAGAGAAAGAGGGACAGACAGACAGACAGAGAGAGGGAGGAAGAGAGAATTCAATTAAGGACGCCTGATGCGTTTAACACCCCGTAAAGCCACACGAGAGGGCGCAAAAAGCAAAGCTGAGCTCTCCTTCGAAACTCACGGGATTTGCATGTGCAGCGTGAAACGTAAGCGCCCCCTCCCCCCCCCCCTTCGTTGCGGGGGGAGAGGTAGCGGACGTCTCGTTCGACCGGCGTGGCCCGGCTGGTGGTAAAATAATTATTTTAGATTAAACTCTAGCTAGACACTGCTCGATATTAAGGTGATTTAATAGGACGCGGCCGGCGCGAAATTAGAAATTATAAACGGGCCCGCGCCGCTGTAAATAACGCGAATTTTACGGATTACACACCGTGACCCGTGATTATTAAGCGTTTCGACACGGCGCGGCGCCCTCTAACTAGAATCATACAGATCGATACGGTTTTCATTAAACCGGTGATATGAAACCTGTATACACGATCAGAAATTCTGTCACGTTTGGTAATTCAACTTTGAATAGCTGCTTGAATAAAATTACTTGTCACGTTAATCCTTTACAAGACTTTAAAACCGGAAGTATAACCGATATTTATCGTTAATTATTAATAAAGTGGTAGTGTTAACTTCATTCTGTAACACTGGTATAAACTGACGATCTACAAATTGTTGGAGAAAAAAGATCACTCAATTTGTCTTTAGATCGGGAATTGAACTCGGGATCTTTCGCTTACTAAGCAATTGTTTTACCCACCAGCTATCCAGTACCCGATTGTTTACTCTTCTCCACGTCTATTTAACCTAAACCAAACCTGACGTCGATCACTCACAAAATAAAAATAATTTTCCCTTACAATTTTATATTTAACTGCAAAATTTTAGATGTTACTCACATTATTAACATTCTACTTTATCGACACTTGTGCCACCGATTTATAATTACTCCTAACAGTCGCGATTATGTTCTTTTGTTCGAACAGAAATAAATTACAATTTCTGCTTTTAATGGCCAAGAGGTTAAGAACGATCGCCTCTTTTTTTCCCCCTTCAGCTCTTCATTGCCGCAGTTTTCGTTGCGGAGACACTTCCCGGCAGCCGTTTAATCGAAACGAAACGGCAGATAAATCTCTAGCAACGGAGCAGCGGGGAGATCCCCCAATTACGCGTAATGATGTAAAATCGTCGAGGCGATAATGGGTGCCGGGGTTCGCGACGCCTCCGAGACACGTGTTCACTATTAATAGGCCCGCGCCGTTTTTATCCGGACGAAAAAGCGGAAGGGACGAAAGGGTGGCGACGAAAAGGAGGCGATGTGGCAGACCAACGGCGCCTGCCAGGGGTAAATACGCCTTTTTTTTTTAACGGGCCGCTTAAATACAGTAACAGACAAAGGCAAGCTGTCGCTTCGTTGATGCACGCAGTCGATGAAAATGGAATAATGCCCGGTGATAAAGGTTAGCGGGTGTCGAATAAGTGCGTGTGCTAAGAGAGCACGAGTCGAAGCTTGAGCAGTTTATATTCTGCACTCCTAAAAGATTTCTCAGGGACCAGTGCGGTTTATAAACCACATGCTAAAATTATAGCGAGATGCGACTGTGGTATGTAAATAATAAGATAATTTTTGCTAATATTTTTGCGGCTGTGGTTTATACAAAATAAAATAAATGTGATAAAAAAATCTTTTAAAATAGAATATCACTTCATTAATAAAATTAGATTGTAAAACTTATTTTCATTTTATTTTTCTGATCGTTGATTATATAATGTATAACATAACAACTTGTTAGTTTACGTTTTATTCATGTAACACTTTCTTACTTTGTTTACTTTTTGTTATTTATAAATAAAAATTATATCGTCTAGTATTATGGTAATTTTGTTCCTCCACTGTATAACAATAAATACATGAACTATTTCTTCTATTTTTTTTTTTTTTTTTGCGTTTGAAGCATGCTCCATGTAGGAAAAATCTTTACATTATCTTGTTTACACTTAAGGTTCAAGGTGTTTTGTATTCATAATATTTTTATGACCTTAACGATATTTACAGCAATGACGTTGATTATCTTTTGCCTACCAGAGGGTTTTCAAAAAATACAGTTGAAAAACGCGATCGCGCTCCTTCGATTATGAATCGAGAGTGACTGAGAAACACAATAACGCTCCTTTGATTATGCGTTGAAAAAAGCCGAGGAGTGCAATAGCGCTTGTTATAAATTAAATATATATATATATATGTATATACTATTAATTTATAATAGGTAACAATGAAATACAAAATGTATTACTTGGATTACTGATACTAGTAACAATGGGACGTAAGTACATGTGTCTGAAAGATTGAGTGCGTCCTCAGTTGTCTGTATCGATTAAATGCGCTGGATTTTTTCGACACAAAATCTGAAAAACGCGAAAACGGTTCACGATATGCAAACGGTTAAGAAAAACAACCACCAATTCCAACATTTGTTTGCATCAACTGAAAGTTACGCAGATAAAAGTCTAAGATCAAAATCTTAGATCAGTCACAACCCAAAACAGCCAAAGATGCTTCCAGCCAGAAACCCTATCGACTGTACAAATCGGCGCGAAGAAAGACGATTTCTCGATTCCAAGCTGCGACGGGCCCCAAGGAATCATTCTTCCCAACTGGTTCCACTTTTAACATCCGTCCAGATGACTCCCCTTCCCGCCACACTCCTTCCTGCTCACTTTTTACCCGGTCCCGTGTCGCCGGCCCGGCCGATTTGCTCGGCGATAAAGCTTAACGAGCGCCCGCGACGCGTACACTAATCCTCTCGCTAGAGTCCCTCGCATAAATGGAATTCTAGAGAGCCCGCACGCGGGGAGCGCGGGCCAGAAAGGTTACGAGCGATCGTAAAGCACGGGGATACTTGAGCAACGACCAGTTACCTCGTTAAAAAGTCCACGGCTACGGAGGATCGTTTAATCGGCAGGAACGGGTCGCGGTCGAAATCGCAGCGAGCTTGTCGAAATTGGCGAAATAAAATTAATTCGCGAAGCTTCAACTCGAACGTGTCGATCGTTCTGTTGAAAAGACCCGTTGAGATTGTTAGAATAGCTATGTTTCATAGGTCTGCTTGTTCAGAGGCACGAGAACAAAGTTTGTTATAGGAATTCGATGCTATCTGCTGATTTATTTGACGAAATCGTTCATCAGTGATAGAAGCATTGTCGTTTCAATTCTCTCTACTGTCCAACAACACGAGTCCTATATTCTTATTTGTTGAAAGGTTGGTTTGTTAGATGTATCCAAAAATGAAATATGTAGTATATTTTATTTCTTTTAAACTGTGTACTTTATTTTATTTATGTACTTTTATTTTTAGTGTCCTTTTTTTCAAAGCGAGTGATTAATTGCTTCGTGTCTATCCCAGTAGTATATATAGCGTTTCTCTTTGTGTATGTTTGCGTATGGGTTATGGTTCTAGTGCTTTATTGTAAGATACCGTTATTACCATCTTTCAAAATTATTATACAGACGTGTCGAATGCAGAAACTATTAAAACGAATATTATATTTTTCGCTTCTGTAATATAGCGAATCTCTATGGTAACTAGAAGAGTTCGAGTTAACTTTTTGGGGCTAGGTGGATTAAAACTAGTCCTACCTTTTGCTCAACTTTATATGCATGGTGTGATAGTCAAACAGTTTAATATTTTAATTACTGAAATGAATATTCCTTTCCATTTTTTTATACTAAAAAAAATTCTGTACCACTTGGGTTTTTATTTTCCCTAAAATCGTGTGCCTCAAACAGTTAACAAATGTAACTTCTGAACATCGAACTTGAAACTTGAATGCTACCAAATGCAATTGAGAAAAATAATATTTTCAGAATTCTCTGCTTTAAAATAATCGTAATTAAAAAATTGCGATGAAAGTTTGCGAGTTCGATGAAACCACCCCTTTGGGTAAAAGTTTTAGGATTAATTTCGGGTTGGTGGCGACCAAGATTTATCCGAGCGGGACGAGAGAAATGAAAGCTTCCGGTGCACGCGAGGTCTACGGAGAATTTTAAAGGTTTGTCACCGCAACCGCGCCTCGCAACTCGCTCGAAAGTTGCGGCACGCTACCGCCACCCCCGCCCGCGCGCGCGCGAGTACCGGAAGAATATCGAGCCACTTTAATTGGAATTCTTTCCCCATCTTCGGGATCGCTTCTCGGGCGGAAGGAAAAGTTGGCGGCGGTGTACACGTGTCCGTATATAGGTGCCAACAGTTGTCCGTTATTTCGGTTTTTAGCCCTTGGAGACCGAGTTTGCGAGACCGACGCGACAAACGGTTGCAGGGTCGTTTCGTTAATAAGAAATCGCACGACAAATAAAAATTGTATTCTATTTTAATCAATAAATAGTGTTGTATCAAACTGATGATAAAAATAAGCACCTGAACAATATTTACACATTATAAAACTATGTTTTATATTATCCTATCGTCTTAAATTTTTGTTCGCTACTGTATACATACAAGAAATTATGGTGAAATGGTTATCGTAGAGTATGGTAGCGAATAGAGGTTTAAGATCAAAAGCTCAAAGAAAACGAATAAATTAATTAATAAAAAATTGTATGCTATGTTAATCAATAAATAGTGTTCTATCACACTGATGATAAAAATAAGCATCTGAACAATATTTACATATTATAAAACTATGTTTTACATTATCCTGTCGTCTTAAACTTTTGTTCGCTACTGTATGTATACAAGAAATTGTGGTGAAATGGTTATCATAGAGTACGGTAGCGAACAAAGGTTTAAGACCAAAAGGTCAAAGAAAACGAATAAATTGATTAATAAGAAATTGTATTCTATTTTAATCAATAAATAGTGTTGTATCAAACTGATGATAAAAATAAGCACCTGAACAATATTTACACATTATAAAACTATGTTTTATATTATCCTATCGTCTTAAATTTTTGTTCGCTACTGTATACATACAAGAAATTATGGTGAAATGGTTATCGTAGAGTATGGTAGCGAATAGAGGTTTAAGATCAAAAGCTCAAAGAAAACGAATAAATTAATTAATAAAAAATTGTATGCTATGTTAATCAATAAATAGTGTTCTATCACACTGATGATAAAAATAAGCATCTGAACAATATTTACATATTATAAAACTATGTTTTACATTATCCTGTCGTCTTAAACTTTTGTTCGCTACTGTATGTATACAAGAAATTGTGGTGAAATGGTTATCATAGAGTACGGTAGCGAACAAAGGTTTAAGACCAAAAGGTCAAAGAAAACGAATAAATTGATTAATAAGAAATAGCATGGTAAATAAAAATTGTATAATAAATAGTGTTCTATCAGAACTCATAGACGGCTTGGAATTGCTCAGAAACTTATGAATCAAACTTCTAGAGTAATAAAGCGTAGCTTTATGGATTTCAAATATTACTTATTCATTCATTTTTATTGTTATTGCGATAGAACATTATTTATCGATTAGCATAGAATGTATTTCTATTTCTTATAAATCAATTAATTTATTCCCCTTGACTCTTTGGTTTTAAAATTTTATCCAATACTGTACAAACTCAAACCGTGAAATATATATAATAGATACAATTAAAAGATGGAATCCAAAAATCTCATTCTCTACTTATTATAATATTCACATATATCGTGATACTTTGTCGAGATTTTTATATGTGATTCACGAAATCGATCGAAAATGCAACTGCGAAATTACTATTCAACCATTCTCCGCGCCTTCTGAAGCTTTTCATCGATCGACGTGCAATCTTTAGTTAACAATTACGTTTCGATGAAATAAAAATTGTTGAAAGGAACGAACGATGCTGTAGTTTCTGACCTTGAATCGAACCTTGACCCAGCATTGGTCATACAGGGGTTAAGTTTTGTAAGCGATGGAAAGGGTCGCCTTTTTCCTCCATTTCGGAAATCCTTATCTGTTCGATCTCAGCGGGGACACTTTGTCAGGGGACCGTTTCCCGAAAAGAGGAAAAAGTTACGCGACAAACGTTTTTGTCCTCGCGTTCCCGATTCAATTTACTGGCGGCGGATAAGGAGCTCCGGAATTTATCCCGTCTTAAAATCCCGTCCTTCCGATATGAATCCGAGTAACCGTTGCTTCTTCTCCGCCACCTGTTCCGTCATTTTCGCCGTTTTCATCAGACCTTCGATCTCAACGCTGATGATCAATGATACTGTCTACTTTAACATTAATATTTCCCGTTTCGATGTTACGAAGGATAATTCGTACACGATCAATAATATTTATCGTGCTGTGTTCACAAGACTGATGTTAGCCACATAAGAATCACGATTATATATTTTTCTAACAAATTTACATCAATTTTATAGAATAGCAATTTTTGTACTTCAAGGTATTTATAATATTACTGTGGCATCTTATTAAAATATTTGCTTATTAATTTGTACACTTCTATCATTCAGAAGAATAATTTGAAAATTGTACGAGACACGTTTCGATTTTATAAACTTAATATTTATTAATATTGTTTATATAAATTTTAACTTTTCTAATTTAAATGAACAACAATATTGATAGATCTATCAACATTATCTATACAAGTTCTATTTTATCAAACCCATCCAGATTTTCAAATTTAAATATACCTGATCTTAATGAAGATTATAAAAAAAAAACATTTATATTGGCATAAATAAAACTCGAACCAAAATCTTCAACAGGTACCCAGGTAAATATTTTTAAAAACCCTCGGAGCCCTTATCTTGTCAGGATTAAAAAGACTCACGATAGAATCGACCAGAGTCGTTCAAAAATTTATTTCCCCACCGTTCGTTCCAGTCAGCTTATGGTTGTTCCAAAGAGAGCACTACTATAGTACGTACAGTAGCGAACAAAAATTTAAGACGACAGGATAGCGTTCAACATAATATGCAAATATAATTCATATACTTATTTTTATCGTCATTATGGTAGAACGCCTTTTTTTGATTAGCATACAATACGATTATTATCAATTAATTTATTTGTTTTCTTTGATCTTTTGGTCTTAAACTTTTGTCCGCTACTGTACGCAGCAGTTCGATCCCGTTCTTAGGCGGTCAGCACCGTAGCGGGGCCGTTAAGACGGAATATTCGAGGACCTCAGGCACGGCCAGGAATATTATACGAGCGGCGCAGAGTCCGCGAAGTTTCTCAAAGATGGATGATCGTGGCAAGTAGACGTAAGTCGCCGCCGCGGGATCGAAGCCCGGAGAGTTATGAATATACGCGGCTGAAGTTTGTATCAAGAATTAACGAACGCGTCCTCGATCCATACCCAAGTCCCTTCGAAGATTCGAATTTTCCAGGCGGAAACGGAAACGGGCACGGTTTTCCCGACCTCCTCGCTTATTTAAGTTTTCGTTCGATCCGAAAATGGACTCATTTATTTTTGTCAAAGTATGATTATTTATAATAGACCAGACGTACAGTGACAGGTGAAATTGATGGATGGCCTTGTTTCGTTAGACTTTTCATCTTATCGCAATGTAATTCGTTAACTACAAAATTAGGTTGGTTGATTAAACATTTAGAAAGGTATCAAGGAGAATACTCGTCAGAAAATTAATTAAACTGTAAATTTATGATTAAATTTGGTAAAAAGAAAAATGTAACTCAATTTCGTGAATTATTGTACGTATTAACGTCAATATAATTTTGATAATATACCAAATATTGTTTTAGGAGTACAGGTCAAATTTTCGAGAATTTCAACCCCTAAAAGTGTCGTCCATTTAATTTCATATTTAATGAAGTTGCTAATTTTGTTTGGCAAAATATATTCCACACATGTTTCCATAATTTCGAGAAACGCGTTATTCTACAATGCAATAACACTGAAATCGCCTACGTTAATTTCAACGAAAATAAAACACTATTTCATCGAAAGTGAATACTGGCCCACTAATAATCCGCATCGCCCTGATACTCAGTTCATAGATCCGGCGGAAGCAGGGAAATTTGCGAAACCGTTGCCGGGCAAAGATAATCGAAGAAATCGAACTCACCGGAATGGCGACGCAATCTTCGATCTCGGTGAGGGGCTCCTCTGAGCAAAAGGTGCCGTCGGTGAGGAATGGTGGCCGAGGGGGTGGCGGCAACCGGAACTCAGGGGGTGGCCCGGGGCACTCAGGGCACTCCGTGCTCTCCAGCGTCTCCAGCTCCTCCATCCTCCACCTCAGCGTGCTGAAAACCACACGGAAAAATCAACGCTCGATTAATCTTATTGACAGAACTATTAATCGGCTCGCGGTGGGAGAAGCTTTATCTCCTCCCAGCGGCCTCCTCCCTCCCTCCTGTAATTTATTCTCTCATCTCTCCCTCTCTCTTTCACCCCCCTCTTCTTCCTATCTCTCTCACACACATACTCTCTTTCCCCTCTTCCCTTTCCTCTCTCTCTCTCTCTCTCTCTTGCACCTCTTCCCTTTCCCTCCTCACTCACCCATCTTCTCACTCACTATCTCTCCTCTCTCTCTCCCTCTCACTGTTCTCCTCTCCCTTTTTCCTTTTTCCTAGCACGCGAGCCGCCTTCGACTCGCCCCGCATTGATTTTTTTCGCTGCCGCCCCTCATCCCCCAGGGCTGAGTTATTCGCGAGAGTCGAGCGTTTCCCTGGGACCCTTGAAAACCGAGTTACCCTCGCCGCGCGCGCCTGGCCGCCCTCGGGAGCTCCGACACGGGGAAACAATCTGCGAAGCGCACCGTGGAAATCTCGTTACTCGGCGCCGGGACCGCGATTGTACGCGAGTCGAACGTTCCTTCATCGAAGCCGGGGGGAGGAACGAGGAAGAACGAGCGGCGAAGGGTGGAGGGTGAAGAGAAGAAAAATAAAGCGGGAAAAAGAAAGGCAAAGAGAGAAGCCAACAGCAACGGTACCGCGGAACGGAAGGGACAACGGAGGGGGGCTTCGCTCGGATAAACTCGTTAGCGACGGGGGTGGTGGTATCGTCGGGGGAAAACATGCGTTATGGTCCAGACGGAGGGGAGGAGGAGCACGAAAAGGAGACGAAGCGAGTGTAAGTGAGTGAGTGAGTGAGTGAGAGTGAGTGAGTAACTGAGTGTGAGTGAATGAATGAGTGTGAGTGAGTAAGTGAGTATGATTAAGTAAGTGAGTGAAACAAAAAGAGTGAGAGTGAGTGTGAGAGAGAGATGGGGGAGAGGGGGGGAGAGAAAGAAAGATTCAAGGAACTGTGGATGAGGAAAGGATGAGGCTAAGGGAAAAAAAAATACCGGTTGACCGAGAAAGTTCGTGGCCAGGGGTTAAATTGATAACGGGGCCGGACTCCCCGCGGCGGCCAGCGTAGAGTGGATTTCGCCGGCTAATTAAGAGATACGCGTCTGGAGGCTGGTCCTAATGGCCGGTGACCATACAGAGCAGAGTAGAGTGGAACAGAGAGAGAGAGAGAGAGAGAGAGAGAGAGAGAGAGAGAGAAGGGGGGAGGGGTTCTCTCTGACCAGTGTAAGTGGCGCACAAACGGGGGTAAACGCGTTATATATTTTTTTTAACGCCGCACACCGACGCTCGCACACTATCCTAGAAAGGGTTATATCTCGTTAGCATAGGAGGCACCTCCGGGTCAAGTCGTTCAAGGCGCTGCCGACTGGCCGCGGAACGGTCTCTCCACCTAGTCGGTATGCTAATACGGGGACTTAATTACAGTCTCATAATGAATCAGCCACGCCAACGGTTCGGTTGTCCGCTCTTCTCTGCTCTCACCCCCCCCCCTTGCACGGCGTTCCTAGCAGGGCACACGCGATTGTATCCCCTTTGATTAATTGCGTCGGCCTCTCCGCGAGCAAGCGACGCCGCGACGTTTCAGTCGAGGACGCGTATATCATTCGAGCGGAATGGACAACTCGCCCGCACTATTCGTCATCCGTACGCACGATTTCGCTGATCGATTCGCGCTCGGTTCCGACTTTCTTTAATCGGTGTGCAGGCAAGAAGACACGAGGGTATATTAACGCTGAGAAATATTTGCCTGCGTATGGAAGACACGTTTCGTCAAACACCATTGCAGATTTATTAGTGCAATCGTTAGAAATAAGATACTTCCCGCATTGAAATTTTGCTGAGATTTCAGCGAAAGTAGGAAAAGTTTGGTAGGATAATATTTTGGAGGGGCGATGCAAGTCTCGAATATCACAGATGTATCTTCGCCAACACACCTTTTAATATTTTCAATGTAGAATTCATTTACTATAGTCTCAAGAAATATTTTAAGTTTTTATTATTTAAAGTATTTCTTGAAACTATATAAACAAGATTGAAAGTATGTGAGGCTTTATCTTTCGAGGGTTAAGATTTATAAATGAAAAAATGTATATGGAATACTTCGGTACTTTAATTCCACGCCATCTTTCTTAGTCCAATTTTCATAAAACCAGATCCATCTACGATAGTCGCGGCGTATACTTTTTATACAGCCTGTACGACACATACAGCGCACATAATTGTGATGAAAGCACGTTGGGAGGTTTCGTGGGTGGCACAATGGCGGAAGAAAAGGTTTGAGATATGAACGTTTTTTGATACAGGTTAAGTCAACCATCCAAGTTTTATGTTTCCATCACAAAAGAGCATTCTCTTCCGCGAGCACGTATAACTTTACTTCAACTTCGTGGAACATTTACATCCTCGAGGAACACTTGTCTACTGCTAGTTCACTCGAAGCTGACAAGTGGAGTGGGTCAAAGAAAAAAGGGACGCTAGAAGGATACTCCATTAGTGACTGGCAAAACAGAGGACTGATTGACTTCCCTTCGTCGTATACAGGGTGACACCGAAATAGCTGGCTAAGTGTGACAATTAGGGTATACTTATTAGAGACGAAGAAATCGAATTGAAAACAAAACAAAAAAATACCTAACATAAGGTAAACAAATTTTAGCACCCATAGTAAAAATTATAGTGAACTTCCAAATTTGTAGACACTACAGTAAGTTTACCACGTTTCTACTTATTAGAGACGAAGAAATCGAATTGAAAACAAAACAAAAAAATACCTAACATAAGGTAAACAAATTTTAGCACCCATAGTAAAAATTATAGTGAACTTCCAAATTTGTAGACACTACAGTAAGTTTACCACGTTTCTATGAAAAATTGCAAATTTTATGAATGAGTGTTATCCCAATTTATCACCGCCACGAAAAACCGCGAAGAAAGAACTAACCTTCTAAAATCATCATTCCAAAGTCTCCCAAGCTGATCCCTGCTGAAAGCAAAGTTCGAAAGCAGTAACACCAGGCACCGTATACCCTGACTTCTCCGCTGACGTTCGTCTCGTCGGAACGACTTCGCCCGAGAGATAAGACTTGGTTCCAGGGAATGAAAAAGCGCAAGGGGTAAGAGTCAGGTGAAAAGAGAAGAGTACCATCGGCCATGAAGAGGGTATCGAGTCGCTATTTTACACCTGGCGAGCTGCAGGACCCGAGAGGTAGCAGAGGCGAGTAACACGAAGGGGTTGGAAAGAAGAGGGTGGCGGAAGGAGGGAGTGGAACACGTCCGCGCGCTCAGTTTAATAAATGCAGCCTTCCTTCCGTTCCGTTTCTTGGCTCGACCGATATTCCAGCTGGAGCGCCACGAACCCACCCCCATCCCTCTCCTTCTTCTTGCGAGGTTCCATCCCCTGCTCATTCGCATGCAGAGGAGAACGCGGACGGAGCAGCCAAGCGAACGCCGTGAAGCGCTCATCTCGTTTCTGGCTCCGCTTCGTGCTCTCGCCAAATCTCCAGTTCGCGTGATTTTTATTTAATTCCGCCCGATACAATCCCCTCCTCCCCCATCCCAAGCAGACGCGATACGGATCGCGTTCCGTTTCCTGGGATCCTGAAGAGAAAGAAGCTGGGGTGAGTTGCGCTCGTCCGAGCTACGGGGAACGCGGTTACGTACACGACGTCCTGCCGGTCGTGATCACTTCGAATCGATTTCTCGTGTTCTCGCGGCGGTAAGATCGTGGCTGACGGAAACTGGAACAGTTGTTCGGGGAGAGGTGTGCGGTTCGATCGAAATTCTGATTTTTAAGTTTCTGTGCGCGGAACGGTCAGAGTATTTGTCAAGCTAGTAGATTTGTCGGTGATGTGATAAACCAACCGAGATGAAAGTTACTATGACATATTATTTTATTGTAGATTTAAGGTTAAAATCTCTGAAAGACCACCTCACTGCATTAAAATTAAAAACCCAAGTCGCAGTAATTTTAACCCTTTGAGCGCTATGAACGCATATCCTGATTCTCATACAACCATTCAATCTGGACTATGAACGCTGTATAGTTTAAAAAAATAGTGTGCTTTGTTGTAAAAAAAAGGTGGTCCTCAGCACACGCTTAACGTCGCACAACTCAATGCTGAAAGGGTTAATTGTAACGTACAGACTGAAAATAGAGCTCTTAAGAACCACCTCACAATGCATAAAAATTAAAAATCTAAGCTGCAATAGTTTTAACATACATTTTCACACTAACACGACTCCTCTAAAAATTCAACAACTCGTGCAACAACGATCCTAACCGGACAAAGAACGATATACCGTATCCCTCGATCGTGACCAAATTCAGAAACAGAACACCTCCGATCGCAAGAGACAAAGTCAGACGCGGTCGAGAATTTATTCGAGGGTTAATTGGAAGCGCGTCGCGCGATCTCGCGCGATAAATCTCCCTCGCGGCTGGCCAGACGCCGCTAGAGAGACGGTTTCTCTCTCGAAATAGTCTCTCGGACAACGGTGCCGGTCCATGGGCTGCGAACTCCGCGAGTCTGCCTGACCGCGGCGGAAAATTTGGCCGAATTAGAAGTGATGCACCGAAAAAGCAGCAGAGCGAACGTCGGCCCTCTAATGAAATTGTGCGGCGGCGCTCGCGAAAAAATGGCGAACGCGGTGCGTGGCGAGCGCTCGCAACGCGTTATGCTAATAAATACGGATATGCTACACGACCTGGTCCCGGCGCTGGCTAATTTTTGACGGAGGCGAACGCGATTTGAAAGTATGGCGATGGCCAGTGAATAAACAAGCGCGGCACGGCGCAACGCGGCGTTACACGCTCGTAATTATCGCGTTGATTACAAGTGTCGCTGTAAACCACTGTACGCTAAGAGGATTACGAGCTACGGGAGGAGAGGAATTCGAGGATCGTTCGAAAATACACTGGGTGGTGTCCTTCGAACCGGATTACCGTCAGTAAATAAAAATCTGTAAAAATGGTGAAAGGGTTGTTATTCGTTTTCTGTCATTTATACCTGTTTTCCCGCGGAAGAACTTTTAAACCTTTGGTGTGTTATTACTTTTGTGTTCGGCAGAGGTTTGGAATATTCGTTGTAGGGAGGATCACTGGCGTAGATAGAACTTTTACCGCCCGGGGCGGTCTCTTTAATTTACCACCCTCCCCTCAATGCACACGAAAATAGTACAAAAAGTGAAAAACGGCGCCGTACGTGGAAATAAATTAAAACACTGATGTTTATTTTTGAGGTAGAACTTTAATTTTAACGATTCTCCAAGGTTATCTTTCTTGCTTTTCTATTAACTAATTACGGAGTTAACATAAATAAACGAATCGTTGAAAAATAAGATTGTATCTCACGTGAAAAGTGCTGCCACGAGCGGACCGCCCTCTTCGTACTCTAGCTTAATTTCGTCGACTCTTTGGTCTTAAACTTTTGTTCGCTACTGTCCGTTTCTCGCAAAAACCCAGAAGAATTTTCGCTCTGCCTATAACTTCGCACGATCTCCTCTTATTCTCGGGAAGAAACTAAAGATATGCAACTACTATTCATAAGTTATAAGTTACCGCCGTTCGTTCTCCGGAACAAGACTGTTCCATGACTTTTGCGTGTAGATGTACAGTAACGGACAGAAGTTTAAGACCAAAGAGTCAAAGAAATTAAAGTAACTAATTTATAAAGAATAACATGGTAAACAAAATTTGCATTCTCTGCTAATCAATAAATGTCAAATGTTAAAAAAAGAAGTCGAAGACCAAAAAATCAGAGAAATTAAACTAACTAATTTATAAGGAATAGTATGATAAACAAAATTTGCATTCTCTGCTAATCAATAAATGTTAAATGTTAAAGAAAAATTTGAAGACTAAAAAGTCAAAGAAATTAAACTAATTAATTTATAAGGAATAGCATGGTAAGCAAAATTTGCATTCTGTGCTAATCAATAAATGTTAAATGTTAAAGAAAAATTTGAAGACCAAAAAGTCAGAGAAATTAAACTAACTAATTTTTAAAAAATAGAATGATAAACTAAATTTGCTTTCTGTGTTAATCAGTAAAGGGTTGTCTACCATAATGACAATAAAAATGATTACACAGACAATATTTGCAGATCATAAAACTATGTTCTACATTGTCCTCTCGTCTTAAACTTTTGTCCGCTACTGTACCTCGGCGAGCGACACGCGGGAGAATATATTCGGCGTTGTGACGGCGCTGGAACGGAAAAAGAACATCGAAGGGACAGAGGGGTAGATTTCGCGAGCCGCGTCGCGCGAAATTTCATAACGTCGCCGCGCGGACCAGCTCCCACCGAAATTTCACCGAAACGAATGTCGCCCTGGCTAGTATTTACGGCCGGCTGGCCTCGTTTAATGTACTCCGCTGAGAAACGAGCTCGTTTCGTTGGAATGGTACCACAGTGACGTCGATTAAACGCGTAACATCTTCGGTGGCACGGGGAAAGCGTGCTGAAGGTCGAAAACTGTGACGTTCGATCAAGATCCTTGAGGGGTAAGTCTGCTAACGCTTAAGTCAGGGGAAAGGAAGGAAGCGAGTTACCCATTTGTTTCGATGCTTTCAATTCCATGAATTTTTTAAATCTTGTGAAATTGCAAGAATTAATATGAAATTCGAGTATTTAACAGGTGATCAATTAACTGAGTAAAATTAATGAGTAAAAGTTAGTTTTGTCATCGTAAAGAAGTATGTGGGAAATTTTGCGAATATGGGGAATATCTATGAGACTCAAAAAGTTAAGGGGAAAATGCAGTGAACATTTGTTGCATCGTTGTAAAGGAAAAGAAAAAATAGAAAAAGTAATACTATTGTTAAATATTATTACTTAAGGAATTATTAAAAATTTCTTATTATTATTAAAGGAATACGTTCACGAACCTACTTAAGCTATTATTATAAAAAGAAAAAGATCTCGTAGGATCTTGAAGTTCGATTTCATTTCATTTCCCTATGAATAGTATAATTGTTATAGCGCAAAACGGAGAGTTTCTATAAGAGACAGTGAATTCCAAGATTGGACGCGATCGAGTTAGAATTGGTGGGCAACTCTGAAACCGGAAGAGCAATCGCTTGTTCCCGGATGCGTGTCTGGTTGCAACGCTCGAAAAACGTGGTTCGAGTAGATCGCCGCCCTTCGTCGGCGAGTTTAAATTAACTCGTTTTAATCCCACGGGTAACTTGGTCGTTCCACGAACCGCCCTTGTTCGAGTTCCGACGTTAAGTAATCAGATTAGCGCGAACCAACCTGGAGACGTCGCGGAAATTGCGTTAATCCACTTTCGAGGCCGTTGTCGGTCGAAACGTTCGGATAATCATTTGCAGAAAAGGGACGAAGAAGAAACAAATTTCTTTATGCTCATTGCGTCACGAGATCCAATCCTTCGTGGTTTGCCAGCGAGTTTTTGGAGAACAGAGAACGAGAGGGGAGAAAGAGAGAAAGAGAGAGAGAGAGAGTTCCCAGGGGAGGCAGGGGAAATAGACGAGATTAATTTGAAACGTCTCGAGATTCTGACGCGCAATTCAACGCCAGAAACTTCGAGCATTAATTATTATCGTTACGCTTTCCGACTCTGCCATGGCGTTTCGTTTCGTCTCCGTTTCCCTCGTCACCGAGCATTGGAAATGGGAAGAAATTGGGAAGAGAGAAACAGAGAGGGATTGATGTTAGAACTAATGATAATACAGGTGACTGTAAATTCCAAACAATAACGTCAGCGATGGTGACAGCTTGCGAGTGAACAAGTAATCCAACTAGGCTAAGATAGAAGAAACACTATATATAATTGAGAAAATTGAAGAGGTAACTCTGTACAACATTCTAAGATGAAAATCAAGAGTAACAATATTGCGTTTGACGCTTTGTTTATTAGTTATAAGCAACTAAAAGAACGAGCTATTTTGCGCCTGAGAGCAGGCAAACGGAGCAACACAGTAGGCTGCATTATTTGCCTATCCTCAGGCGTAAACAGCCGGTTCTTTTAGTTGCTTATAACTAATAAACAAAGCGTCAAACGCAATATTGTTACTCTTGATTTTCGTCTTAGAATGTTGCACAGAGTTGCCCCTTCAATTTTTTCCCAGCTTTGTCCGAACACCCTGTATAAATACACTCAGTCTCTTGTATCCGTAAAACTGCGTACGCCACGTGTAAAGTCATCACCCCTGTTGTCAGTTATAAAAGTAAACAAAAGTATACGAAACTGCTTCATTATCCTTAACAATTGAGATAAAGTAAGAGAGGGAATAAAAAAATGGGAGACAGAACGAGAGAGAAAGCGACAGAGAACTTCGAAACATTCACGAGCAACCACCAGTCGATTCGACGAGCTTCAAAGTTCATAGCGAGCGAAACAGGAGAGAAAAAGGAGAAACGGGTCTTGAAGCGCAAAGTACAGGTCCAGTGACGCGTTTCCTGTTCCGCTTATGGCCGATGGTGTTTCCAGCCGACAATTACGCCCGTCCAGGAATCCAATACTTTCCGAGCGGGAGTCGAAGGAACGAGGAGGCCAGGAAACGACGTTAATCTCGTTCGACGTTCGAAACAACGACTTGTAAGTGCGCCCGGTCCCCCGCGGTAATTGCGCAAATACGCTCGTTAACGGACGCGAGCGGAAAAGCTGGAGAAAAGAGGTTGGGAGGGGGCGGAGGGGGAACAACCCTGGCACGCTTAACGTTTCTCTTGTCTGACGGACGAATAATTTGCAGTAGATAAGCGAAAGAAGTGGGAAAAGTGTTTAACCCTTCCATTGGCAAGGGATGACTATCGTGTAAAGCACTTTGTATAAAGTGTTCCCTGTTTTTTAACCCTTGCGTTTCTACCGGAACATGGTTTCTAAATATTATCTATACAACCGTTTCTATTATTAATATAATAGTGTAGCGCTTATTGATTGATACAATGAATGAAATTTCATTATTGTACTGTTCCTCATACATAAATTACTTTATTTTCCCTAACCTTTCGGTCACAAACTTTTCGGTCTTAAAATTCAACTTTTTAAGCCCTTGTGATCGGACATCCCCTCTGAGAGGACATCATGAGTCGAACAAGCTACTGGGTTGCCCCCTCTCAGGGGACAACAGACTTTAACCATCAGACTACAATGTTGTTCCGATCAATACTTTAAAACACAGTCTTTGGTGCATGTTTTTTTACATCCCTCTATTTTCGAACATTCAACATTCGGGGCGCCTGTACGTCGAAGGGTGTTGAATTGAAATAACCAAATTCGCGGAGATGCGCTAAATGCTACGCGTGTTAGGGATGGGCAGCAAGGGTACTTGGATTAAATAAGAACAACTCTAGGTCCGCTTTCTGTAAATTCCTCTGAATGACTGCCTTTATTCTTTCCTGGTCGTCCTTACACTCCTAGGGTCGGGGGTTGGTCCGAAAATTACCTGCCCCCGACCGGCACACCTTTAGGTGGGGAGGTACAAATTAAATAATGCTCTTTTCCCAAATCCAACAAAGGGGTTGTAATACAAATCTCTAGAATCAACGATAAAGAACGTTGCTGCGTTGAAACGGCGCGTTGGAAAGTATCGTGGCGCGTGGTCAGAAATCAGTGAGCGTAGGCGAGCCAGGCTGTCGACACTGGGGACTGGCGTTTGCGTTTTCGGTTTGCATACACGCGTGGCCGGCAGCGACCGGCGTGTCGCATTATTTCAGCATTAGCCTCGCTCGCCGAGCCCGTATCTGCCTGCTAAGTGATACAAACTCGACCAACGCACGCGCTCTCCCCCCGATCCCGCTGCACGCAATCGCTACCTGCACCTAATATACGTCACCGCGATGATTATTGCTGTTTGGAAACAACTGGGGAGCGCCGCTAATACCGACGCCCCGACGGAGTCGCGACGCCTTTATCGCCCCGTCCTGTCCTGTTCGTGCATATGCGCGAGTTTCACTTCGACCGGTCACGATTTTCAGGATATTCCATTCGATGGAGAATAATGCTGTAAATAGTACAGTAGCGGACAAAAGTTTAACCCTTTGCGCTCGAGAGGTGACTGTTAGTCACCAAGTGATGGTTTCGAAAATTTTCAGACTTTAGTTAGTTCGTTTATTAGTTGGACTCAGAAGTTAAATAGTCATATATGTAAATTTTAGTATATCACTTAAGTAAATTGAATGATATATAATATAGGCGAATCTTAACCCTTTGCGCTCGAGAGGTGACTGTTAGTCACCAAGTGATATTTTCGAAAATTTTCAGACTTTAGTTAGTTCGTTTATTAGTTGGACTCAGAAGTTAAATAGTCATATATGTAAATTTTAGTATATCGCTTAAGTAAATTGAATGATATATAATATAGGCGAATCTTAACCCTTTGCGCTCGAGAGGTGACTGTTAGTCACCAAGTGATAGTTTCGCAAATTTTCAGACTTTAGTTAATTTGTTTATTAGTTGGACTCAGAAGTTAAATAGTCATATATGTAAATTTTAGTATATCACTTAACTAAACTGAATGACATATAATATAGGCGAATGTTAGTAAATTTTTCGAACTTGAACATTTTTGAAGATTATAGATGACTGACAATCACCTCTCGAGTGCAAAGGGTTAAGATGAGAGGACAATGTAAAATATAGTTTTATGGTTTGCAAATGTTGTCTCTGTATTTATTTGTATTGTCATTATGGTAGAATACTATTTATTGATTAGCGTGGAATACGATTTGCTATTTCTTATTAATTAATTTATCTGGTTTCTTTGACCTTCTGCTTTTAAACTTTTGTCCACTACTATAAACAGTAGGAACAGAAGAGCCACGTGTAATACAGACTAGATATATATTCCATAATAAATAGACTTGTTCACATTAAACTGAGTATAGTGATCTCTACACTTAAACTCAAAAAACAGTCTCTGTTTCACGTCCGTGTCATAAATCGCGTTAGCGAAGAGGGCTGACAATCACCAAGAATTCTCTGTGCTCGGGGAGATTCAAAAAAGTCATCGGGGATGGTAAATCGGTCGATTAGAACTGGTCCGTCGAGCGTGGCACGCGTCGTTCTCGAGGATAGCAATTGATGGCCGCTGCTGGAGAAAGCGGACAAATTGAGAACGATGTGGGCGGAAGGTGGCGCGTTCGAAGACTTTCCGCGCTGCGGTATTTTATAATTCATGCCTGCTCGCGGTATAAAGCTTTGGGATTTTGCTATAAATCTTATCCAAGAGTGAATTTTAAAATTCACTGAAACAAGGAGCAGAATAGAAATTCAGTAGCGGGCAAAAGTTTAAGACGAGAGGCAATGTAGAACATAATTTTATGGTCTGTAAATATTGTTTGTAAATTTATTTTTATTGTTATTATGGTGGAACACTATTTATTGATTTGCACAGCATGCAAATTTTGTTTATCATGCTATTTCTTATAAATTAATTAGTTTAATTTTGTTGACTCTTTGGTCTTAAACTTTGATCCGCTACTGTACGTTTTCCTTCGTCATATATAAATATAATTATAAATAAATTATAAATAAATTATATATAATTATAAATATAATTTTAAATAAATTCAAAACTAGTTCAAGACTAACTGATAACAAAAGTAAACAGAATCAATGGCAGCGTTTTGTTGATGAAAAAATGAGAGATCTCTGTTAGAGTGGTCACAATGTGAACTAATCATTAACACTAGGTTTACGGGATTTAATCCGTCAATTTGACGGGTTTCGAACTTCATGAGCAAAATTTGCAAAAATAAACTCTAAGTGCGTTCCTAATCATTTCGAGCCACAATCCAGATAAAAATTCAACAGCGTTAAGTGTTAAGAACATTAGAACAGTCTCAGCACAACGGTTTCAGTTAGAGGGCACCTAGTGCAATATTCACGGACACAGTAGACAACGCTGTTGATGTGCCCTTAACAGTGATACCATCCGGGAGCCTCAGCCCCGTGAAATCGCTCGAGGAGCCCGCACGGTCCGCTCCAATTGTCGACGGAGTAGTATCATTCCGTTTCAACAATTCTTTTTTCCTTTCTTCCCGGCGTGGCCGATCCGGAGTACCAATTAATCCTCGAGGATAGAGGCTAAAGTATCGGTGCTCACAGCGAGCGCAAGAAGCGTTCGTAGGTACAGTAGCGGACAAAAGTTTACGACGAGAGGACAATGTAAAACATTAGTTTCATGGTTTGAGAATGTTGTCTATATGTATATCCATTTTTACCGTTATTACGGAAGAACATTATTTTTTTTTTTAATGCCAAACTAGTATTACGGCCATGTAGATTATCTTTACAATCTTCTTTCATTTTGGCAAGAACATAATCCACCATCCTGCCTTCTACCATTGCTTTAAGAGCTTGGTTCATAAGTTTCTGAGCAATTTCAAGCCTTCTATGAGATCTGGTAGAACACTATTTATTGATTAGCATAGAATGCGATTTTTATTTACCGTGCTATTTCTTATTAATTAATTTATTCGTTTTCTTTGACCCTTTGGTCTTCAACTTTTGTCGGCTACTATACGATTCAGTACCTTTCATAGAATTTTTTGCAGTGACGTGACGTTACCGTGTTATCTCTTTGTCTTGCGATACTTGACGAATATACAGCTATTAATCTGATAAACAATATTTAATACGGTAGATATTAATTATTCCAAAGTTTTAATATTGCGTCAACCGTAGAACGTTGAAATGCGATAATATTTGATATATATTGTAATTGTAAATCTCATCAGGTGAAACCATAGTTCAGGCCAAAGTAGATATTTCACGGACTGTAATTCGTAGCACGGGTGTGAGGCGTAATCACAAGGCAAAAGTATAATCGTTGAAAATTCAGAGAAAGATAATAAGCTGCTGTTAATGCGCATGATAAGCAAGAGCGTTTGGATGAAATTAGAGAGCGAGTAGGTTGGACAAAATCCAGATATCGCAACCGGATGAAATAACGGAAAATTTAATATACTAGGAATCTAATTAAACAGCATGTAAACGCCAAGCTGAGTACAACCGAGTGTTTATCTTGCGTTGCTCACGGAAAATCATCAAAACAAAGTCTCAACGCTACATCGTTCACCATAAAAGCGACAACTACGCTCATGCGACGCAACGGCTAATGGGAACGTAATTCAAAGAGCGAGCACACGCATTGGTGCACGGTCACGAAAGCATAATTCACGCGGAAAAGACTGAGGCCGACCTCATCTCTATGTTAATCTTCCCTGTGGGCCGGCTCCGACGCATAGCATCTTCTTTCCACGTTCTTCGCGGCTCGTTTATACGAGGATCGCCGATTACCGGCCTCAACCGGTCGGACCACACCGAACCAAACCGCGAGCGAAAAGGAAAACTCGCGAGCGAACACCTTATGCTGAGTCCACACCGGTCAAAATCGTTCGTCAAATGTTAACACTATTCCTACTGACACTTCACGTGTACCTATTCCTACCGCGACATTCCCACGTAAGACAGGCTACAAATTTTTTTCAGAAAATAAACAATGAAAAAAGAAGTGAATATTGAAAAATGTATTATACGTATATTTAAGAAAAAGTCTAAAGTTTAACATTAGAACCACCAATAATTATAGTGTACTTATTTGCATGGAAGAGATCAAATTGAAAATTACATGAAAAAATATTGAATACATAGAAAACAAATCTTTATTTATACTTTCTGCAGAAAATCATAGTAAATTTTGGAAGCTTTACCACTGTGAATTTATAAGGCTGCTATGAATAATCACCAATTGGTCATTTTGACTGCTCTGGTAGTTCTAGTGTTAAAAATTCTTATAGCGAGGGCTTGAAAAGTTGAATTTTATTGGATTATATTTCCTGTTAGTATTATTTCGTGGGATATGTGATCCCAACGGACCACAAATATATAATACTTATGTATGATAAAGTGTGAAACAATCAGAATGTAATGGCACATCACACATTTTTCCCTGAAACTTTGGTACATTATTTGGAACAATACTTGGAATAAATATATCTCGACGAGAGTGAAAGGGTAAAAATCAGCATAATGCATTCTTAACACTATGCCGTCCGGCGACACCACAGTGGTGTTTCGCGTAAAGAAGTGGCCGGCGACAGCACATTAGTATCGTTTGCATTCCGTTGATGATCCGTGGGGTTTTGTTGCTAATTTACTTAAATGGAATAAGTTATATACGTCACCAGTTAGTATTCATTTCCGAAAGCAATAAACGAAAACGAAGAAGTTGCGTTGTATGTACCAAAAACAAGAAAAGAAAAACAACAAATTTGATATGCAGGTCGTGTGGAGTTGCATTACATGTTGGTGATTGTTTTGCTTCGTACCATTTAAAAGAGAAATACTAAATAAGTACCAAAGAAAATGTAAATAAAGAAATATATAAAACAAAGAAATTTTACATTTATTTACATATGTACATTTTTTGAATTGAATTTTGATTGAAAACTCGTGAGAACTACCAATGAGATTAGTAAAACTTGAAATTTATCATTTCCCAATCTCCCCAAAAACAGCCGGCGACAAGCGAAGTAACACGATTAGTTCTGCCGGCGTCAAGCGAAGAAATGGTGTTAAGAATAGAAATAGCAAAGTGTTAAGAATAGATTTCCAATGTGTAGAAACGTTTAAATAATTTCGAGAAATTAAAGTTAACCTTTATTAACCTATTAACCGTTTCACATTAAAGCGTTTCTCAATTTCACCGTAATTTCTCACAGCCATTAAACGCTAGAACGCCGAAGAATTTAAAAGGCGGAAACGTTTCGCGGTTAATTCCGTTTGGCGAAATTCCCACAGCTGCCTGGCGCTAGCAAATCACAATTACCGACGCGTGTATAAATTCTTGAATCAACCGCGATAAAGCGTGGAACATAGAGATCCATGGGATCGATAGGACGCGATCACGTCGTCTTTCCGTCGAGAAATTGCGCGTTTCTCGTGTCGTCGGCTCGTAAGGCGTTCGTCGCGCCTCCTGAAACGAGCAACACACACGAAACCCTTGCTCCACAGGGGAAAAAGCCTTTGCACACCGGATGATTTCCGTCGATGGATATTCGATGGAACGAGCAACTTATTTTCTCGACCAACGAAAGGATACCTATTACGTTAATTGCAGGAAAGAAGTTTCAATTCGATCGTATCGTTAATAGAATTTAAAAACACAGTTTTTTGCTTTTACAATATAATAGAATGTTGGAAATTCGTATCCTAACGAATAAACAAAAATCAATCGCCCCGAAGAAATATTTATGTAAGGTCGAGCTATCGGCTGAGGAGGTTCCAGGAACGGGTCAAGTGGTTTTCCTTAATCACACTGTGCGTAAGAATTAGAGGACCCTAACGAACTGTGTCCTTTAGCCTTTTTCTATTCATTCGAGTCTTGCCTCTCGCTGTGTAGGGATTAGGTTCAGAAAGCGATATACCTTCCCTTAGAAATAAAGTTTAGTAGATTCTTAAGTGAACAGTTATCATTATTTTATTCCTTTCAATCCATAATCTCCAATATAGAACGTCGATTATCCGAACGTCCGTAATGTAAATTTGGTAAATTAAAAATACGTGTTGGATATTTTTTTAGCTTTTATGAGATTTATAATTTTTTTTAAGCACTCAAGTAATCTTTAATGTAGATAAGACAAATGGAGATTTAAAAGATTAAAGAATTAGGCAAAATTATGTGGAAGTAATTGCATAAACAAAATTTTATCGAAATCCCTTATTTAAATATTTAATTAATTTATAAATAACATATTTTATACTTTATATTTTAAATGCGAATAAAATATTTTTAATATAAAATATTAACTTATGTAAAATTAATAATAATTCAGAACTAATTAAAAGTTAATAACGATCAAAATTAATTAAAAGTTAATAGTAATCAGAATTTAAAAATTAATCAAAATTAATATTACTTATTTAATTAAAATTTTATTTTTTAAATGTGAATAAAATAGAAAACTAAATAGTTAGAAAAGTTAGGGAAAAATTGTTCAATATTGCAGAAAATGGAAGAGAAAATTAAACTTTGGAATACTTGTTATACTCTCTTTGAACCCAGAAAGAAAAACGAGATAGCTACTGAAACCTATTTTATGAAACGAGGAAAGATATTAAGTGTTAATTAAATTCATAAGTTGCGTCGTTTATTAGGAGAAATGTATAGGCTAAAACTTTTGAACCGGAATGTACATTGCACGATTAATTAACCACTTACTGCTGTGCATAAAGTGACGGGCGCAATAAATTCGACTGAATTTCTCAATGAAACGGAGTTCTAAAAGAGATCCGGATTAACTAGCTAAACTAGCTTCTGACCTATCCCAAGTTCCTCAATTAACCTCGCCAAACTGCTTCGCACACTACTGAATCCACCATTTGCAACAATTAGAAGCGAACTTCCATTCATCACCTCTCCTCCCGACAAGCCTGAAGTCACTCGCAAATCATCTGAATCGCCCACAACCGGAACCAGATATTGTTGATCCCAAACTTCCAAGAAACCGTTCTCGTAAGAGGAGGTTAACAACAAAGTTCCAAGAATAAATTCGTTTCAGGCTTTCATTACAAAGTACAGTGTGTATGATACGAATTTTCTATGAATATATAAATACAAATGTTATATACGTAGCAGAAAGATTTTTAACCAGTTAAGCGTGTTCGACGACTATATCCGTCATGGAGATAAGGCAAAATTTTGTGTCATGACGACTATATTCGTCATGCGTAAAATTTTGTTACAATTTGATATTTAAATTGTAATTTTGGTGAAAACTAAATTTTATTCGTAAAGTTCGATATGTTTAAAATGTTTAGAGGTCAACACGAAATAAAAAAAAAACAAATGAAAATTATAAATAATTTGAGTTGGATTTATAACTATATTCGTCATCGACTGATTATCGTGACACACACTAGGGGGTGCTTTGTAAAGAGGTCGCCATACTTAACTGGTTAAGATTGTTTATTATTATTAATATTGTCGATAAATTAGGAATCGACGATATGATTTACGACGCCATCTGATGGATCACTATATTATACATTAGCATATAAAACAACGGACTTTAGTCATAAAAATTGTCAGTACGGTGAATAGGATTGATTAGTAAAATAAAGAGTCGATCTATAAAGTTATTTCAGAATCACTTATTTCAATCAAAGTTTTAACCCTGCTTTAACAAATATGAATAATGGCAAAAATATACAGTATACAGTAAATTCTAATTCAACTGTTCCATGGGACTCTATGTTTAATTCTTTTATTTATTATTATTAATATAATTAATGGCAAAAACTATATAGTATACAATAAATTCTAATTCAACTGTGCTATGTAACTCTATGTTTAATTGTCTTATTTACAATTATTAATATAATTAATGGCAAAAAATATACAGTATACAGTAAATTCTAATTCAACTCTTCCACGTGACTCTATGTTTAATTCTCTTATTTTTTTATTATTATTAATATGATCAATAGCAAAAATATACAGTATACAGTAAATTCTAGTTCAACTCTGCCACACGACTCTATGTTTAACACTAGAACTACCGACAATTATAATGCACTTATTTGCATGGAAGAAATCAAACTGAAAAGTACATTAAAAGATATTGAATACATAGAAAACAAATCATTATTTATAGCTTTTGCAGATAATGATACTAAATTTTGGAAGCTTCACCACAGTAGATTTATGAAGTTACCATGAATAATCACCAATTGGTCATTTTGACTGCTCTGGTAGTTCTACTGTTAATCCTCAGCTCTATTCACGAATCTACAACTCGGTTTTCTATTTAACACTAGTTCCTTTTCTCTTTCGAGAAAGATTGCCTTGTAGGCAACAATTTCAGGGTTAGTTGAATCGCCTTGCAACACGTCCCACGGATACTTTCTATACTCACTGTACATCGCAACCCGAAACTTCATCGTCACACTGCGTGAAGGATCTCCGCGATAAACTAACACTCCCGATTGCAGAATGAACCCTAACTGGCGAACATGATTGATTTCACCATCCGCGCTTCCGTGCACCACTGGAAACAGCCCAGAGAAAGAGAAAGAGAGAGAGAGAGAGAGAGAGAGAGAAAGCAAGGGAGTAGAAAAAGAGAGAAGTCATCGAGCCGTGGTCTAACCCCTCGGATACGGATGCTTGGCTGCGTGAACGTAGAAACACGAGTGGGTACCTTGAGGGTGGGTCATGGATCGATCACCCTTCTTCTTCTCTCTCTTCCCTTTCACTTTCTCTCTCCCTCTCACTCTCACTCTCTCTCTCCACCCTTTCACTCTTTCTCTCCTTCCTTTCACTCTCTCTTCCCTCTCCTCCCTTTTACTCTCTATCTGCCTCTCACACTCTCTCTCCACCCTTTTACACTTTCTCCCCTTCCTTTCACTCTCTCTTCTCTCGCATTCTCTCTCTCCTTCCTCCCTTTCAATCTCTGTCTCCCTCTCACTCTTTCTTTCATTCTTTTCACTCTCCCTCCTCCCTTTCTCTCTCTCTCTTTCTCTCATTCACTCTCTCTCTCCCTGTTCTCTCCCTCTCCCTCTCCCTCTCACTCCCCTTATATTTTCTCTCTCCTTCCTTTTATTCTCTCGCTCTCCCTCTCTCTACCCCTCTCTCGCTCTCTTCTTCCTTTCACTCTTTCTCTCCACCCTCTCCCTCTCTCTCCCCTTATATTCTCTTTCTCCTTCCTTTTATTCTCTCACTCTCCCCCTCTCTCACTCTCACTCTCTCTCTTCTTCCTTTCACACTTTCTCTCCACCCTTTCACTCTCTCTCCCTCTCCCTCTCTCTCCCCATATGTTCTCTCTCTCTCCTTCCCTTTATTCTCTCACTCTCCCCCTCTCTCACTCTCTCTCGTCTTCCTTTCACCCCCCCCCCTTATACTCTCTCTCTCCTTCCTTTTATTCTCTCTTTCTTCCTCTCTCTCCCTCCCTCTCTCTCACTCTCTCTCTTCTTCCTTTCACTCTCTTTTTCTTCTTTCTTTCACTCTCTTTCTCCTCCCTTTCACTCTCTCTCTCCTTCCTTTTATTCTCTCTTTCTTCCTCTCTCTCCCTCCCTCTCTCTCACTCTCTCTCTCTTCTTCCTTTCACTCTCTTTTTCTTCTTTCTTTCACTCTCTTTCTCCTCCCTTTCACTCTCTCTCTCTCTTTCCTTCCTTTTATTCTTTATCTCTTTCTTTCTCTTTCATTCTCACTCTCACTCTCTCTCTCCTTCCTTTCACTCTCTCTCTCCCTTACACTCTCTCTCTCCCCCTCACGCCTCTTCAACCCCCGTGGCACCGGTCGCGAGAGCAGAGGCGCGTATCGCAGCATCTACGTTTCTCACCGCCGGCAATAAAAGTCTCCGCAAATCATGCGACACGCCAGCTTCTCGGCCGGCGATTTCCCGTTTCGTTCGCAGGCCCGTTCGTTTTCCACTGGGGCAGTCGGGACAATTAGCACCTGCCCTGCGGCGGGCCACACGCACCCCCTTCGAACCCCGTCGGGCGTCTATCTCTGCGGCCGTGGGGGCTTTTTTACGATATACCGGCGACACTGTGTATTAAGCGGCGCTGCTTCGACGCGTGTTGGCTTCCGGTGTCCTCTCGTCTCTTTTTGTCTTCCGTTTCCAGTCGTTTTTCACGGCAACTGCGGTGGGTTGGGGGAGACACGGACGTGTGGCAGCGATGGCGAACTTTTTTACGTGTGTGAGTGGAAAATTCGGGGGTGGGATTTGTCGATTTTTCGATATGGACTGTTTGTGATTGTTACAGTTTAATGTAGAGTTTTAGTTAACATAATTTGTTGTAAATACTACTGTATAACAATTGGTTTCAGTTATTTATTCATAAGCATTTTAGATTTCTTTCCAATTTTTTAATTTCTAATGGTCTCTGTATTATTTTTCTTGTAATTCTATGTATCAAAGGGAAATTCGGAGGTACTCATCCATTTCTCGATATTGACTGTTTCTGATTATTACAGTTTGATGTAGAGTTTTAGTTAATATAATTTATTGTAAATACTGTTGTTGTATAACAATTGATTGCAGTTATTTATTCATGAGAGTTTTAGCTTTTTTTTTACAATAGTTTCTGTATTATATTCCTTGTAATTCTATGCATCAAAGGGTTCTTTTTCACGTTAATATCAAAACATGATTATTATTGTTATTATTATTATTATTATTATATAATATGTGTTGGTGATTTATTCTTCAGAGTATTAGATTTTTTTTACAATGGTCTCTGTATTACTTTTCTTGTAATTCTATGCATGAGAGGGTTCTTTTTTAAGTTAATATCAATAAATGATTATTATTATTGTTATTATTATTATTATTATTATTATATGTGTGTTGGTGATTTATTCTTCAGAGTATTAGATTTTTTTTACAATGGTCTCTGTATTACTTTTCTTGTAATTCTATGCATGAGAGGGTTCTTTTTTAAGTTAATATCAATAAATGATTATTATTATTGTTATTATTATTATTATTATTATTATATGACATGTGCTGATGATCATGAAAGTGCTCTAAAAATGTTATTTTATCAGTTAAATCGAATAAAAATAACCCAAGTTATAAAAAGTGATGTTGTAAGTTTTAGAAAAAGTTTTTGATTTAGATCACTTTCATAGTCACTGGCACATGCATATGTATACACATAATTGTATACTTTATTTGCATATTTTAACATAAAAATTGTTCAGTTTCTTGAACTCTATTTTATAAAGTTAATTTTGGAAAATAGTGATTTGAGAATATGTGTGAGAAAAGATTTGTTAATTGGGCAGTTCCTATATAGCTACCTTTTCCACTTGCATCCGTTCAGTCATAGTAATTATATGCAGGAAAATGAATGAAACAATGTTTTGTTCATGTTAACTCTTTCTTAAAAGTAATAAGCAAAATATTTAAGGTATGTCTTGTGTTTATGCAGAATGTATGAAAAGCGGTGTAGATGAGTTATTGTGAGAATTTCTGGCATAGCTGGCATAATAAAGTTAGAAATTATTTGGGAAATTATCTTAGAAGGAATTTAGTCCAGTAGAAAACACAGTAGGTAATTACTAACCAAATAATGAAATAATTTGGAAAGAATTAATTATCTGTTTGGATAAATTAAGCTACAAATATTTTAATACCACTTATAACCAAATAAAATGTTATATTGCTTATTGTTTTTAACATATTTTATTTGCTTTACTGCCAAAATACTTAAAAAAAATAGGACATCCCATACAAGAATTCATATACAATTTTAGGAATTTTATAAAAAAAGTTGATTAAGGTTTGCAAATTAAAATCATCTTGAATGTATTTTTCTTTAAAACCATTTAATAGTTCATGTCCTTTAAATGAACCTGCAACATTCTGTAAATACTTTTTGTTGAATGGAATCTTAACAACAATGGAATTTATTTAACAACCATAAACGTGCTGAATAACATTTTAAAAATGAAATAGAATTTACAGAAACAGTATTGTTAATTTAATAATTAGATGCATGTAATCTTTATATAAACACAATCTTCATTTTAGATTATAAAACTGAAGAAAGCAACAGGTTAATTTTTATTACATTAGAATTTAGTTTAGTGATCCATCTTTCCTTATTTTTCTTGAATTTGCCCTGTTCTTCATCTAAAATAGAATAATTAAAGGGTTTAAAAAGTAGAAGACAATATTCAATATTTTTGCATTCTTTTTGCATCTTGCCCTGTTTTTCATCTAAAATAGAATAATCAAAGGGTTTAAAAAGTAGAAGACAATATTCAATATTTTTCCATTCTTTTTGCATCTTGCCCTGTTTTTTATCTAAAATAGAATAATCAAAGGGTTTAAAACGTAGAAAACAATATTCAATATTTTTGCATTCCTTGTTTTTGATTATAGAATGTACTGTTGGATATTTCTGTTTTGATTTCTACGGTATGCATTCTTTCGAATATACAAGCTTATTAATGTTCATTCGGAGTAATAAATTTTTGCGAAAGAATTTCCGTTACGCTTCCAACGATGCATAAATAGGATCACCTGTCATCGACCGCATAAACGTATAGGTACAGATAGTTAACTATCGTTTAGATCTGTATCTCCTGCTAATGTCGAACATTACGAGGTTGTTCTCTGATCACGTTACGGATCATTGAGCAGTAGCTGTAGTTTTTAATTGATTAAGTAATATCCTGTCTGCAGACTGGAAACCTATAAGACTTCAAACGTTCTCTGAACCGATGCTATACAGTTTCATTGCGAGACTGCAGACGTTTATTCATACGGTTGATACAATAGAAAATATATACTGTAAAATACATGTGTAAAATGTGTAAAATATGCAACAGAAAATGTATACAAATTTAGAAAATGAGAAACGTAATAGAACGAATTGATAGATTATTAAAGTGATGATTAAAAATCACTTTTTTCACTCTTTGAAGCACACGAATTTAAAGAAAATAAAAACTATGGTTGCACAGAATTTTTTTTAATACAAAAAAAAAATGGAAAGGAACATTCATTTCAATTATTAAAATATTAAACTGTTTGACCGAGCAACTTCAAATTTTCGAGGTGGGCTAAAATATATCCCATCATGCATAAAAAGCTAAGCAAAAGGTGGACTCAGTTTTAACCCACCTAACCTTAAATTCAATATTCTCATGACTCTTTGGGTACACATTTATTCGAAAATTTGTTAGCATTTGGAGGATATTTAATTTTGTGGGCAAATGAAAGCAGTAGATTTTATGCAAGAATTAATTTATTTCGTAATATTCATTATATGTACTCCTGTATGATATTGAAATAACTTTAGACAGTTAGTATTACAAAATACTTTTAAAACAAATAAACTCTGGTTACAATAAATGCATGACGTTCTGACAAAGGGCTAATGATGTTTCTGACAGTTCTACGACAGAAAACAGAAAACAATGAGTTAGATCTCAGAAAAACAATTTCGAGTCTAATGATTGTTAGTATTTCACTTGACCTTTGATAAAGCTTCTGACAATTCTGCGTCAGAAAACAGAAAACAATGAGTTAGAGCTCAGAAAAACAGTTTCAATTCACATGACTATCAGTATTTAAATTGATCTTTGATAAAGCTTCTGACAATTCAGCGACAGAAAACAGAAAACAACAAACTAGAGCTCAGAAAAACAGTTTCGATTCACATGACTGTCAGTATTTAAATTGACTTTTGAGGGAGCTTCAGACAGCTCAGCGACAGAAAACAGAAAACAATGAGTTAGAGCTCAGAAAAACAGTTTCGATTCACATGACTATCAGTATTTAAATTGATCTTTGATAAAGCTTTAGACAGTTCAGTGACAGAAAACAGAAAACAATGAGTTAGAGCTCAGAAAAACAATTTCGAGTCTCATGACTGTCAGTATTTAAATTGATCTTTGACGAAGTTTCTGACATCTCTGCGACAGAAAACAGAAAACAATGAGTTAGATCTCAGAAGACAGTTTCGATTTACATGACTATCAGTATTTAAATTGATCTTTGACGAAGTTTCTGACATCTCCGCGACAGAAAACAGAAAACAATAAGTTAGATCTCAGAAAAACAATTTCGAGTCTCATGACCGTCAGTATTTCACTTGACCTTTGATAAAGCTTTAGACAGTTCAGTGACAGAAAACAGAAAACAATGAGTTAGAGCTCAGAAAAACAATTTCGAGTCTCATGACCGTCAGTATTTCACTTGACCTTTGATAAAGCTTTAGACAGTTCAGTGACAGAAAACAGAAAACAATGAGTTAGAGCTCAGAAAAACAATTTCGAGTCTCATGACCGTCAGTATTTCACTTGACCTTTGATAAAGCTTTAGACAGTTCAGTGACAGAAAACAGAAAACAATGAGTTAGAGCTCAGAAAACAGTTTCGATTCACATGACTGTCAGTATTTAAATTGATCTTTGACGAAGTTTCTGACAGTTTCTGTGACAGAAAACGTAAAACAACGAGCTAGAGCTCAGAAGACAGTATCAATTTTTATAACTGTCAGCATTTAAATTGACCTTTGACTAAACTTCTGACAGCCTCTGTGATAGAAAGCAGAAAACAACAAACTAAACCTCAGAAAAACGAGTTTCGAGTCTCCATCAACTCGCGCAAAAATGTAATCACAGACAAACCCTTTCAGCAAAAGCTGCAGCTCGCGAGTTCTAAGCACCCTCCAACCCGGTTACCATCAAACAACAATCAAACCTGCGCCAGCTTCCATCAACAACCCCCTAGAAACAAACACCGTTCCAACAACGAACACCCCGAACTTCCTAATCTCGGCGAACTCAGACCGACTTCCGCTGAATTTCGCCGGTTCCAGCGGCCGGGGCAACCGATTTTCTTCCTTTCAGGGTAAATAATATTTCAATTACACCCGGGGCCGACCCTCGCAGTCGACTTCATCACGGGAACCGTAGCCAGGCAAATCTCGCGGCGAGTTATCGCCGCTAGACGCAGGTGTAGGCCGAGGAAAGCCGCAGGGAGCTCGGAAATGGAAGTCTGGGGGCTGGTGCAGGCGGGACGGAGGGTGGTCGAAATAATATTCGTAAATCTTTTCTGGTAACACGGATCCAGGGGCGGCGGGGACAAAATAACCGATTATTCGAGAGGCCGCGTTAGTCCGTGACGGGAATTTATTCGGTCGATTTCGAGGCGAAACCCAGTGTCGTTGACGGTTCTGACTGATAACGAGGTCCACCTAGTAGTGTAGAAACACTCGAGTATTCGGCGTTCAACACAAATTTCTTAGGCTTATTCCCTGATGGAATCTTCTGTATTTGTTTTTATTTTCTCCCGACCAACCTTCTTGAATGTTCGATGCTTGTAACAGTTGTTATCCATGCTCATTGCTCATTAAAGCTCGATTGCTACTTATAACTGTGGGCTGATACCAACCATCATTTGTCGTTCGTCTCTATATTGTTATCAAACATTATTTCATACTACATGAATATACCTACATTTATACTAGGGTAGTATATAATACTATAGGAAAGTTCTGCTTTAACAATTTTAGTAGAGCGAGAGATGGGACTCAGGTGTGAATAAGATAAAAGTGAAGTGCTTAGAATATTAATAAATATATATATAGTGGCTCCAAAAAGTATTCGTACACTATATTTCAAGGAAATTCACCTAATCCTGAAATTCTGATTTCAATGAAAGTTTGCATCTGTATAGAGCATAATGGGTGACACATGGAGCAATTTCTTTTCTCGACGGGAATTCTTTTTGAAGGGTTAAAAGTTATCCTCATCGTTTTAGCGATTCTTCATGCTTCGAATACAAGTTTCTCTGGAATCTTTCTCTATGACTGAGTGATAGAAGAGTAAAAATTGAACATCTTTTATCCGAAAGGTTTTGTTTTATCACACATCATTACAAAATTAAATTTAAAATACGAGAAAAACTATTGAAATCATTAACGTTGTTTTCACCTCCTTAAGGTGGTATTTTAATAAAAGAAAAAATTAATCCATAAACATTCTATTACGTTCCACATATTAACGAAATTTTATTAAAATCTTTCATTGAAATCAGAACTTTAAGATTAAATGAATTTATTTGTAATACAGTGTACGAATACTTATTGGAGCCGCTGTATGTAAAAAAACAATTTAACAGTAACAACTTAAACGACTTCACTCATTAAAAAACAAGAAGGTCGACAGGAATTACGCCCCTAGCGATTCAATATACAACTACTCGCATATCAACCTGACGTGTGAGAAGCGATATTTTGTCGCTCAACAACCCCTATGGTAGTTATTGTGTACGTTTGAAACCTATATGCAGGAATAGAGAGTACAGCCTCGATATCTAAGTAAAACAAAATAGGGCACAACCGGTGTAGATAAAGTGTTTATTGTGAAGTGGGAAAAGACAAATAATATTAGATAATAAAAAAGTTATTGACATAGTAAAGAATAAACTTTAAATGTCGTTTCTTTGTTTACTGGCGGGTGTATTAATTTCATTTTAAAAGCGTGACTTTGAACTGATAAAATAAAACCTTCGTTTACAGAGCTACACGTTGTGATATATTTCATTTGTCAATCCTTTTGATGGATAAATATCATTATATACATTTTCACGTGTCAGAATTCAAATCTGATCCCAAAAGTAGCTTGTCGCATTAAGTTTAGAAGATAAATAGATAGAAAGTACGAATTTTCCCTGTATTTACGTTGATATTCCATAGATAGTAACATTTGCCCTTTATTTTTGTAAATAACACCATACAGTACTAACTTTCCCCTATAAAGTCAAATTTGACTTTTAATTGTACAATGTTTTTTTGCCGAGATATACCCTTTAACACTAGAACTACCGACAATCAAAGCGTACTTATTTGCACGGAAGAGATCACATTGGAAATTACATGAAAAAATACGGAATACATAAGAAATAAATCTTTATTTATACCTTTTACGAAAAATCATAGGAAATTTTGGAAGCTTTACCACGGTGAATTTATAAGGTTGCTATAAGTAATCATTAACCAGTCATTTTGACTGCTGTGGTAGTTCTAGTGTTAAAGTTACTCGAGAAACACTGTAAATCATAGGTTGTGCTATCATTTTGTCGCGCACTGTAATCCCTGGCCCGATTCTCCACGGAATCGATCGGCGATGGTGTTTACCTCGATGGACCTTGAATCTCTTGGGCGTCCCCGCGATTATGCCAACCGCTTTTTTCGCGAGAAATTCGATTTCGCGGACAGCGCGACGGGGAGGGCGACGTGGAAGATCGATGGGGCGACGGGAATCGTGTGGAAATTTTTGAATAGGTTCGATTAAAGCGATATAAAAGGAGGTAAATGTTACATCCTGTCGGTTTGCTCGCTTCTTGAATGCGTCGAAGACGAAACTGAGTAATGTAGAATGTGCATCAAACATATTCTTATTTGGTATTGATTCGTCAATTGCATCTATTACAATTCACAGCCAACTATGACAAGAAAATCAATGGATGTTGTTTGGTGGACAAAATTGTATTAATCGCGTAATTATTAACGTAAACAACAGTTGCAAGGAACTGGATATCTTTTCCCTATTCGATTGTTTCAAGCGTAAAGTACTTTATCTCTGGTACACTTGCGACTAATTTGTAATTTGTAATTTGTAATTTTCAATTTGTTTATTTTTAATTTGTAGTCTGTAATTTCTAATTTGTAGCTTGTAATTTTGATTTGTAATTTTTATAATTTTTAATTTTTAATTTTTATAGTTTATAATTTGTAATCTATTTTTAATTTATAATTTTCAATTCGTAATTTGTAATTTTTAATTTGTAGCTTGTAGTCTTTAACTTGTCATTCGTAATTTGTAACCTATGTATATTAAAAGTTTTAACCCCTATACTAAATAAGCAAATAAATAAATAAATCCATGGCCTACGCCAAAAAATAGTTCATCACGACCAAGACGTAAGGTCCTAACCTCAAAACTAGATTCCTCAAGCAACCACTGCACCCATAGATCACCCCCCCCTCCCTATAGTTAGGCTAACAACGATTTCCCCCATTTGGAGGGTCAAATGAGTATACTAAATAAACAAATAAATAAATAAATCCACGATGTAAGGTCCTAACCTCAAAACTAGATTCCCCAAGCAGTTACTGCACCCATAAACAATCCCCCTTACTGTCAGCCTGACAACGATTTCCCTCATTTGGAGGGCCAAATGAATATACTAAATGAACAAATAAACAAATAGATAAACAAATTCATACCCTACACCAGAAAATAGTTCCTCACAACCACGATGAACCTAAGGTCCTAACCTCAAAACTAGATTCCCCAAGCAGTTACTGCACCCATAAACAATCCCCCTTACTGTCAGCCTGACAACGATTTCCCTCATTTGGAGGGCCAAATGAATATACTAAATGAACAAATAAACAAATAGATAAATAAATTCATACCCTACACCAGAAAATAGTTCCTCACAACCACGACGAACCTAAGGTCCTAACCTCAAAACTAGATTCCCCAAGCAGCCACTGCACCCATCTATCATCCCCCTTACTGTCAGCCTGACAACGATTTCCCTCATTTGGAGGGCCAAATGAAGGAACAACGAAGAAAAGTGGCGGGTGACGTTTGGTCTCTCAATTCTCGCCAACCACAAGCATTCGAGGCATCTCGAGGCCGAGCCGAGGCGCACGATGTGTCTAGCCTCGAGCCGTTTATTGCGGATCGCGCGACTCGGCATTCATTAGCGTTTTTGGCAGCCATTCGTTGGCCCGGGACCAGCGCTGTTTACTATTTCGCCCTCGGTCGTGTCACTCTCTTTCTCTTTCTCTATTTGGAAGAAAGTTGCCTCCTCTCTGGACTGCTGGTTTAATTGCGAGCGGCCAGCGAGAGTTGCCGGATAACGCGGGAAAAATTGCTGACAAACTGCGGAACTTCGTTGCTGAACGACATGCTCCGCCCAGTAACGCCAACTTTATTTACGGTTTCGCGAAGAAGATTTAATAAAACCTGCCCCCACCTCCTACAACCGTCTCCCGTGCGAGCGAAATTTCCATCCGCTTCGCGCTCGTCGAACGATTCTCAGACGGTGGCCACATTGAGAACGGTAAAGGGAAATGCGGAAAAAAAGAAATAGAACTTATGATGTTACGTTCTAAATTAGGTTCTTAGATTTCTCTTCTTATTCTTCGTATTCTCATTTTTTATGAGACATAATTCTAGATATAATTAGATATAATTCTAAATATAATTATATATTCCAAGTATAATTAAATATAATTCTAAATGTAATTAAATATAATTCTAAATATAATTATATATTTCAAATATAATTCTAAATATAATTATATATTCCAGATATAATTGTAAATATAATTATATATTCCAAACATAATTAAATATAATTATATATTCCAAATATAATTAAATCTAATTCTAAATATAATTATATATTCCAAATATAATTAAATCTAATTCTAAATATAATTATATATTACAAATATAATTAGATATATAGTTCTAGATATAATTAGATATAATTCTAGATATAATTAGATATAATTCTAGATATATTTAGATTTCTGTTCTCATTATTGGGAATTCTTTTGAAAATGTCAGTCATAGATATGAAATAATAATCAATTCTGATGCTACTACACATCACTTAGAAAGAAAAATATAGTTATTCATCACAATATAAACTAGAATATTATAATATTTAAGTCACTTCACTGGCCGACTCTTTGACAGCCACACTCTTTGACGGTTCAAACGATTCTGGTGTTCTCGAGCAATTATCGACTGTCGATATTTGCTTACTGACTGATTTATAAAGAGTGCTACTTTTTCTGGGCATTGTTAATTAAAAATGGAAAGCATAAAATTATTCATCGAATTCTTAAAGAATTAAAGAAAGGAAAAGCAAAGGCTGTGACCTAATTGAATGAAATTAGCCGTTCCACAAAGAAACTGTCTTTCGTCTTCTTCTAATAAGGCAAACCATTGTATTTATTATAAATCCTCAAAAATGTAATTCTCGAAGAACAGTTTCGGTAACCTATCAACCGCCAAAGTTAGCGTGCTTACCGCTAAATATCCGCACAAAGCTGCCTGCAGGTCTTTTCGATCCGTGCATCAAAGGAACCGCCACAGCAACGATATACGCGGTGGCACCTCCTCGTTGTCCGTCGCTGGTGACGCAGGATCGTAATTGAATCTCGTTTTCAAACGGATAAGCGAGGCCGCAAACGCGATCGAACCGGTGGCACGCCGTTATTAACGCGGTTGTCGGCCGGAGCCGAGAGAAACAGAGGACATTAATTATATACAGTCTGTCGCAAAAGTGCTCGTAGGTGCAATTAGCAAGTCTTAAACGTTAGAACGGAACAAGGATTTTGGAAATTTTATGAGAGTTAAATCGATTATAGGTTGAAATTAGGTAGTTTCTGAAAAAGTGACGGCGCTTCTTGTTCCTTTGCTTATTAGTAAATATAATTTAGCCAGTTATATTAATAGGTTATTAATATAATAACTATAATAAACATATAATTGTAATAAATATATAAATGTAATAAACATAATAACTGTAATAAATATATAAATGTAATAAACATAATGACTAATAAATATATAAATATATAAATATAATAATTTAATAATAAATATAGAAATATAATAAATATATTAACTGTAATAAATACGTAAATATAATAATAAAATAACTGTGATAAATTTATAAATATAATAACTATAATAAATATGTAAATATAATAATAAAATAACTGTAATAAATATATAAATATAATAACTATTACAAATATATAAATATAATATTATAATAGCTATAATAAATATATAAATATAATAATATAATACATATTATAAATGTATAGATATAATAATATAAGAATATAAATTTGTAAATATAATAGAAAATCTTTTAAGTATATTAATAGGTTATTATTGGTATATTAAAGTTCAATAAACTTGTTACCATTGTGTACTGTGCAGTGCTCATGTGTGGGAGACTGTACGATGTTCTAAATGTTTAAAATCTGTTGATCGTACACGAAGTTTCGCGATCGACTGTACATCGGTGAAAAGAGAACGAATCGCGGGTGGGTATGGCTGAAAAGTGGTGGTTTGCCGTCGAAGGGGGAGGGACAGAGGGGCTGAAATCGAAAGGGTGAGCCCTCCGGGGGCGATGACGTTAATTACGAGCGCACGCACGTTGTCGTCGTCGTCTGCGTGGATTTGAAAAAGTAAAGCGTGTATCGCGGCCTATCGGCGTGACCGGCCACCCGAAAACCTGCTGCTCTTTAGCGCGTACATCGAAACCGAACGCGATTAACCCGTTTCGCGAACCGTTGCACCCCCTCCCTTTAGCGGAGCCGGATGAATAAATACGTGGAGGGAGCGCAGACCCGGGCAAATAAATCGGGTAAGGGGTTTTCGGATAGTTTCTTGTTTGAGTTCAACTGTTTCGAATAAAGTGACGAGGATGGAATATGTATCGTTGTTGCGGTGTTCATGAAAATGCAATTTGAGAGATTAGAAAGGATATATTATATTTATATATAGAGATATATAGAGATATATATCCTTTTTCTTTCCCTCTCTTTCCCTCCCTTTTTCTCTTTCTATTCATCCTCTTGTTTCTCTCAGAGAATAGAGATATATTTATAGAGATATAAAGGATAGGGAGAGAGAGAGAATATATTTGAATATATAGTGATATATATATAGAGAAATATATAAATATATATATCACTATATACATATATTCTCTCTCTCTCTATAAATATATCTCTATTGTTTGATATAGAGATATACAAAGAAATATATAAATATATATATCACTATATACATATATTCTCTCTCTCTCTCTATAAATATATCTCTATTGTTTGATATAGATATATAGAGAGAAATATATAAATATATATATATCACTATATATTCATATATATTCTCTCTCTCTATCCTTTATATCTCTATAAATATATCTCTATTCTTTGATAGAAAGAGAGAGAGAGAGGGGAAGGGAAAGAGAGAGAGGGGGGGAGAGAAAGGATATATATCTATATATATCTCTATATATAATATATATCGTTCCCCTTTTTAACTTTGGAATTTTCTTTCGACAGTGAAAGTAGGAATTTTTGAGGCTTTGGTAAAATTTATTGGCCTAGCGTTGCAGATGATTTAGGTAGACGATTTATTTGATTTATTTGTTGCCGAGGAAGCTGACTTTTAAAATACAGGTCAAAATACTGGCTAAATGGAAATTCCACATGATCAATGTTTCGCCTGTAATGTAAATACGGATCAAACTGTTTCGAATATGAAATATATACCTTCGAAAATGAATACATACTTCCATGTTATTTTGACTTTAACGATAGCAGATATTTTGAATTAAATCTTTCTTTAAACAGAATTATATAACAAAGTTGTTAATTTAGGATTCGGCAAATTAGTTAATGAAGTTTATATTAGATAATTACTAAATAATTTCCAGAATAATGTTGTTTTTTCTGAAAAATGAAGTTTTGCATATTTGTTTGAAAAAAGACCATACACATACATAAGTGAAAAACACTACTCCTTGAAAACTTGCATCTATATAATAGTTATAATAAGTACAGTAGCAGACAAAAGTTTAAGACGACAGGATAATATAAAACATAATTTTATGGTTCGCAAATATTGTTTATGAATTCATTTTTATTGTCATTATAGTAGAACACTATTCATTGATTATCATAGAATACAAATTTTATTTACATTGTTATTTCTTATTAATTAATTATTTATTTTATTTACCCATTGATCTTATACTCTTGTCCACTGCAGTATATTAATTACCTTATTTTTATTGATTCTTTGATCTTAAACTTTTGTCTGCCACTGTATATTAATTACCTTATTTTTATTTACCCTTTGGTCTTAAACTTCTGTCCGCTACTGCATGATAAATACCTTATTTTTATCGACCCTTTGGTCTTAAACTTTTGTCCGCTATAGTATATTAATTACCTTATTTTTATTGATCCCTTAGTCTTAAACTTTTGTCCATTACTGTATATTAAAATTAATGAAATTTGTCATTATAATAACTGCGACAATTATAACACCAGATTCTGTGTATTTTTGTATAAACTATCAAGTTTCAACTCATTTATGCTTTAAAAAAAAAAAAAAAAAGAAAACAGATATAAGGAACGTTGCCATTACTTCGAGATATGCTTCAAGTCCAGTCGATGAACGATTATTATCCATAAAATGTTCCAAACTTTCGTTTCTTTTTCGATACTTAAGAGGATCTCGTGTCTGACTGTACCTGTAAGAAACTACCTAAGCTTTTTATCCGCAAACAACGTTGCTCGTTTCCATACGCGCACAAACAGAGCGGTTCAACCGTTGAGTCTAAGACCATACTTAAAATCCATCCGAAAACTTCTCGACCATGCGACGTCCGACAGGATCTTCCTTCGAGAGGTAATCCAATGAACCGTCGCGACTCATTCTTCTCCCTGGCAGGATCCGGATAATCCGTGGAAAAAAATCGACGTTTCCTATAGAATCGGCTTCGGCCCAGTTTCCAACTAAACCTACTTTTTCGTCCGAAAAATGTTTCGCGAATTTACATGTCGAGCTTCCTTTTCCTGGTTCCAGGAAAAGATGGTGTCTCGCAGGAAAGAGGATCTCACACGTTTCCTTAAATTTTTATTAACCTCGGTTTGACTGAAAAGGGAGGGGGACAGAGACGAAGTTAACAAAAGAGGTCATTAGAGAGAATTAGTAAGAGATTAGGCAGAGACAGAGAGAGGGGGAGGGGGAGGAGAGAGTGGGGGAGAGGGAGAGAGTGAGGGGCAGAGGGGAGAGAAGGCTAGAGATCAGGCATTGATACAGAGAGAGGGGGGAGGGATCAGGCATTGACACAGAGAGAGAGGGGAGAGAGATCAGGCATTGACACAGAGAGAGGGGGGAGAGATCAGGCATTGACATAGAGAGAGGGGGGGAGAGATCAGGCACTGACGCAGGGCGAGAGGGGGAGAGATCATGCATTGACACAGAGAGAGGGAGGGAGATCAGGCATTGACATAGAGAGAGAGAGAGGGTAGAGATCAGGCATTGACGCAGAGAGAGAGGGGGGAGGGATCAGGCATTGACACGGAGAGAGGGGGAGGGAGAGAGAGAGTGTCGAGAGGGAGGGGAAGAAAGAGGGGGGAGAGATCAGACAGAGAGAGAGTGAGTGAGAAGTGGGTAAGAAAGGGAAGGGGGGGGGAGAATGAGGGAAAATTGAACAGAGATAGAGATAAAGATGTGCTTTGCATCTCTTTAACTGTGAAATTTTATAACTTTTTAAAATAAGGCACTATGTTTGGTTGGTGGTAAGCTATTGGGATAATAAGTGTTCGAGTAAGAGAGGTTAGAGATAGTCAGATAAGCTGATATATAGGTAGACAGAGAGACGAGAAGGGAAAATTACACAGAGAGGAAGATAGGGTATTCTGTATCCTCTTCACTGTAAAACTTCATGAAACTATTAGATATTCAGGTAATGGGTATTCGGATAAGAGAGGTTAGAGATAAATACATGGATAAACAGATATGTAGGTAGATAGAGAAACAAGGGGGGAAAATTAAACAGAGAGAAAGATAATGTATCCTGCATCTTTTTCAGTATGTAATCTCATAAATCTTTGAAATTAAACACTATTATTAGGTGACACTCTATTCAAATGATAAAATACCTGGTTACGATATTCAGATAATGGGTGGTCAGATAAGTGGGGTTAGAGATAGATAGATAAACAGATATATGGGCAGATAGAAAGGCAAGGAGAGAAAGTTGAATACAGATAAAGACAGTGTAACCTATATCTTTTTTACTGTGAAACTTCTTGACTCTTTGGAATAAATCACTATTATTAGATAACAACCTATTCCAACGATAGATATTCAGATAACTGGTGTTCGGATAAAAAAGGTTAAAGATAGAGAGACAAGGAGGAAAGAATAAACATAAATAAAGATAGTATATTCTACATCTTCTTCAAAATAAAGCACTGTGTTCGAATGATAGAATACCTGGATACGATATTCAGATAACCGGTGTTCAGATACGAAGGGTTAGGCATAGCTAGATAAACAGATACATCGATAGATAGAGAAGCAAGGAGGGAAGATTAAACAGACACAAAGATGGTATATACTGTAATTTATTCACTGTAACATTTCATAACTTTTTAAAGTAACACATTATTAGTATATGACACAATAGAACATTTGGATACGTGAAACATAGAGAGACGAACCGGAAATATTAAACATAGATAAGAAGAGGGGCTTAAAGAAACGAAGAAGGAATTAAATAAAGATGGTTAGTTAAGTAGACCTTAGAGATGGATGACAAACAATGAGTTAATACCCTCTTCAACAAAAGAGAAATTGATTTAAAAAGTTATAGATCAACTGAGAAATAAAGAAAGAGAGAAAAAAGAAGAGGTAGGAAACGAGTGGAACAAAGGAAGACAGACAAACAGTTAATACTCTCTTCAACAAAAGAGAAATTGATTTAAAAAGTTATAGATCAACTGAGAAATAAAGAAAGAGAGAAAAAAGAAGAGGTAGGAAACGAGTGGAACAAAGGAAGACAGACAAACAGTTAATACTCTCTTCAACAAAAGAGAGATTCAGTTACTGAGAGAGAGAAAGAGTAGAGCAACTAAGAAGAAGAGAAGAAAAGAAAGAAAGAGAAGGTAGAAACCGAATAGAAGGCAGACAGAGAGTTAACACTTTCTTCAACAAAAGAGGGATTCAGTTATTGAGTGAGAGAGAGTAGAGCAACTAACAAGTAGAGAAGAAGAGAAAGAAAGAGAAGGTAGGAACCGATTGGAACAAAGGAAGACAGACAAAGAGTTAACATCCTCTTCAACAAAAGAGACATTGAGTTAAAGAGTTACAGAGCAACTGATAATGAGAGAGAGAGAGAGAGAAAAGGAGAGTAGGAAATGAGTTGAACAAAGGAAGACAGACAAACAGTTAACACTTTCTTCAACAAAAGAGGGATTCAGTTTTTAAGAGAGAGAGAGAGAGAGAGAGTAGAGCAACTAAGAAGAAGAAAAGAAAAGAAAGAAAGAGAAGGTAGGAACCGAATAGAAGGCAGACAGAGAGTTAACACTTTCTTCAACAAAAGAGGGATTCAGTTATTGAGAGAGAGAGAAAGAGTAGAGCAACTAGGAAGGATAGAAGAAAAGAAAGAAAAAGAAGATAGGAACCGATTGGAACAAAGGAAGACAGACAGAGAGTTAACACTTTCTTCAACAAAAGAGAGATTCAGTTACTGAGAGAGAGTAGAGCAACTAAGAAGAAGAAAAGAAAAGAAAGAAAGAGAAGGTAGGAACCGATTGGAACAAAGGAAGACAGACAGAAAATAAACACTCTTCAACAAAAGACAGATTAAGTTAAAGAGTTACAGAGCAACTGACAATGAGAGCGAGAGAGAAGAAAAGAAAAGAAAGAAAGAGAAGGTAGGAAACGAATAGAAGGCAGACAGAGAGTTAACACTTTCTTCAACAAAAGAGGGATTCAGTTATTGAGAGAGAGAGAGAGAGAGAGAGAAAGAGTAGAGCAACTAGGAAGGGCAGAAGAAAAGAAAGAAAGAGAAGGTAGGAACCGATTGGAACAAAGGAGGGTGAAGTGGGATAGAGAGGGTTGCGCGTGACTAGACGGCATACTGCTCCTTTTGCGTTTCCGCGAGCAGAGGCGATCGTATCTGCGCTCACGATTTCTGATCGTGTCGGGGCCGACGTCCCATCGTCGGACGACATAAATTATTAATGTGGCCGCGCCGCGATCGTGAACGGCCGCCGGAGATCGGTCCGATCGGCCAAGAGCTGAGCGTATCGTTTTGGGAATAATCGACGGCCGGAGAAGGAATCCGGCGAGCCATGAGATTTCGCCGGGATGAGTTTCCTTTCGATGCCTCGTCCGGGTGAATGGAAGCAGAATTTTAAGCCGCGCTCGCCATTTTTTGCCAACAACCACTCCTTTTGCGGAGGACTCGGGAGAACGGATATTAATTGAAACCGCGAATTCTGAGACCTCGCGAGTCCTCGTTTTAACGTCGCTCTTGTAACGTAGCTGAGGCTACTTACGAGATTAATCCTTTGCACTGGACAAATCTTAGGAAATATTTGGAATTTGAAAATTTTTGAATTTATTATTAGATGATTAACAGTCAACAAATGATAATTTTGCAAATTTTCAAACTCAGAGGTTCAATATTCATATATGTAAATTTTAGTATATCACTTAATTAAACTAAATGACGTATAATATAGGCGAATCTTAGTAAATATTTCGAATTTGAACATTTTTGAAGTCAGTATCATTAGACGAGTAACAGTAACCTCTCGACTACAAAGAGTTAAACCCTTTGTCCGCTCTCAGGGAATATTAGAATTTATTAGTGATTCCGGGAAATCAACTTATCCCAGCGCAACCTTTTTTGAAATGAGTTTCCGTGAAGTTTTCTGCTGAAATGGTACAAGATATCAGATCAAAATATGCTACAATTACCAAGATATAAAAAAAAATAGTGATTTTGAGGAACCGAGAATACGTTAATCCACATCATCAGCGAACAACAGATTGAACGATAAGCTACATATTCCCAATGTGGGTGAAAGGAAATGGGGCTTATGTAGAAAATTATACATTTCAATAGAATGGGTAAACGTTGGAAAAAATTGTAAAGCAATAGTAAGAATTATACTAAAATTAATCAAAGTAGTTCTAAAAAAGTAATGTGGACGTATGGAATACCAATTAATAAATAAACTAACTCACATATTTATTCATATTCAGCTATAAACTAGACTGTGTTTAAAAAAAGGCTGAAATAATTTATAGCTCTTACACTCCGGTGTTTTAACTTCTAAAATAAAAAATTGGACTGAACCCAAAAAGAGAAGTGATAGATCTGGATCATGTAAAAGAATTTATGAGTTACTATACACAGCTGCTGGCTATAAGTCATATTGATTTGTAAATAAAGAGTGTCTAGAGAGTTATGCTTATTAGAAACATATAGCTTGAGCATTTCATGAATTTCGTGAATTTTTTTACGTCTACTTCATTTATATAATAGGTCATGATGGATGTTGAATAAAAGATGTGTCCTTGTTTGACATTATTAAGTTTTCACGTAATAATATGGTAATACGTGTAATTTAGTATATCATGTTAGATGTTGAATAAAAAATACGTCCTTCTTTGGCATCATTAAGTCTTTGCGTAACAATTTGATAACGATATAATTTGTACAATTACGCATTATCATGCAATAAAATTGTAAGTAATACTATAATCTTTTCTGTGAGATATATACGTATAGTAATGAATAAAAATTTAAAAGAAAAGATAGATAGAAATATGTTAATTAAATTTATTTATTTATTTATTTACTTATTCATTCATGGAGTATAAACCCTTCGATTTGCTGAGCTAAAACTATAGAGTGTGATAAATAAAATTACCAAAGATTATTAAAATTATTAAATTATATGCAAATAGCACAACAATCAGAATTCTTTTTTCATGTTAATCCATAAATATGACAATATTGCTGCGTTAACAATAAAAATGACTGATAATGAACAATATTTGCAAATCATTTAACTATATTTTTTATACGTGTCTATTTACTGCTATATTTGTAAATCATTTAATTATATTTTTTATACATATTTTTTTACTGCTATATTTGTAAATCATTTAACTATATCTTTTATACATAATTTTTTACTACTATATTTGCAAATGATTTAACTATATTTTTTATACATATCTTTTAACTGCTATGTTTGTAAATCATTTAACTATATTTTTTATACATATCTTTTGACTGCTATATTTGTAAATCATTTAACTATATTTTTTACACATATCTATTTACTGCTATATTTTCAAATAATTTAACTATATTTTTTATACATATCTTTTGACTGCTATATTTGTAAATAATTTAACTATCTTTTTTATACATATCTTTTTACTGCTATATTTGTCAATTATTTAACTATCTTTTTCTCTTAAATTTATGTTATCTACTGCAAGGAGAATTTCAAGAATTTCTAGAAAATTTAAAAAGATGGAACTGCTTTTCCAATACTTTGCTTGATGAACCTGTACTATCCCACGATTTATGATTTTCATTATTTGTCAGTTGAATGTTTGTTGATTGAATGATTTTGTCGCACGATGAAAACAGAGGCGGACCATGTTGCAGGTTTATTGCTGGCGAATCTTTAGTTTCATGCATATTCAATTAATGCGAATTTCATGGACATTCGAAGAACCGAAGATTTTATCTTCCTGTGCACGAGGCGGAGCACAGTAGTTTCAACGAGCAACAAGTTGCGCAATTTATTGCTGCTTGTTGCTATTTATCATTTGAATAATACTAGAAACTCGCTCGTTTGACGCTTTAAAACGTTCTCAAAGCTTCGGGTTTGAAATAGTAGAATTCTTCCTCCGCTTCGTCATTGATTTAACCAGTAGCCAAACTTTTTCAATTTCATCCTTATGAATTCCTCACTTAACCCTGCTGTAATTTCTACGAAGTTTTCGCCTTATTTCTATTCACTTTCTGAATAAAGTTAGCAAGTTTGAGACAGGCATAGGGAAATAGTTATATGCTTCCAGTTTTCTGTTAAAGCATTACAATACAATTTTGCTTTGAAAAGTTTCTCTTCAAATATTTCCTTATTCCACCAATCCAATTTGCTGAGATCCAATTTAAATAAATTAATCTGATAGTGAGTATTTTTAACATTTCTTCTTTTAGAATCACCTGGTTCAATTTTAGATTTTTTAAAAGCTGTTGAACCTTAACCTTTGATATTGAAAGGTTCATAAATTTCATTATACCTAAACTAGGCAGGACACTGATTTATTATCATTATATTGCAAATTATTAGCAGATATGAGACTTCTTTAATTTCTTTTGAATATTCAGCTTTAAATTATACATTTAAATGCATTTCACTGAGTTTTTCTAGAATTTTTACATATTCCAAACACCAGAAGGATTAATTCAAGTTTGGTAGACACACCCAAAAGATTTGCCACAACTATAGTATCCTATATATATATCACTCACACTATTGTAGTACTTGCTGCTTAATGAAACAGAAGTCAAATGTTATTAAACTATTATTAATTTAACTTTTTTTTAATTTTTTTAATTTTTATTTAATTTAATTAATTTTAATTACTAATTTTATTAATATTAACTATTTGTAATTATTTTGTAAATAGGTACAAATAATAAATAAAGGATCATAAAAACAAGAAAAGCTTGGTGGACCCCAATGTGACATTTAGTAATCTGAAAGAAACAGTGTGTCATTACTATGGGAAATTTTTATTTTACTTTATTTAGTAGAGTGGATGATGGGGCTCAAGTGTGCATAAAATAAACGTGAAGCGATTAGAATATTAATAAAGGTATATTTAAAATAGTTTAATGATAACAACTTAAACGACTTTACAACTTAGCAACTGCTACCTTCTTACTTCCTTCAGAATCACACTCTTTCTGCCTTTATAACCAAATTCTTTCTGCCTCACGCTTGCATTTTCCCCGTCATATATTCTTCCAAACACTCGTTTCCTTTCATTCTAATTGTCAACCTTTCTCACTCTACGCATTCGGTCACGACCACCCAGAATTTCACAGTCGCTCAGTTTTCTCAAATGCTCATCTGTTGTGCCTTAGAAACACTCGAGTCCAAACATTCTATGTTCACACGGCTATCGCTCAACTCAAGCACTCTTCACATTTTCCTAAAGTCACATCCACTCGATCATGTTCCTACATTACAAAATTAATTTAACATACCTTGTGCAGAATCTTGTTGCCAACCCATTAGTACACTCTACATATGTACACTAATGGGTCTCACCTGTAAATTATTTAACACTAAAACTACCGACAATTAAAGTGTATTTATTTGCATGGAAGAGATCAAATTGAAAATTACATGAAAAAAATACCGAATACATAGAAAACAAATCTTTATTTATACTTTCTGCAGAAAATCATAGTAAATTTTGGAAGCTTTACCATAGTAAATTTATAAGGTTGCTATGAATAATCACCAATTGGTACTTATTTGCATGGAACAGATCAAATTGAGAATTACACGGAAAGATATTGAATACATAGAAAATCTTTATTTATAATTTTTGCAGAAAATCATAGTAAATTTTGGACGCTTTACCATAGTGAATTTATAATTAATTTATTGCTATGAATAATCACCAATTAGTTCATTTTGACTGTTAGGTCTTGAAAAGCACATAAAATAAGAGGATAAGTCTAGTTTTTAATATTACAATAGCTTAACATATTTTTTAGTTTCTATAGAAAACCTTTGCCGTTTTTACAACCCATAGTTCGCTAGTCGTAGCAGAAATAGGACCCAAGGAGTCATTACATTATAGCCCGTTTTTTTCCTTGGTTTATGGTCAGTCACATTTGGTGTCAGAACCCTTAACTTTAGCCGTTAGAGTCTTTGTTTGCAGTTTCCATTCATGTCAAGGTACTCCTTAGGTTTATTACTCGCTATGATCTTTTGGGAAAACCCTTCAACGTCACAGATCTTACCACTTCCACTCGAACATAACTAGCCAATAAGAAATTAGTAGATCGTTTTCCCTCACCTATAGCCAAATATTGTACGCCCACTCCGAGTTTTTATAAAATATGAAGTGTCTTCGAAGAGACACTCTCGTCACAACTTTGAAACGGTTTACATCTAAAATAAAGCCTAGTACATCCGAAGTCGCAATCATTCATTTAGATACAGTCCACTCTAGCACTCTAGTTATACGCGTTGTTTAATCGTCGCTAACACTGCCGACGCTGCAACGCGCACATTACATTGACTGCTCCAGTGTAATAGTTCTAGTGTTAAATAAATAATTAAATAAATAAGCACCTCGACAGTACCTCCGTGTCGGATCGAGATTCCATCTTACCTTCTTCCGTTTTGTGCTTCATCCTTTACTTAGTTACCGTGATTTCATCCCAGAAACAGTCAAAATGGACCCCAAGGTCCATTTCCGCAGCTCTAAAAGATTCCTTCCGCCACAGTTCCCGAATTCCATCAGCCTCAAAGGACGGCTTCCCCCGTGATCTCTCCGCTGAAAAATCGGATCCCTTCGTCGCGCAACAAGTTACAAACCGGGTAAGGTCGTCGGGGTCGCGAGTTTCGTCTGCGTCTGATCGGACAGGTCCTCTCCACGAGGGATCGAGATCGGCTGGCGGTGCTCGAAGAGGAATTACAGTTGTCAGCAGAGCCGGTTCTCTTGGCTCGTACCAGCTCTCAGACGTCATTAGACGCGATTCCATTGGTCGTGGCCGTTTCCACAGGAGTTCGCTCGATTCCTTTCAGCTGGTCATATGGCGAAACGTCGTAAATCCCCGGAATCGAATAACCATCCCCTCCCTATCTATCTCGTGTTTGCTACTTTCTCAGCTTTTTCGTCCCTTCGAAACAGGCTGCGTTACACGATTTCCCATGCTCGATTTCTGCCTCATATTTTCTGGCTGGACCGGAACACTCGCAGGTACAGCGCGCGACAAAATGATAGCACAGCCTATGATTTACAGTGTTTCTCGAGTATCTTCAAAGCGTATATCTAGTCAAAAAAAATAGCGTACAATTAAAAGTCAAATTTGACTTTATGGGGGAAGTTTAGTACTATACGGTACTATTTACAAAAATATTGGTATATAAGGTGTGTAATATGCAAAAATATTCAACTTTCATAATACAAATATACAGCATGAAGCAAATCTCGGTTCAAGTTAGATTTGTTTTTTTTTTTTATAAGAATATAAATTTCCGTAAATATCTTTAATCTATCATTGAAATCAGTTTGCCTTGCCCGCTGATTTTTCTGGAATTAAAAGTTACGGAATTTCTTACAAACTTGGCAAATATCGATATTGTTAATCGCAATTTGCGAACTTTTCAATTTACACTGTTACTATTTAAAAGTTTGATTTGTAGAAAGGCAAGAATGATAAGGAAATGGAAATTATTTCTTAACATAAATTTTAAACAACATTATTTAATTTATTAATTTAATTCCAAATAAATTTTAAATTAGGTTATTTAATTTATTAATTTAATTTAAAATAAATGTTGAACAACATTATTCAATTTATTAATTTAATTTAAAATAAATGTTGAACAACATTATTTAATTTATTAATTTAATTTAAAATAAATGTTGAACAACATTATTTAATTTATTAATTTAATTTAAAATAAATGTTGAACAACATTATTTAATTTATTAATTTAATTTAAAATAAATGTTGAACAACATTATTTAATTTATTAATTTAATTTAAAATAAATGTTGAACAACATTATTTAATTTATTAATTTAATTTAAAATAAATGTTGAACAACATTATTTAACTTATTAATTTAATTTAAAATAAATTATAAACAACAGCTTAAAATTTTGCAATACCTTGTCTCTAATTCTTTTAAAGTTACAAAATATTTTCAATTCCGTTTCTTAATCCTTAATTCTGTCATTTTCTATTTAAGAATTTCTGAACTTTGTAAATTCTTCGAAACCCTAGGAACTCGTTACAAACTTTTAACAGCGTTTTCCTACAAACATCCTGCACGTAACCAAGTCTAGACAGAGGTCTTCAGTTTACATGGAACCCGCATTCTCTCAAAACCTACGTTTACCAAACATACACATAGGAGGTCCCATTAGCTACCGAAACTACCGCGCATCCAACAGCCAGCCTTCCCTCTCCAACAGTTTAAAAAACCGAAGCCTTCGCTCAAGATCCTCGCGAATTTGCATCGGAGACGTTCCCAGGACGTTCCCCTATAATCTCACCTCTTCAGACCTGCCAGAAGCTCGCTAAAAAGAACAGAACGAACGTGATTCTCGACGAGAGAGCAGTCTAACAAGATTCTAGTTAACAATATCTCGTACGAGACTAGTCGCTCGATTTTCGAGGAGAACGAACTGGAAACCATCGAAGGAAAGTCTTTGTTACTTTAAAATTGGTGATAGTTTGCTGAAATAATTTACTAAACAAACATGTGTTTTATTGCCTCTCTTATCTACACTCCTGGACAAAAAGATAGCAAATATGGGGTATCTTTAACCCTTTACATTCCTTTGTCGAGTGTGATTCGAGTTTTGATCAGAGTGACTTCTATGTTGAATCACACTCGACATTTTTTAGGTGCCATTTTGAATATAGTTGTGGACAAAAGTTTAAGACTGAAAGGTTAACGAAAACAAATAAAAGGTTTTTTAAAAAAAAGCAAAATAAACGAAATTTGTATTTTTTATTAATCAATAAATAATACTTAACCTTAGTAATCTTATTAAAAATGTATGTATAAACAATATTTACAAACCATAGTACTATATTGCCCTCTCGTCTTAAACTTATGTCAGCTACTGTACGCACTCATATCCCCCGAAATGACTACGATCTTGGATTCTGGTTTATTTTTATTCTCAAATACTCTGATTGATCATGACATGCATAAGTATTTGATCACTCATTGATCTGTACTCCGAAAACCTCGATATACAGTATCAGACAAAAGTTTAAGACCGAAGGGTTAGCGAAAATAAATCAATTGATTTATAAAAAATAGCACAATAAACGAAATTTGTATTTTTTATTAATCAATAAATAATACTCAACCTTAGTAATCTTATTAAATATGTATGTATAAACAATATTTACGAACCATAGTACTATGTTTTACATTGCCTTCTTGTCTTAAACTTATGTCATCTACTGTACAGTACTGTACGGTTGAAATCAGAATTTTAGAATTCTAGAACTGTAGTAGTAGACATAAGTTTAAGACTAGAGGGTCAGCGAAAATAAATTAATTGAGCTATAAGAAATAGTACAATAAAGAAAATTCGTATTCTCTGTTAATCAGTTAATAATGTTCTATCCTAGTAATGATAAAAATAGGTGTGTAGACAATATTTATGGACTTCAGTACTATGCCCTATATTGCCCTCTTGTCTTAAACTTATGTCAGTTACTGTACAGTACTAAATACTTGAAATCAGAGTTTTATAATTTTAGAACTGTAGTAGTGGACAAAAGTTTAAAATCAGAAGGTCAGTGAAAATAATTTAATTGAGTTTTAAAAAATAGCACAGTAAACGAAATTTGTATTCTTCGTTAACCAATAAATAATATTCTACCCTAGTAATAATAAAAATATATGTATAAACAATATTTAAGAACCATAGTACTATGCTTTACATTGCCTTCTCGTCTTAAACTTATGTCAGCTACTGTACGTTCGATCCTTGATCAGATCCCCCTCTCATCCTGCTGTTCGAAAGCACCGTTCGAGATTAGCTGTTCGGAACTTTGATTGAAATACATTTTACCGCCGTTTACCAAGCTGCGGTTATATTCTGGTTATAACCCGGTCCGTGGTGGCCGCAATATCCCTAGGAAGCGGTCAGGAGCATCAAACGAATTGTCCGCAGAATGGTCGGCAAATTTCTTGTCAACCCGAGGCCTTCTTCCGCGACCACCACGTGACCTGATCTACGATCGCTGATGTTGGGTGATTGCTGCTGCGTGCGGGGAATAGAATTAACCCTCGAACGTTGTTTTCATAGCAGTAACTCACAACATTGATCGAATAGTTAAGCTGTTGTTAGTATATGCACTAGTATATGCTTGTGCCATTTTAGCAGGAAACTTCACAGAAACATGCATTTCTGAAAAGGTTGCGCTGGGATGATGAGGATTCCCCGGAAACACTACTAAATTCTAACTGTCCCCTGAGAGGTTTAACCCTTTGCACTCGAAAGGTTAGCTTTACTCGTCTAACGATACTGACTTCAAAAATTTTCAAATTCCAAATATTTACTAAGATTTGTCTATATTAAACGTCATTTAGTTTAATTAAGTGATATACTAAAATTTATATATATGAATATTTAACCTCTGAGTTTGAAAATTTGAATAATTATCATTTGGTGACTGGTAGTCATCTAATAATAAATTTAAAAATTTTCAAATGCAAAATATTTACTAAGATTTGTCTATATTAAACGTCATTTAGTTTAATTAAGTGATATACTAAAATTTATATATATGAATATTTAACCTCTGAGTTTGAAAATTTGAATAATTATCATTTGGTGACTGGTAGTCATCTAATAATAAATTTAAAAATTTTCAAATGCAAAATATTTACTAAGATTTGTCTATATTAAACGTCATTTAGTTTAATTAAGTGATATACTAAAATTTACATATATGAGTATTTAACCTCTGAGTTTGAAAATTTGAATAATTATCATTTGGTGACTGTTAATCATCTAATAATAAATTCAAAAATGTTCAAATTCGAAATATTTACTAAGATTTGTCTACATTAAACGTAATTTAGATTAAGTAAGCGATATACTAAAATTTACATATATGACTACTTAATCTCTGAGTTTGAAAATTTGAATAATTATCATTTGGTGATTGTTAGTCATCTAATAATAAATTCAAAAATTTTCAAATGCAAAATATTTACTAAGATTTGTCTATATTAAACATTATTTAGTTTAATTAAGTGATACACTAAAATTTACATGTATGACTATTTAACCTTCGCGTTTAACTAATAAACAAAACAACTGAAGTTTGAAAATTCGCGAAGCTATCATTTGATGACTAACAGTCACCTTTCGAGCGCAAAGAGTTTAATTCTCCAGATTCCCGAAGAGTCAATAAAATAGGCACGATGCTTTTCCGTCCGTTCATGAAAAAATTGATTTACCGCCTAACCAACGGTTCCAAAAATAACGTATTCGCTGGCAAAATATTCATATCTGTCCAGCTATCCGTCAGCAGCTTCTAAAGCACGGCGGAAGACGGCGCGGTTCGTAAACCGTCAGCGTTCACACCTTTCCGACTGAAATATCTCCGCGGCAGTTACTCGAGCGCTGTTCATCTCACGGATAAGTCTCGGCTTATAAATATTTGCCGACTGACATCCCGAGAGCACGGAAGGAACCAGCGTAGTGCTCGCGGCGGAAACGGTCGAGCTTTTAACACGATTCGCGCGCTTACACGTGTCTCTTCACCGTGAAGAGTCGCCCGAGGCCGCGTCTGAATGGGAGCCGGTGAGAATCGACGTTTCGGCCTCTTCTGTCTGCACGATGTCGTGTGTTAAAGCGAATTTATGTCATCCGTTCCGGCACGTCACGTATCCGGCACGGTCCGGTTCCGACACGTTCCGTATCCGACACGTACCGGTTCCGACAAAAAATATTATTCGTTCAAACGTTCATGAAAAATTTAAATGTATGTTAATATGTATATTAATATGTATTTAATATGTATGTTGATATGTATTTAATATCTATTTAACCCTTTACCGCATATGGACCCATATATGGTATTGCAGTTTTGATTCAATTTTATTTCCAAATTAAGTATCATAAAATTATAGACAATTTTTTCGCGTTTTATTATTGCTAAATATATATTTCATGGATTAAAATAGTTTGAATTATTTTATAATGCTTAATTTGGAAATAAAATTGAATCAAAACTGCAATACCATATATGGGCCCAAATGCGGTAAAGGGTTAAATACGAAATGCATGCAATATACGAAAATATACAATACATCCCAAGTATAGTGCACGTTATTGACATTTAGAGGGTGGAATATCTATTTAGCTTCCATTTCTTTAGCAGAGGTCATAAAAATTTCAGTTTACATAAAAATCTGCTGTCTATTTATTTACATATGACATTTGACGGATAAATGAGATTTTTGTTACTCATGGTACCATTTCTATAGCAGCATTTATAAAAAAATTAATTTATGTAAATATACCACCGGTGTAGAGAAGCAGAGATTTATGATGACTCGGGATGACTGAACGAATCGCGAGTTGAATCCAGCAATTCAAAAGAATAATCGGAGTGTCCTATAGTGAGGTCACGTTTCAGTCCCCGTTTGATTCAACGAGCCACGTACAAAAGTACAGAATAATATAATCCTTTCTATAATTCGTGAAGGATGCTTTCAAAAATACTGACAATAATTAAACGTGATAAATCACTTTTCAAAAGTGCTAATCCTCAAGTTTGATAAAATCTCACGAATCTTTTTATAGAAGTATAATAGGAGTTGCTTCTGGTATCTTTCATAGAAACCATTACCATTATTTGTTTATTTTTCTTTTTCACATCATCCATTACATATTTACTGTTTCTTATTTGCAAAGTATTCGTAGACTGTATTATAAATAAATTCATCTGACCCTAAAATTCTGATTTCAATGAAAGTTTTTAATAAAACTTCCTTCCTAATAATTCCTTCCTTATCGAGGTACCATTTTGAGAAAGTGAAACTAACGTCAAAAGCTTTTTTTTCCTTTTTCTCGTCTTTTAAACGTAATTTTGTAATGGTACGTGATAAAGCAGAACCTTTCAGATAAAAAATGTTTAATTTTTAACGCTCTATCCAACTCTTACAGAAAAAGATTCCAAAGAAATTTAGTATCTGAAGAGCATGAAGAATTGCTTAAAATTTGAGGGTTGCTTTTACCCCATAAAAAAAAGTTTGTGTCAAGGAAAAAAAGGTTTCTTTCATGCTCTCTCTCTCTATATATATACATACAAAGTTATATAAAAATTTAAGAATTAGGTGAATTTTCTTATAATATAATTAATACGGTGATTAACGACATCTACATGTTATTATTTGTAAACATGACTCATTGGTCACCATCAAGATAATTATTCAGTATATAGGAAACAGCGAATGTGTAAAGACGTGAAAAGGGTATACATATATAATTATACTGTTAAAATTATGTCTAGATTAAAAATGTATTCTTTCTCCCTTTTTTTCACTGCCCATTTCTAACAAATCCTAACACCCAACATAATTAATAATAACTAAACTTAACAATAATTAAAAAAAATAGAACCTAAGTAAAAATTCGTAAAGATTTGGGGCACGGTGAGATTAAACATGTTCCAGATTTTTGATGCACGGTAATGCATGGTGGGACATTTTCAGACCCACCTCTAAATATTGCAATAACTGCACGCGCATAGGTTTATATTTTGTCTTTCTTACGTAAAGCAGTTGGTAATACCATAAAAAAATGAATGTATACGTTCGCTTATTTTGGCAAGTTTCCAAATTGTCTATACAGATTAGTACAGATTTGTTTAATTTAAAACGCAACAAAATTCTTGTGCAACATGAGTCTATTTATTCGCTGAAATCCTGTGCCTCAAAGAGTTAAACGTAATCTAAATTTTTTACTCTTTTGCATATTTACACGTTTAACCGTTTGAGTGTTGAGAAATTTTCTTGTATATATGCTAAAAGTGCAGGATGAAATGCGTAGTTACTTTTTTGGAAAATAATAAAAACAACAAAAATTCACTCTAATTGTTATATAAAAAGTAATTTTTAGCAATAAAAAATAAATATTTTTAGATTTATCTCTTCATATTATAGTCATTTTCAGACAAAGTAGAATTTGACATGGTGCGTTTTGTAATTATCAGTGAAACACTTATCTTAAAAAAATTAAAATAATTTTTAATTTTCATATTATCAAGAACCATAATTGAATGATATTAATCCAAACTAAAATTAATATGAACACAACCGCTTTCATTATAGTAACAAACAGCAACGCGATCGCGATTCTCCGCATTTTTGACAAAACATAAACTTCGCCACACTCAAACTGTACAGGGCGCACATAGAGTTTAATAATTTTAAAAATTAAACGTTGTGCACTTCGAGTGGTAACTTATACACTCGAATATTTGAGGTTGATGCAGGTACAGTACAAGAAATGATTGATGTTTTTAGATATAAAAAGACTGAATATATTTCTATTACACGAGCGTGGTTGAACGTTATTGTTTAATGTATTTTTACAAAATCTCTCGCTGGAGGGATGTTATGCGCTTATATAAAGGTGTCAGGAGTGGGGTGTTTGTTTCCCTTTTTGGGGTGGGAGATATTGTCGACTGTCGAAAATGTTTCCAGCGACTTCAGGTATATTTTGTTTCATCGGTCGAAAGTAAAATGTACCGAGGATAACCTTAATCGCGTAAACTACCTGAAATTTTTAAGGAAGCCAGGCCAAATCGAAGGAACATAGAAAACATGAGAAAAACACGAAACTGGCATGGCAATATGTACGTTTGCTGAAAAGGGTATTATTTAGCCTTAATGATGCTGTCTCCAAATATACCCTTGAATTACGGCTGAAGCTTTATGAATATAAAATGAATGTTGTTACAACGTAACACAAACGGTTAATTTTGCCCAGAAATCCAGCATAATAATCGTATTCATCGTTGTCCCATAATAACCAACCATTGAAACCTTCAGAATCCCATGCCACCTTCGAATCCATGAAAAATGTGGAAAATTCGACGGTAAACTAAACCCGTAATCAAAGAACGTCAACGTGTAATCCCATCGCGATCGAACATTTCCATTCAGCTACGTTCGACATCTCGAGGCCCTAAAACGTCCCCGAAGAAACAGGAAACTTCGCGGAAGGTGGTTTACGCGCGTATCCAGCACGGCGAAAAGCGTTCGATGAAAGGGGTGTCTACGGACCATGAAAGGAAACTTTTTACGGACGCAGCGTGTGCGTGCACCTACTACTTCGAGGAAACAGCACTCGACTTTTTAGAGGCGACGCTCGACGCCATCGAAAATCCATAAACGGTCGAGGCTTGCGGAATCTTGACGTCGATGTCTGTCGTTCGAACCTGTTGGAAAGTGTTTGGTTTGCAAAGGTGCAGGCAGAAATGAAACAGTGTATCTGTGGAATAAAAGGTTCTTAAGATTGTTTGTTATTATTCATTTGAATAATGGCAGAAATATACAGTATACTGTAAATTCTGAGTCAACTCTTCCACACGACTGTATGTTTAATTCTACTTATTTATTGTTATTAATATAATTGATGGCAAAAATATACAGTACACAGTAAATTCTATTTAATTCAACTTTGCACGCGACTTTATGTTTAATTCCCTTATTTACTAATATTGATATGAATAATGACAAAAATATACAGTATACAGTAAATTCTAATTCAACTCTTCCATGCAACTGTATTTTTAATTCTCTTATTTATTATTATTAATATGAATAATGACAAAAATATACAGTATACAGTAAATTGTAATTCAACTCTTCGCGCGACTGTATGTGTAATTCCCTTATTTATTGTTATCAATATAATTGATGGCAAAAATATAAGTATACAGTAAACTTTAATTCAATTCTGCCATGTGACTGAATGTTTAATTCTCTTATTTATTATTATTAATATTATTAATGACAAAAATATGCAATATACAGTAAATTTTAATTCAACTCTTCCAGGAAATTCTATGTTTAATTCTCTTATTTATTATTATTAATATTATTAATGGCAAAAATATACAGTGTACAGTAAATTTTAATTCAACTCTTCCATACAACTCTATATTTAATTCTCTTATTTATTGTTATTAATATGAATAATGACAAAAATATACAGTATACAGTAAATTCTAATTCAACTCTTCCACGCTATTCTATACTTAATTCTTTTAATTATTGTTATTAATATGGTTAATTGCAAAAATATA
>JAOPTO010001199.1:0-19734 GCA_033822845.1 Tetrapedia diversipes
TTGATTTTCCAAAAAACATTGAAACACGTATTTCTTTATTTCTAATCAAAAAGGTAAATATTAGTTTTCATTGTGTTTGCTTCAAAATTGGTGGATTTTCAAACAAACTTCCATCTCTTATTTTGTCCCCTTGGGGCTTGATTTTCCAAAAATCGTTAAAACAGGTATTTCTTTATTTCTAACCAAAAAGATAAATACCAGTTTTCATAGTGCTTGCTTCAAAATCGGCGGATTTTTAAATAACCTTTCAACCCCTATTTAACCTCTTTAGGGATGGAATATCAAAAAGTCCTTCTTTAGTGGGTACCTACGTCATAAAAGGAACCCATTATCCAAATTTCATGTTTCTAGCTTCAGTAGTTTAGGCTCTGCGATGATGAATCATTCAGTCGGTCAGTACATGTCTTTTTATATGTACAGATATAAAAATTGGTTATAAAAACCGATTTTTTTATAAACGCAGAAATTATTGTACGCGCTTGTCGGTTCTAAATTAAGAAAGTTATTTTCATTATCGTTTGCTAATTCTAACGAATGCAATGAATAAGTTGAATGTACGTTATAAAATCACGTGAGTAAGAATTTTCGAGGTAGTTTTCAATGAATTATTCATCGTCCACGCTACTATTCGTGACTCGCGTGGATCTACATGTGACATCGAAATCAAGGATTGATTTTATGCGTGCGAGATTAAACGAGCTCTAATTGTAATTGATGCGGAACACATTTATCATAATTGACTTAGTAATTAGCACTGTTACCGATAATGAGAAAGAAATGTACTGAATTTTGTGCATAAATAATGAATACTAATGGCTCTTTACTGACGTATTAATGATCTATAGAAACGTTATATATTTTTGTACAATTGTGAAAAGGTTAATTTTATGTTACAAAATTTAGAACAGAAATTAAGTGTATAACCATTACAATCAATCTCAATTAATTTAGTAATTAGCACTGTTACTGATAATGAGAAAGAAATGTACTGAATTTTGTGCATAAATAATGAATACTAATGGCCCTTTACTGACGTATTAATGATCTATAGAAACGTTATATATTTTTGTACAATTGTGAAGAAGGTTAATTTTAAGTTACAAAATTTAGAACAGAAATTAAGTGTATAACCATTACAATCAATCTCAATTAATTTAGTAATTAGCACTGTTACTGATAATGAGAAAGAAATGTACTGAATTTTGTGCATAAATAATGAATACTAATGGCCCTTTACTGACGTATTAATGATCTATAGAAACGTTATATATTTTTGTACAATTGTGAAGAAGGTTAATTTTAAGTTACAAAATTTAGAACAAAAATTAAGTGTATAACCATTACAATCAATCTCAATTAATTTAATAATTAGCACTGTTACTGATAATGAGAAACAAATGTACTGAATTTTGTGCATAAATAATAAATACTAATGGCCATTTGATATACTTTTTTACATTGGTTTCATGGATATTTTAACTATTATACACAGTGTTTAATTGACAAAAAGTATTTTATTTTTTTTATTGTGTTATAATTTGAAACAAAATTGTTATAATTAGAAATAATTTTCCATGATAATTCTTTAATTTGAACAAAGTTAAATTCGTTACCTGGCATACTAACTGTTTCAAAGGTTTTTTAAAAGATATTTGATTTAAACAAATGTACTTAAATGGTAAAAATCTTAAAATTTGACAGGAAAAAGAAACATTCTCTTTAAAATGTGTAATCAATATTTCGGGATAATACATAACAGAAAATATTCTTAAAGCAGTCCAAACGAATATTACTTCATTGATACCAATTTATCAAAAAAAGCTGTAAAAAGCAAAAGCTTAAAATGATAAAAGTAATTTTTTGTTTACTTTAAATGATACTCTTTAATTACTACACTAAAGATCCTGTAGGGTCACGAGCGTTATCAGAATTTATAAAATTGATGAAAACGCAGATGAAATTCCTTTCTCTGTCCTTCTTTTTAATAAATTAGTAGGGTAAATAAGAGCTCAATACTTAATGCTTATCTACATCTCCATGAACAAATTTTAAGTTAAATTTTCTAGGTTATCTTAAGTTAAGTTGAAGGCTTTAAATTAATATGAATATATTTGTAATTACTTATCAATATCATGGCTGTTTAGGTACAGTAGTGGACAAAAATTTAAGACCAAATAATCAAAGAAAATAAATTAATCGATTAATAAGAAATAATAGTATGAACAAAATTTGTATTCTATACTAATCAATAAATAATGTTTTACCATTATGACAATAAAAATGAATAAATAAACACAATATTTGCGAACCCTAAAATTGTTTTACATTGTTCGTTGTCTTAAACTTTTGTCCGCTACTGCAAATACATACAGTGGCTCCAAAAAGTATTCGTATACTGTATTATAATGAAATTCATCTGCTTCTGAAATTCTGATTTCAATGAAACTTTATGTGTGTACATGGCATGGTGTGTCCAGTGTGGAGCAATTTTTTTGGCGACAAAATATTTTTTAAGGGGGCTGATAACGAATCTCAAAGTTTCAGCGATTTTTCACACTTTGAATACAAGCTTTCCAGTGTTTTTTTATGATAGGGTGATAGAGTATTAAAAATTAAACATTTTCTATTTGAAAGATTTTGCTCCATCAAGTACCATTACAAAGTTATCTTTAAAAAATGAGAGAAAACTCAGAAACTTCAACGCTGGTTTCACTCCTTTAAAATGGCATTTAAATGAAAAGAAGAGATTAATTCATACGTATACTATTACGATCTACATACCCACAAAATTTTATCAAATACTTCTATCAGACTCAAAATTTCAGGGTTAAACGAATTTATTTGTGACATAATGTACGAATACTTTTTGGAGCCACTGTAGGATGGAAAAAGGATTTTAATTTGAATAGAAGTTACAAAGCGTTAAATGCAAAGGCCAGGGCCGGCGCAAGGCAAGTTCAGCGCGTTCACCGGAACCCGGCCATGGTCTACAAAAATTACCTAATTAAAAAACACCGATTTTAATTACTTTTCACAGAATGAAGATACAATTAACAGATGCGAAACATTTTTTTTAGTAGCGATAATTCAATTTAACGAAAAGTGACAAAAATCATCAAAGTTCAGTGTAACTCCATAAATAAAGTCCTTGTATTCTGGAAACTACTTTAGATAAAAAAAATCCAGACATTAAACTACATTAATAGCTTTTCAAAAGTCGTACACGATTATAGATTTTATACTGTCATTGAATTTTTTGCCCCTTGAAAGCGAATTAGCGAATTCAATCGATTTTGATGATGTTATCAAAGATTTGGCGTCGAAAAAAGCGAGAAAAATTATCTAATATTATTGTTGGATTGTATTATTATTTAATATTCATCTTATAAGAAATATATAATATGTAACAGCGTTTGCAAATAAATAATTCTTCGTTGTAAAATTTAATGTAGGGTTTGAATGTGTATTCGGGGCCCGCAAAATTTTTGAACCCGGCCCCCAAAAAGTCACGCCAGCCCTGGCAAAGGTATTGAATTAATTTGCATACCTAATATATCTGAACTCATTTTTTACGGTAGGTACCTGATAAAACTCGAAATATAGAAAACAATAATAAAAATGCGCGCAGCCTTTCTCGCATAATATTTGTGAGGTAAAAAGGGTGTGGTAACAAGCGAAACAGAGTTGTGCGAGTCTGATTTGTTTATTTCATCTTTTCACTAAAACTGTTAAGGGATTTGATTAAATCCTTGCAATTTTAACCCTTTGCCCTTGAAAAGCCTAAAACTTTGAGCAACTCGGACCTTTTTTTGCTGTATCTGGCTACTTTCATCATATTTTTCGCCTTTCGGAGCCACTATTGGGAATGGGGTTTTATATTGCTAAATGAAATTGGGAATGGGGTTTTATATTGCTAAATGAAATAAACTCTTATTTGTGAAATAATACTATGATAGTTTATTGATACTTTTATATAGCACGAGGAAGGGCAATTATGACCGCACCTAGCGAGTTTTGTCACAAGACTAGCAGAATGCAGTGGTCGAAATTCTTACAACCCCGTCCGGGTCCTTCAGCCCCATTGTTCTGTTCCTCGATGTTTTCGAACTTTCTAAAATGTCAGATGTGGCTTAGCTTCTTGGAAGAAGCCCTTGAGAAAGTACGTTAAGAGAAAGCTGGTTTATCGTTAATTTTTGCTTCGTAGTATTTCTATATTCAATTTCCAACAGCCACTGTACCTGCAACTCTCATTCGTTTATAAAAATTTTCACGACATCGTTCAAACTCTTAAATATCCTGCAATGTACGCGTGTAGAAAGTTCAAAGCCAAGAAAGACTGTTGCGAGCAGAACATTGTGGTGTAGAAGAAGCGGCCCGGAGATAAATCTGCGAAGATAAATAAATAAAGAGGAACGTCTATCGCGTAACGCTTCATATCTGTGGGAGGCCTTCGATATAAACATTGTAACTAACGCGACGAATTAAAAGGCTGTGTTGTAATACTTCACTTTAAACGTGTTCGACGGGCATGAAGAGAGAGATTGAAAAGGTCTGCTCAGCACGCACCGCGGCACGACCGTTATTTATTTATTAAAGGAGGACATTTGGAACGCTGTGACTCACGTTGCGTGCAATTTCTTATCGTATAATGTTCTTAACACAGTATCGCGAGATAGAAACCTGAGCATGCAGAAAACTAAAAATTGCAGTGACGTGTGCTGTTGGAGGATTCGAGATATCATTTACATGCATGGCGGGAGAAAGATATAATTGGTCATTGCACTTGGAAGGTTCTATGAAAATCTGAGCCATTACAAAAGGTCCATTATTTACTGTGATGTTTCAGGTTAAAACGAATACTGTAAAGAATGGTACATCGAAGTATTCTTATTTCCAATGTTAATTATGTGCGTAATATATTAGGGGGACCGGAAAGTAATGTCGTTTCTGCGCATGTTAATATTTGATCGTCATTTCTCAGCTCATTGTGTACTTCAAAATCATACCAAAGACATTTTAAAGTTATAGAGACTTGTTTATTTGTAAATAATTGAATTAAAATTTCTTTTGCAATTTTGAGTGATATAGCTAGCCAAATACCAGAAGAGGTAGGTATCCGACATTGCATGCTTTTTGAGTTTCGCAAGGGTAGTAACTCAACAGTTGCTATCAAAAACATTTACAATGTATACCCAAATGGATTAGACGTTCGTAAATGTCAGAGGTGGTTTGCTAAGTTCAAATCCGGTAATTTTGATCTTTTTGACTCGTATCGATCAGGGAGACCAACAACTTTAAACAATGACGTGTTAAGAACGGAAGTGGAAGCAAATCCATGTAAGACAATTGAGTAAGTGTTAGACTGTCTTAAACAATCTTGATCGACTATCTAAGAATATTTGCAACAGATTGGGAAAGTAAACAGAGCAGGGTATTTGAGTCCCGCATAATTTGTTCGAAGAGAACAAAGCTAACTGATCCACCACATGCAACCTACTGCTTTAACAGCACAATACAGAAGCGTTTTTTGATTGCTTGATCACTGGAGATGAAAGATGGGTCCTTTATGGGAATCCAAAACGCAAAAGGCAGTGGCTCTCTCCGAATGAATCGCCACGAAGTACTGCTAAGCCAGGTTTACACCCCAAAAAGGCCGTTTTGTGTGTTTGATGAAGTATTCGCGGCGTTATTCATTTTGAAGTGCTGAAATCCGGACAAACTGTGAATGCAGACTTTTACTGTGAACAGTTGGATCGAGTAAACCAATCTTCAATTGTAAAGTGGCTAGTGATTATTAACAGAAAAGGCGTTATTCTGCAACACGATAATTGCATGACCGCACTGTGCAAGACAGACCCTGGAAAAAATTAATGAATTGAGGTGAGAGGTTCTGCTTCACCCACCATACTCGCACTATGTTGCACTATCAGATTTCCATTTATTCCGATCTCTATAACATTTTTTAAGTGACAAAAGATTTGCAAATTTGGATGACATACAAAATGCCATCTCCAGATATTTTGCTCAAAAACTAATTGATTTTTATCAATCCAACATTGAAAATTTGCACACTAGATGGCAGAAGATTTTTGATAACGAGGGTGATTACATCATTGATTAAAAATAAAAACTCTTTAAAAATTTATGTGTTTGAATTTATGTGTAAGAAAACGACATTACTTTCCGGTCCCCCTAATACATAGGCTTACCATACGTCCCGGTTTGATATCCCAGTCCCGGCGTCCCGGTCAAACTTGAACAGCACCGACACCCCAACCAATGGTTCCCGTGCAAAATCAACTTGAACATGTCATGCAGTGAATTTTATGACAAAATTAAGCACGACAAAACGATTCTGAAGAAAGTGCACTCTAGTGAAAAATATAAAGCAAGCGTGGGTGAATAATAAAACCGGGCAAATTTTTTGTGTTGTTTGTATTAATTGTACTTTGTCTCTTTTTCTTTTTAATAAAAAATATATTCACATTTATTAATATGTTTTCAATTCATAATAATTTTGATTGCATTTCAAATATGAAAAACACAAATTAAGCGAAAAGCAAAATGAAAATGAGCCTCTTTCTCTTCTGCGTCCCGGTTTGGCTCTTCGTAATTATGGTAAGCCTAAATATACAGATAACTCACGCTATAGGTTCATTAGCTGTCTATTTTAACACTTTATTGACCGGAAGCCTATTAATCGGCTTTTTATATGCTTCAGTTTGTAAGTTTTGTAATGTTCCCTTACACGAAGGTGACTATTTTAAACAAAATCGTATATATATATACTATAAAGAGATGTTAAACTATTAATTATTCAAAGGAAATCATTGTGTTCGATTCATTAATGATGTATCCTCTGCGAAGTTAGTAAACTGGTCAGGAATAAATTGATTCACGAGCGGTCGGTAAAGTGTTAACACTTTATTGACCGGAAGCCTATTAATCGGCTTTTACATGCTTACAATTGTGCCCATAATTATGAAAGTGGTCTAAGTCAAAATTTTCAAAAAATGAGTTTATCAGTTATTTTACACCACATTATTTTAAACTAAATTTATTCAATGTAATTTTTACGATATCGTCAAAAATGAACCATTATATGGTGGTTGTAATTTCAACATTATATGGAATTCATTCAGTGTTGATTATGAAAGTGGTCTAAGTCAAAAATTTAAAGAAATTATATAATAATATAATTGTTTATATATAAACATTAAAGTAGCATTGACATGGATGAAACTTGCTCAGTCATCAAATAATAATATTGAAACAATAGACCACAAATTTTTGGTATCAGGTCATTCCTTTTTACCAAATGACCGTGATTTTGGGTTGATAGAAATGAAAATAAAAAAAGCAAATTACTTGTACAACCCTGAGCATTATTATGAACTGATAGAAAAGTGTAGAAGAAGAAATATATTTTCCATAAAACGAATGTCACAGACGGATTTTATTTCAATGAAATCAGTAGAAGAGTCAATAACAAGAAGAGGAAAAAATACCGCGGGCGAATCTGTCTCTTGGCTGCAAATACAATGGATGAGATTCGTGAAAAATGAAGCATATAAAATGTTCTATAAAACTACTTTAGACGCTCCTGAATTCCACGTTTTGGATCTTTTCTCTAAAAAAGGAAGACCCAAAATATACGGAAATATTAAACTGCTTCCTTTATACACCACCACTAGACCAGTATCGGAAGAAAAACTTAAAGATATTATGTGTTTACTACTATACATTCCTCCAGTTTTTCAGGAACATTTTAAAAATCTTTAAAACTCGAAATGATAAAAATACATCACTTTTTTAGAATCATTGATAAATGTTTATGAATTATTTCATTAAGTTCATTTTTTCAAATAAAACTCATAGTTCTTTATTGCTTTAAGTCATTTATAGGACATTCCGTTAATTTTGAAAATGGTCTAAGTCAATTCAAACTTTAAAAACAACATTTTCGTATAAAATTCACACAAAATTTCATATTCATAATAGATTTCCATTAATCAAGACTAGTAAAATTCTAATTAAAAAGGTCGCATAATGTAAAAATAGTTTTTAATTTATGCAAATGCAATTCCTTAAATATCTCGAAACAAGAAATATCTGACTTAGACCACTTTCATAATTATGGGCACAATTATTCTGTAAATTTTGTAATGTTTCCTTTGAAGGTGACTGTTTCGAACGATATCGTATATTCTAAAGACATATTAACCCTTTACGCTCGAGAGATGACTCTCAGTCACCAAATGATAGTTTCGCAAATTTTCAGACTTTAGTTAGTTTCTTTGTTAGTCAATCTCAGAAGTTAAATAGACACATATGTAAATTTTAGTATATTACTTGAGTAAAATAAATGACATTTAACATAGGCGAATCTTAGTAAATATTTCGAATTTGAAAACTTTTGAAGTTAGTATCATTAGACGACTAACAGTCACCTCTCGAGTGCAAAGGGTTAAACTATCAGTTACTCGAAAAAAATTATTCTGATCAATTCATTAGCGATGCATCCACGACAAAATAAGCCGATCGGGAGTGCGTGTGCAATAAGTTACGCGATCGATAAAGTGTTAACATTAGGTTTACGGACATTTTACGTATATCTACTTCTAATATTTATATATTAACACTATTTCTACCACGACCGGTCAAATGACCGTTTTTAAAATTCCGATTAGAATTTCAGATATACAATGTAATTGAATCGCCTTTAAACTTTAGACTTTTCCTCAAATATACGTATAATACATTTTTCAATGTTCACTTCTTGTTTCATGGTTTATTCTCTGAGCAGAGTTTGTAGTCTGTCTTACGTGGAAATGTCACGGTAGGAATAGGTATACGTGAAGTGTCGGTAGGAATAGTGTTAAGGAATAGGTATATATAAAAAAAGGATTTGAAATTGCAGAACTCAGAGGGAAATAGATTTGGGTATCCTTGTATCGCTGCAACAATAAAACTCAGCAAAAGTTGTTGGAAATAATAATAATTATTTTTGCAAATTTTACTCATGAAGTCCAAAACTCGTCAAATTAACGGATCTCGTAAACCTATTGTTAATCAAGATTATTAATGATTTTTTATATGAAATATTATTATAAAATAAAGTTTCAGAATTTGGAATTTATCACAATTAACTTTTTTTTATTCTATTTTAAAACCATAGTAATGCGCAAAAGTATACATAATATCCAAAGTTAATTGCAAATTATAAAATTTATGGGTAAATTCCATTTCATTACTTACCTTTATAAAAAGTCCTTTTCTATAGACAAAAATAAATATTCAAATATTTTAACAGTGATTGCAAAAATAGATATTTGCGTATTATTGCATTTTTATAATTTCTTTAAATTACAATTAATTACTCCCAGATATATTAACTTTTCTATTGTTTAATAATATTTTTAGGGAATGAAAGAATTTGTTATTACGTAAAAACGTTGTATTAAAATTTCTGAATATATGCAAATATTTACTTTAGTTATATTGATGCAATAAAAAACGTATATCTTCTAAAAAAAAAATAAAGAAGAGCTTGATAAATGAAATATCTGTCATTGTGCTGACCTCACCTTCTTTCGTACGATAAAAACCAACGTTTGCTACAAAAATAAACATGGTTTAATATTTGCGACATGAATGATACAGATAACACAGTAAAATTGTCTACTGTACGAAAGATATCAAGGCCGACAGCGTCAAAAAAATGGCGGATGAAGATCGTCGTTACAACTCAGAAATTTTAATACAACGTTTTTACGTAATAACAAATTCTTTCATTCCCTAAAAAATATTATTAAACAACAGAAAAGTTAATATATCTAGAGGTAATTAATTGTAATTTAAAGAACATATAAAAATGCAATAATACGCAAATATCTATTTTTGCAATCACTGTTAAAATATTTGAATATTTATTTTTGTCAACAGAAAAGGATTTTTATAAAGGTAAGTAATGAAATGGAATTTACCCATAAATTTTACAATTTGCAATTAACCTTGGATATTATGTATACTTTTGCGCATTACTATGGTTTTAAAATAGAATTAAAAAAAGTTAACTGTGATAAATTCCAAATTCTGAAACTTTATTTTATAATAATATTTCATATAAAAAATTAGCTAAAAATTTATTCAAAAATTTATCTTGCATATTAAATAAAATCTATTCAATTTGAACAGATATTTAATAAGAATAAGCTAAATATAGCTTTATTCCTATATAAAATCCAGAATATAGATATGCGTTCCAGTAAATCAAATACGTGTAAATTAAAAACCAAAAAGAATATATTTTGGTTTTTACGTATTTGTATTAACGCTTTATTTATTCGCGAAAAGTAATACAGATTATTAAAATATATAAATATATTCGGAAAAAGTAGTGAGATTTCAGACGAGACTATTGAAACAGCTAAAAAAAAATTGATTAATCCAGGAAACCTTTTTTTCACACACTTAAGATAGTAAACTGAAAAACTAAAACTATGGTAGCCTACTGATCAAAATAAAAAATTTGTTTAACGCAAATTTTTTTGAATTTAAATTTAAAAACATACATAAATTCCACTTTACCACCTAAGCTACCTTTTTATATTTCGAATTTTAATTTTTAACAAACGTACTTCATACTTATGTATAACATGTTTCATCAGTAAGCAAAGTTGATCTAAATCTAACCTCAAACCGGGTCGTTCCAATTGTCAGAAATCAATTTTTAACAAACGTATATACTTACGTATCTCATACTCGTAAAAATAATATAATAATCTGGTTTTCTTTCAATTAACGAACCTAAACTTCTAAAAGTCCTAGCTTAATTTGAGTTTCACAAGGTTTTTATTTTGGAACTTCATGAGTAAAATTTGCAAAAATAATTACTATTATTCCTAGCGATTTTTGTTGAATTTTATTGATGGGACGATACAAATACACCCAAATCTATTTCCCTCTCAGTTCTGCAATTTCAAATTATTTTTTAAGTATATCTATTCCTTAATATATGAATATTAGAAATAGGTATACAAGAAATGTCTGTAAAACTAATGTTAACCTGAACTTGACCCCGACCCTAACCTATTTTGGTACTCAAACTTTAATTTCCATGGCTGACAGTATATATCTTTCGAATCAAATCCTAACCTACTCCTAACTTTTGGAAATAAAATATGTCCTAACGAATAAAACAAAAATCAATCTCCTCGAAGAACTATTTATGTGAGATCGAGTTATCGGCTGAAGAGGTTCTAGGAATGGGTCAAATGTTTTACCCTTACCATGTTGTGTGTAAAAATTAAAGGAACCTAACGAACTGTGTCCTTTAGCCTCTTCTGTTGATTCGAATCTTACCTCTCACAGTGTAGAGATCGGGTTCAAAAAGGATATTCCTTCCTTTAGACATAAAGTTTAGTGAATTCTTAATACGTTTGCGGACAGTAAAAAGTTCCGTGAGGTGCCAAAATTTTTTTCTAAATTACCCCTTTGGCCTACGATGGCTCCAAAAAATATTCTACATTACTATTACGATCTGCATACCCACAAAGTTTTATCAAATACTTCTATCAGTCTCAGAATTTGTTCTATGCTAATCGATAAATAGTGTTTTACCATAATGACATAAAAAAAAAAAAAATAGATAAACAATATTTGTGAACCATAAAATTATATTTTGCATTGTCCTGTCATCTTAAACTTTTGTCCGCTACTGCAGATATATACAGTGGCTCCAAAAAGTATTTGTACACTGTATTATAAGGAAATTCATCTACTTCTGAAATTCTGATTTCAATGAAACTTTATGTGTGTACAGAGCATGGTGTGTCCTACGTGGAGCAATTTTTTGGCGGCAAAATATTTTTCAAGTGGGCTAATAACGAATCTCAAAGTTTCAGCAATTTTTCATGCTTTGAGTACAAGCTTTTCTGTGTTCTTTTTTTTATGGCAGCGCGATAGAGTATTAAAAATTAAACATTTTCTATTTGAAAGGTTTTGCTTCATCAAGTACCACTACAACGTTATCTTTAAAAAATGAGAGAAAACTCGAAAACTTCAACGCTGGTTTCACCCTTTTAAAATGGCAATTAGATGAAAAGAAGAGATTAATTCATACGTATACTATTACGATCTACATACCCACAAAGTTTTATCAAATACTTCTATCAGATTCAGAATTTCAGAGTTAAACGAATTTATTTGTAACATAGTGTAGGAATACTTTTTGGAACCAGTGTACCTTCCTTTCGAATTAAAATTTAGTGAATTCTTAAATAGAAGAATTATCGTCATTTCTTCCTTTTTAATCCGTAATCTCCAATACGAACCTAATTCAAACCTCTCCCAACAAGGAGTATAACCCATTCGATAACCTATTTCCGTTCACGTTCCTCTGAATATACCGTTCTGTTCGCAATCATGTAAAACGCTGGTCAAAATCGATTCAAAGACTCGGTAAGAACATAACGCGTATGGCGCAGTAATGAGAGTAGCAAAGAAAACAAGCAGAGTGGAAGAAAGATGGACACGAGTTCGAAGGAGCAACGAGGAGAGGGAAGCAGCGAAAAATAGCACAAGGAACGTTGCGACATCGTGACCTCGTAGCCGAGGCGTTTGGCTAGGTGCGCGACGAGCACATCGGTCCACGTCTCATCGCATCCTTCTCGGCCCCTTTGGCCCGTTTCTTCTCTCTTTCCGCGGGCATGCATACGCGAATGATTATACACACATGCTCACATGTATGCATAACGCAACATAGAGAGAGGAAAACGAGCGACGTCGCGGCGCCCGTTTGCTCCCGTTGCCAGACTCTTTGGCGGCTTGGCGTCCCACAGGCTACTCCAATTCTCCTTCCCTACTCCCTCCTACCGTCGTGTTCTTCCCTCTCTTTGCCACCCGTTTATTTCTTATCACCTCGGACTGCAACGTCGCATTTTCGATTCTCTATCTTTCTCCCTCCCCCTCTTCCTCTCTCTCTCGCTCTCTGCTCTCGCTTTACTTTTTTCTATCTCTCTTTCCTTCTCTCTTTCTTTCTCTTTTTCCTTCTCTGTCTCTCACTCTCTCTCGCTCTGTCTTTCTCTATTTCCCTCTTTCATTCTCTCTTTTTCTCTTTCCTTCTCTCTCTTTCTCTTCCTTCTTTCTCTTTCCTTCTCTTTCTCTTCTCTCTCTCTTTCCTTCTCTCTCTTTTTCTTTTCTCTCTCTTTCATTTCCTCTCTGTTTCCTTCTCTCTTACTTTCCTTTTCTTTCTTTCTCTTTCCTTCTCTCTCTCTCCCTCTCTCTCCCTCTCTCTCCCTCTCTGACCTTCTCTATTTCTCTCTTTTTCTCTTTCATTCTCTCTCTCTTTCTCTTCCTTCTTTCTCTTCCTTCTTTCTCTTTCCTTTTCTTTCTCTTCTCTCTCTCTTTCCTTTTCTCTCTTTCTCTCTTTCCTTCTCTCTCTCTCTTCCTTTTTTCCCTTTCCTTTTCTTTCTCTTCTCTCTTTCAATCTTTTCTTTTTCTCTCTCTCTCCTCTCTCTCCCTTTGTTTTCTCTATCGCCTAACCTCTCCCTATCCACGGGAGAACTATCAAAGATGGCCTCCGACAGGGACGATCCCTTTGGCGTTCCTTCGATTTCCCTGACCATTTGTCATCACGGTGCACGCCACCAAGATAACGCATCGATTCGCCAAGTACATTCCGCGAGGGCGGAGGGTGAAGTTTAATCCCCGATACCATCTCGATACACGATTACATTCCCCTGCCCTCCCACCAGCTTTATTATTACGTCATTAACATGGCATTCCTTTCGTGGTTTCTGTTCAGTCGGCCTTGGACAAGATTTGGTAAAAAAAAATTAGGTCAAGCATTTGATAAGTAATTATTCAAATTATAAATTATTTCATTTAAGTATAAGTTAGTTTGAAATAATTGTACGGTAGTTAATCCCTTTTGAGTTGTTCGTTATTAAATGAAGTTTACTATTTTATATTCTAACTATTTTCAAACAATTTCTGAATCTGTTCCATCAGTTGTGTTAGAAATAGAAATTTCTTCGGAGATAGTTGATATGATTGAAAGGCAATATATAATACTACATCTATCCAATCTGTAATTTTATCGAATAAAATTAACTGAAACAAAAAATTATTCGAAAATAATTTATTTCGTTTGTTTATCGACACCTGACTCTGGAGGATTGTTGAAGTTGATTTTAGGTTTAACTTCAGTTAACATGAAATTAATGGACACGTTTATAGGTTTCAAACTTTCATAGCGATCGTTGTTACTTTATTTGAGTGACCTTCAACTAATGTAATGACGTCAGAAATTAATGGCGGTGTTTCGGGGACGTAACCTAAAATCTGAAAAATTATGATCACCAAGCATGTGCGTTCCTATATTCGTGATATTTACATGCATATGCTTGTGGTTTCCTATTTTCGTAGTTCACTGCACAACCATTTACATTCCGCATCTCATTGCTCCATTTTTCACTTTCGTTGACCTCGTTACGAGACTTTTTGGTGGACCGCCATACTGCATGCTGCATTTATTGATGACCTTTTTTCACTTAGGTTACCATTGCGTCAAATCTCTGCCTCTGCAATGCAGCTCCTTGTTATTCTTTAGTATTTTATTCCATAAACTCGATGAAGTTTTCTATGTCATATAATTCATAATATTTGTAAATAAAACTTGATAAAATGCATCACTCAGTCACTAAAACGCTTGATTAATATTTATTAATATATGGAATATTAATTATAATATTTATTAATATATGGAATATTAATTATAATATTTATTAATATATGGAATAATAATTATAATATTTATTAATATATGGAATATTATTTATAATATTTATTAATATGTGGAATATTAATTATAATATTTATTAATATATGGAATATTAATTATAATATTTATTAATATATGAATATTAATTATAATATTTATTAATATATGGAATATTAATCATAATATAATAATATATAAAATATTAATTATAATAAAAATATATAGAATATTAATTAATATGTTATATGACATTAATAATCATTAATTATTCTAATATTCATTAACTATTTCTATTGTACGTTTTTATTTGCGGTTAACGTTAAAATTGAAAAATATTTGAATTGATTTTTTTTAACTATATTATAAACATCATTGAAACATAACACATGTACCAATATAATTTATCTGATAATTTATTTATTTTTTTATATAATCCCCTGTTACAATTCCATATTTGTTACGTTACTCTAATTTTATTATGCGAGCAACGAAACAACTCTGTCTTGCTATCTGAACCAATTTTAATATTAGTTTTCACTTCCTCTGAACCTAATCTGCACATGTTTTACGATAGATCAGTTTATTATGAATAATAAAATAAACTGTGCCATCTAATGATTTTTTCTACTGCAACCTACTTATCACCTAGAACAAGTTCATGAATGTGAGATTCCAACACTTTCATTAATCATCTTGTATATTTTATCAGCTCAACATCAGTTCAATTATTTTTGAATTTCTCAGTACAATTATAAAAACGTCTTTAATTCATTTAACTCGTACTGCGTTGCTTAAGTACACTAAAGTTGATTTTAGGTAATTTGACAGTTTCGCAAATTAGAAATCGTGTGCAAATTAATTCGATGCCTTTTTCGTGTGGAACCCACCTTCCTAACTTTTTAATGTTTCCTAACAGAAGTAACCGTTAGGATAATCATTGGTGGGTGACATCTGGTTGCAACGCAAGCCCTTGTTTAGCTTTTTCAAACGTTTCTCAAAAATTTTCTTAAAATTTCGTGCTTGTCCAATCTACTTTTTGCTTTTTGAAACTACTTTTTGCACGTTTTATATGTTACAGCATCATTATCAAAAGCGGAACAAACAATTTCTTTAGCTTCAGAAGCATCTTTCTTCGGTTCAAAAGCGAAAAGAATGCAATGCCTCAAATCCTCCTTGTCGAACGCCAAATTGTTTACTGTTATTGGGTGAAATTATACTGAGTTGTCATGATTGTTTCAATGTTCCTTGGAGTATAATGCTGCAACTTTCAAATCATCATAGGGCAGGAAAGGTATTTTAATTTGAATGGAAGTTACAAAGCGTTAAATGCAAGGGGACTGAATTAACAAGTATTAAAGTATTGGTACACTGTATTACAAGGAAGTTCACCTAATCCTGAAATTCCGATTTCAATGAAACTTTATGTGTGTACAGAGCATAGTGTGTCCTGCATGGAGCAATTTTTTTGGCGGCAAAATATCTTTTAAGGGGACTGATAACGAGCCTCAAAGCTTCAATGATTGTTCACGCTTTGAATACAAGCTTTTCTGCGTTTTTTTAATAATAGGGCGATAGAGTCTTAACACATTCGTCGCCACGTCACCCATATTTGTATGACACTCTTTTTTTTAAAGTTAAATAGGATTTAAAATTGGAATTCTAAAAGGAATTCAATGGAATAAGCATTAAAGTATAATATATATAAATGTAAAATACATAAAATAAAAATTTGTGCTGTTTTTATTATATATTCTTTTACCTCAGTTTTCTATGCAATCGGATTTGGGTCCAGCGAGAAACTCAGCCAAATCACGCTGGCCGACGAACGTGTTAATTTGCACACTTAATATACAGGGTGTTCGGACAGCCCTGGGCTTAAATTGAAAGAGTAACTCCCTGAGACATTCTAAGACGAAAATCAAGAGTAACGATTTTGCGTTTGAGGCTTTGTTTACGAGTTATAACTAGTTAAAGATATCGTTTAATCCGGACTGTTCGACTCTTGAGAGCGGGTAACCGAGGCAACTCGGTCGGTAACGTCGCTGAATCCACAGTGATGCTCAAGAGTCGAACGGTCCGAATTAAACGATATCTTTAACTAGTTATAACTCGTAAACAAAGCCTCAAACGCAAAATCGTTACTCTTGATTTTCGTCTTAGAATGTCTCAGGGAGTTACTCTTTCAATTTAAGCCCAGGGCTGTCCGAACACCCTGTATAAATAATGGGATGAATCAATTTCATCGATCGATATTTCTCTGTGTAAGAAAAGAAATTATATCCAACGGGATTCTTCTTTCCCTACCTTCTGGTCTACTCGGTGTTTTGCTCATCTCCCCTTGTTTCCACAGTCTATTTCACCGTTTGCTTTTATCTACTCGCTCATCTCCAACGCCATTACTCATCCTCACTTTCTGGATCTATTCCATTAAAAACCTGTACGTGCGACGCCCGCTCGACACGGGTACATCCTTGCCCGGTTCTGCTGCCGCGGTGTTCCTCTTCCATGGACTTTTCACTCCCTTCCGCCCGATTACAGAGCCGACAGTGTAAGTTTTTAATTGAAGGCGGCAGACGAACGATTTAATAGGACGAAGTCGGCCTTAACCGACGCCAGCTTCGTGTGAACGAGCAAAACCTGCCGGTCGACAGTCTTTTTATGATACGCACCGATCATCGGCCAGGCCAGTGGCACCGCGATTATCGATAATACAGTAGCGGATGAAAGTTCAAGACCAAAGAGTTAACGAAAATAAATTAATTAATTTATGAGAAACTAACTGTTGCCGGCCTTTTTTTTATAGCGCTTGCTTCACAATCGGCAGATTTTCAAACAAACTTTCAACCCCTATTTAACCGCCGTAAGGGTTGATCTTCCAAAAACGTTGAAACACGTATTTCTTTATTTCTAACTAAAAACTTAAATACCAGTTTTAAAGTGCATGCTTTAAAATCGGTGGATTTTCCAACAAATTTTCAACTCCTATTTAACCCTCTTAGGAGTGGAATATAAAAAAATCCTTCCTTATTGGATACCTAGGTCATAAAGGAAACCCATTGTCCAAATTTCATGTTTCTAGCTTCAGTATCTTAGGCTCTGCGATGATGAATCAGTCAGTCAGTTAGGACATGTCCTTTTATATATATATAGACAGATTAATCACAGTATCTTTGGTGCGTTAAAAGAATTTGAATTATACGGGAGCTTCTACTGTAAGATAGTTATATTAATTTAAAATAGCAGCTTTTACATACAATGACTGGGAAGAGTTGTTAGTTAGTTGTTGCTGGGGGTTGATTTTACAAAAACGTTGAAACACGTATTTCTTTATTTCTAATCAAAAACCTAAATACCAGTTTTCATAGTGTTTGCTTCAAAATCGGAGAATTTTCAAACAAACTTTCATCCCTTATTTTACTCCCTTAAGGGTTGATTTTCCAAGAACGTTTAAACACGTATTTCTTTATTTCTAATCAAAAACCTAAATACCAGTTTTCATAGTGTTTGCTTCAAAATCGGAGAGTTTTCAAACAAACTTTCATCCCCTATTTAACCGCCGTAAGAGTTGATCTTCCAAAAACGTTGAAACACGTATTTCTTTATTTCTAATAAAAACCTAAATACCAGTTTTCATAGTGCATGCTTTAAAATCGGTGGATTTTCCAACAAATTTTCAACTCCTATTTAACCCTCTTAGGGGGGTGGAATATAAAAAAATCCTTCCTTAATGGGTGCCTATGCCATAAAAGAAATCCACTGTCTAAATTTCATGTTTCTGGCTTCAGGAGTTTAGGCTCTGCGATGATGAATCAGTCAGTCAGTCAGAACATGTCCTTTTATATATATATAGACAGATTAATCACAGTATCTTTGGTGCGTTAAAAGAATTTGAATTATACGGGAGCTTCTACTGTAAGATAGTTATATTAATTTAAAATAGCAGCTTTTACATACAATGACTGGGAAGAGTTTTAGTTAGTTGTTGCTGGGGGTTGATTTTACAAAAACGTTGAAACATATTTCTTTATTTCTAATCAAAAACCTAAATACCAGTTTTCATAGTGTTTGCTTCAAAATCGGAGAATTTTCAAACAAACTTTCATCCCTTATTTTACTCCCTTAAGGGTTGATTTTCCAAGGACGTTGAAACACGTATTTCTTTATTTCTAACCAAAAAGCTAAATTCCAGATATCATAGTGTTTGCTTCAAAATCGGAGAATTTTCAAACAAACTTTCATCCCTTATTTTACTCCCTTAAGGGTTGATTTTCCAAGAACGTTTAAACACGTATTTCTTTATTTCTAATCAAAAACCTAAATACCAGTTTTCATAGTGTTTGCTTCAAAATCGGAGAATTTTCAAACAAACTTTCATCCCTTATTTTACTCCCTTAAGGGTTGATTTTCCAAGGACGTTGAAACACGTATTTCTTTATTTCTAACCAAAAAGCTGAATACCAGCTTTCATAGTGCTTGCTTCGAAATAAGCGGATTTTCAAACAAACTTCCATCCCTTATTTTACTCCCTTAAGGGTTGATTTTACAAAAACGTTGAAACATATTTCTTTATTTCTAACCAAAAAAGCTAAATACCTGTTTTCATAGTGCTTGATTCGAAATAGGCGGATTTTCAAACAACCTTTCATCCCTTATTTTACCCCCTTGGGGGTTGATTTTCTAAAAACGTTGAAACACGTATTTCTTTATTTTTTAACTAAGAAGCTAAATACCAGCTTTCGTAGTGCTTGCTTCAAAATCAACGGATTTTCAAACCACCTTTCAACCCCTATTTAACCTCCTTAGGGGTGGAATATTAAAGAATCCTTCCTTAGTGAATGCCTATGTCGTAAAAGGAACCCATTGTCAAAATTTCATGTTTCTAGCTTTCAGTAGTTTAGGCTCTGCGATGATGAATCAGTCAGTCAGTCAAGACATGTCTTTTTATATGT
>JAOPTO010001200.1:0-130027 GCA_033822845.1 Tetrapedia diversipes
CGATATGACATTATAGTGGCTTTTCATCTCTTGCTTTAAAATATATCATACACAAATAAACTGTTAATTAATGTGCGGCATATAATAATAATAATTAATTGATTAATAAAGTTTTTCAATGTCGTTACATGAATACCCATAAGAAAATCGTAATCTATTCATTTAGAACTCTATTTTCACGTAATGTCGTAGTGAAAACCGCCATAAACGGTTTTTGTGACATCCGCTGTCAAGCGTGCGGTATCTAAAAGGTTAATAACAGGAACTCCATAAGATATAAAGCACACTCATTATAATATGTGCTATAAGTAATTCGAAGATAATAAACGCGTACAAACAACAATCTAAACATTACACATTACATCAATGTGAATAATTATCACGTCGAGTATCCATCTCTTATAACATAAATTTGTATTTTACTCTGATATACATTATCGAATGATCTTGTAAAAGGGGTCGTTGAAATCGTCTAAACAGCCGTAATTTTTGTAAGAACAGAAAATTATACTGTTATTTAAGAAAATGGAGATGACCTTGAAATCTCTCAAACACCTCCACTTACAAAAAGAATGATTATTTGTATATTATGGGGCCCTTCCATACCATACAACTTTTATATAAAAGATTTCTCTGTGTTTTTAAGAATAACGGAGATATTCAAAATGGTCAAAGTTATTAATCCACCCTGGATTTTGTAAATCGGTCAGTGCTTGCTCATAAAACTGATAGATTATCAAAATATATGTTGTATAGTTTATTGCGCAATAGAGCTTATGGATCAATAATTGAGAAAATAAAGGTGAATAAAATAAAGAAGTAACAAAATGTTAAAGACTTAGCAATATTCTTTGCTATAATTGGGTAAATTGAAATAGATATATAACTTATAATGGAATTTTAATATTACGAAAGTTTTTATTTTGTTGAAACCTTTTGTAAGAAATCTCAGCAGAAATGTGAAACAATCTTTGTCTTTGATAGTTCCTAATTTTTCCAAATAAAAACATTTCTTAAGGTTTAATGTAATTTCTTATTTTCTTGTATATCTAGAAAACTATGTAGTAAACATGATATATAGAAATAGTAGATTGATAATTTAATGATCTTTTATGCTGTACAAAATTATACAACGAAACGGCTCAAAATCTGTCACTCGCATAAAAAATATTTCTTATTACTTTTAATGTAAATAATTTTCATTTTATCGTGTTACAAAAATACAGAGTTTGATTCTGATTAAAATAAATTAATTTTATACATCTTTATAATTAATTATGATTAAATTATTGGTTAAATCTATCTGACTGCAGTTGCATTTTGATAATTTTAACTAATATGTTCATGTCAGACCAGTGTTTCTCAACGGAGTAGGCATTTTTTATTATTTGGGGAACAATTGGAAAATTTCATTCGTTAACTTCACCAAAAATATATGTGGTAATAACTTTTAATAACAGATAAAGATAATATGAAATTTGTATTTAAATTAAAAACGATTTTACTTGAATTTCTTCCTTTATTTTAAAACGCTTATTAATATTATACGTTTTTTTAGAACTTGGTTGCTTATCATACGTGCGACAAGGGGGTAAACAAATCTTTGGGGTGTTGAAGTGGGGCATAGTCCAAGAAAAGTTAAAAAATACTGTACTAGACACACTCATGGTTATATCTATTTCATAATTGTACTATATATTAATCACACGATGTGAAATGAAAACGTAAAAATTTATGTCGACAGATACTTGTATTAATTTATTTTAATATGGTATAAATAATGTATTAAATTTATTAGACTTTATTATTAGACAGTGTACACAAATATGTGCTGCTTATTAAAATTAATGTTGCAGAATGTTTAAGTTAAATATTAATAAATAATAACTTTAAAAATTTTCTAAAAGCCTGGAGAGTTTAAAAAAGAAATTTTCAGATCACTGACGTTTTTGTGTTGACGTAAATATACTTTCTGAAAATAAACAGAATAATGTTTCTCTGGAAATGTTTATCTACGAGTTTATGGAATTGTTTATTACGCTTTCAGTATTTGCAGAATCGTGTCGTAAAAATGTAGAGCAAGATTACAACCCAGGAATTTAGAATTAAATTTTAATGCTATTGGGAAAACCAAATGTCGATTCCTTTTGTATTAAATCAGAAATCGATATCGTGTAGTTCGCTCATGTTTATTTGCTTTGTAAGCATTCTACAGAATTTTATTTCGGTAGTTTATAACTTTGTGTTTTACAAATATAATTAAATTCCATTCTATAGAAAACTGTATTGAAATACTAACTAAAATAATTTCTTTTACCGGTATTATTTAGTTGTCTTTTCATGAAACGTTTTCGTTCAACACATATTTGTATTTATTGGCTACATCAATAACTAAATAAACTACATCGTCAATCTATCACTTTATTACTTTAATCAAGTTGTATCACTGAAAGGAGTGGTTTTCTAAATTAAAGCTGTTGTATTAATTCACAAAATTATTGCTAGATATTTAATCTACCTACTAATAACCCAATTATTTATGTGATACTCAAGAAAACGAGATAATTGCGATCCTAATTTGAGGGCTGTTTGTTTTTTGTCATTTACGATTAATTTCGATAATTAAAACATTACATTAAGTTTACGTTAAGTATATTTTGGTTTATCGACCACGTTGGTCAAAATAATGATGTACGCAATATTAATTTAGTGGATTTCTGACTATTCAATTGTAAACTGCCTAATCCTCTATTTTTTAATTGAACAACTTGTTATTAGTAATATCAACAAGTAGTATCAAGTTGATCGTATAAACAGTATAAAATCATAGTTAACAGAAATTGCAACACTAGGAGTAACGCCTATTCCAAGCAAAATCTTACACATAGCTTATTTTTGCAGCATTTTAGTCATGTTAAATGATGAAGTTGTAAGGTAAACCTGTTAATTGAACGACTTGTTTAGCCGACGAAAAGTTGTCTAATTTAAACGCGGCTTAACAAAACGAAAAATTATATTATTTGCACTCTAATAATATGATTACTCTCGGAAGCAATCGAGTCAAGATTTTCACATATCTCATAAATACTCGGGTAACCACGTAATATTCGTTCGCCAGAATACTTTACAGTATCTGGGAAGCTGAGTCTCTCCGGCGTCTGCTTTGAATCAGTAGCTGAATGCAAAATACATCTAACTAAAGTTGCTTTCAATGCACAGCTACTCCGCATTCGCTACATTAAACACGAATAACAGAACTTACTAAAATAAATATTTTAAATAGATATAGTTGTTTAAAAAAAGGATATTCCAGCAATATAGAAATTTTACGTACAGCATGAAAATTTTAATCTTGTTTGAATCGTATAATCTTAATGTAATTCTGGTGTTTACTATACCATATTTATTTAATATGATAATACTATAATATACATACAGTTAGTCGTAGAAATCTGCATATATTTATCAAATTCAAAATATTTAGAAAAGAGGAGGAAGTTTTTATATTTTAATCTTCAGTTAAAATTAAATAGATTTTGAAATGTTTGCAATGTATCTTACAATTATTTACCAGAAAGTATAAATAAAGTTGCAAATATAATATAATAGAATCTTTCATATATTTACCATAGATATATTAAAATAAACAGGATTTATTGTTACAATTATTAGAGTTATTATAGTTACAAATTTGATTGGTTTTAATATATCTGTAATTACTATATTTAAATTTTCGCAAGACGGCAGTTTTGATTTATTTATATTTTCTTGTAAGTAAACAAAAGAAACAGGGGAAGTTTCTTCTGAATTTGTTCAACTTGTTCTAATAAATTAATAGGTGCTTATTAACATATTCAGCGTGATTTCGATAGATTTATCAAGATCGTACCAAACTTGTTAAATATTTGTAAATCCTATTTTTTCCTTTAAATTTAGCAAATCCATAAAAACTTTTGTAACCGATTGTATACAGTAATAATACATTTACTCATGATAAGCAGCGTAATAGTTAAAGTAATATAGGTGCTAAAATATTTTTATAACCAGCTATATCTGTTTGAAATATTTATTTTACTCCGTTCTGATACATAGTTCGATCACGTTATGTTCAGTTCACACGATCCATCGAGATTCCAGTTGAATGTCATGCTGAATCGAGCAACCATAGCTTCGTTGTTTTTGAAGAAATAAAAAGTTGCTTCGCGAAACGTGTGCACCGCTCGCTACCTCGAGTATCACTATCTCGAAACTGAAAAGCACACATTGTGCTTCAGCATCAAACGTGAAATCGATTTACTTACTGATTTTACAGGTCGAGGACGGATTCCGTGAGATCGAAATCCCCTTTGACGGCGTCACCCGCATCTCCAGGTCCACTGTCGAATTCCTTGCACGGCAGTTTTCACGGTAGTTTAGGAAGCGATGGCATGTCCTGTAGCAGCGCTAGGTCATCCTCAGCGTCACCTGACTCCGCAAGATACTCCTCCACACCGGTAAATACATTTTGCTATGATCGATCGTTTAATTGCGAGTAACATTTATATAGTGTGATTGGGAAAATGTTAGATGAAAGAAAAGGTTCTAGAAAGCGATGATTGGAACGTAATTCTAAAACAATTTCCAGTTTATACTGGGAAAGAAAGGGAAATAGTTTTCATCTATCAATTGTAGTTAAAATTTTTAATTGATCTGAAATTTATGTTTGTTTTTTAAATAGTAATATTACAACAAATTACTCGTAAATACTGGATGTTTCAAAATTTTATAGCAATGGAAGTGAAAAATTTCTTGTAAAAAGTTTAAAGCATTTTGCATTTATTTAAGTGATTCAAATAATTATATATAATATTGCTTTAATTTTAGTCACTCTATCTCGAGTGTAATTGTTTTGATACATTTTTAAGGTTTAAGGTTCCAGGTTTTTTCATGTTCCTTTTCTATGCCATTTCTGTTACTTAATTCACATCAAAATTCCGAATTAAACTTCTGAATTCTATGTATTCTTCTGGGATGCTCTATACACAACATATGATAAACTTACATTTTCTCTTAAAGCTGTATGTTCCAAAATTTATTCAGGGCGCATACCAATTTTTTGCTAAAAAGATTATAACTTTAATCTGAAACGCTAACAACATAAACATAAATATCGGTATAAACTGTAGTCTTTATTTATGTTACACGATTTCATTTGATGTGGTAGCAAGGTGTATGTAACTGTAGCGCCCAGGGAAGTTTCGGTTTTATATTCTCTGGACGCGTTGGGAAGGGGAAAATGTGGAGACATGCAAAGGACTCTGCGAGTGTTTTCCGGATTTTAATGAGACTGCAATCAAACACCCGTGGCAATGAGGGTCGACCGGCCACTTGGGCCGAAGGACGGGCCGACATTCAGGCCCTGTTGTAAACTGTTTAATGCAGCCCCTTAGAACACCCGCAGAGGTTCCATGTCACCACAAAACAATTCTCTCAAACATTTTAATTAGAAGTTTTCAGTTATTTGAGATCCATCAATCACACGTTGAAACTCTAATATACCAATACGTATCACTCATTCAGCAAATCGCCGATATACAGTGGCTCCAAAAAGTATTCGTACACTATGTCATAAATAAATTCGTTTAATCCTGAAATTCTGAGTCTGATAGAAGTATTTAATAAAACTTTGTAAGGATGTAGATCGTAATAGTATACGTATGAATTAATCACTTGTTTTCATCTAAATGCCATTTTAAAGGGGTGAAACCAGCGTTGAAGTTTTTGAGTTTTCTCTCATTTTTAAAAGATAACTTTGTAATGGTACTTGATGAAGCAAAAGCTTGCAAATAGAAAATGTTTAATTTTTAATACTCTATCGCCCTGTCATAAAAAAGGACACAGGAAAGCTTGTATTCAAGGCGTGAGAAATCGCTGAAACTTTGAGGTTCGTTATCAGCTCCCTTAAAAGATATTTTGCCGCCAAAAGAATTGCTCTACGCGGAATACACCATGCTCTGTACACACATAAAGTTTCATTGAAATCAGAATTTCAGAAGTAGATGAATTTCCTTATAATACAGTGTACGAATACTTTTTGGAGCCACTCTATCTACAGTAGCGACCATCTACTTAAGACTGTTAGTCGTTTGAACAATTCGATTGATAGTTTAATCGATGTATTTTTTATTTTCAAAGTCAAGTACAATATATATGGAAGCATGCTTTACAGCAATAACAAAAGAATCTTACCTTTAATTTGTAGAGTATGCACATTTTTATTATTCCTTTATTTCATATCATTTTAGCTGCGGACAATTACTTAAGACCGATATGTTATTTATTAATTTCTTGCTTGTAACTTGCATTATTGACAAGGAAATATCAAGATCTAACGTATACAGGAATGTAAACAATGAACAATCAATCTGCAACCATGAGTCGGGGAAAGGACATTACTCCTCTGCAAAGAACTCAAATCAAAGTTTTAATAAATGAGGGATATTCGTTTTCCGCAATTGCGGAGAAATTATAAATTTCGAAAACTGCGTGCGTACAAATTATACGCTTATCTTCAAGTTTATCATGAGGATTGAATCAATTAATATTATAATGTGCAACGAGAAACGACAGTTAAAGAAGATCGTGTGATTCACCGGTATTTCAGAAGGTAACCGTTTCAAAATAGCTATAGAAGTTCACAACGAATCTGGACGAGAAATTTAAAATAAAATTAGCGTTAGAACAGTTCGAAAGTGATTAAACGAATTCGGTTTGATGGGTCACGTATCACGCAAAAGCCGCTTATTTCTGAATGTAATAGAAAATTGTGCTTACAGTTCGCCAAAGACCATCGGTACTATTAGGTGTACAAGTTAATTTTAGTTTTTCATCTTTCAATGATGATAAAGGCTATTTACAATATGAATATCGTAACGATATTTTCGAAGTCTTATAGCGTAGGCATCTAGCTTTCCAAAACATTAGAAGACTACTTGATTCGGTTAACAGAACCTAGGTAAACAATAGTTTAAACTATGGCGTGCAGCAAACAGCACATTCGTTATTGTGTGCTCTTCGCATTTCAATTGAAAAAAACGCTACTAAAGCTGCAGGAATGATCCGTGATGCTCTTGGTGAGAATACTGTATCTTATTCCACCTGCAAATATACCGAAGGTTCCGGGAAAGAAATTTCGATCTGAGCAACCGCAACGATCAAAGGATGAGGAATCGCAATCACTTTTAAATGAGTTCATCGAAATGAAACAGCCTAGTTTCTTTAAATCAGGCATCCTTTGTCTGAAAGATGGGCAAAGGTTATAGAAAGTGAGGGAGGTTACTTCATCCACTAACCTTAATAAGGGCATAAAAATTTGAATAAACTCTGAACCTGCCAAAGGAAAGACTAAAATTAACTTGTACACCTAATAGATTGTGAAAGACCGGTCAAAAATTGTGTTCACTGATAAGTCAAAATTTAATGGAATGGGTTCAGATGGAAAAAAATATGTCAGGCTTCGTGCGACTGAAGAATTTTCCACAAAATGTGTTACAGAGAACGATGAAAGGTGCCAGGGGACTTAATAAACGTGTGGGGAGGCATTATGGATCAGTACGTTTACACGAATATATTCAGCGAGGTACTTATTCCATCTGCAATTGATCAAATACCAAGAGACTCGATCCTACAAACCGACAATGATCCAAAACATACGGCTCGGAGAATAAAACAGTTTTTAAATGAGCAAAATGTAAATGTGCTTAAATGGTCTTTCCAGTCCCCTGGTTTCAATTTAATTGAGATGCTATGGATAAATGTCGAGTAACTTAGTAAGCTAGTAGCTTAGAGCAATTTTTTGCTGCTATACAGGAAGGATGAAGTAATATTTCAACCAAGCGTTGTTACCGCTTAATCGATTCGATGCTAAAACGTTGTGAAGTAATACGAGAAAATGGAAGAACAACACGTTATTAATTAAGTTCTAGTTATTGTTTCTGAATTTTTGTTTGTTTCGTTTAATGATTTTGTTAATTTTTTGTTTTGATTAAACTAATAATGTTTGTTATATAACATCAGTTGTGACTAATTCTGAAGTAGTTGTTCGCAGTTAGAATGACATGAAATAAAAGAATAATAAAAATGCGCATAATTTACAAATAAAAAATAAAATTCTGTTGTTATTGTTGTAAATCATGCTTCTATACATATTATACTTGATTTTGAAAATAAAGAATATATTGATTAAACTATCAATCGCATTTACTTGTTGAAACGACTAACTGTCTGAAGTAGCTGGCCGCACGCTTTTAATTTGATGATCGTGCTCAGAAACACATTTTTTTTCAATTGTTTATGACTGCCAGATGGAATCAAGTGTAAGTTGTATGTTTGGAAGTGAAAATTATCACATTTGGCTACAGTTTTTCCAAAAAAACTCTCGACGGCTATACAGCATTTGCTTTACTAATTCAAAATGATTCCTATGAATAAAAGAGAGTAAATAGGTGTAATCTTAACACAAGAAAATCAGTTTGAAACAAAATTATCATTTGTAAGTTATTTTGCTTATAAAATAGTATAATAGTAACCGCATAAAAAAGAACAATTAATATGTTGTCTGGCATGCTATAACTTTTTTTCTAGATGTGTTACTCAATAATTAACAAATGTATGTGTTAGTATACTTCGTACTAACACTGTTCTTTTTTTTATTGATTAAAATGTGCACGATGACTATAGCCGTCGTTTGCCTACATATCGCCAAAGATCGGACGGCTATAGACGTAATTTGCGGCAGCGAGTTAAGTAGCTGGCCGCCACCGCATATCACCCTTGTTAAAAAGTTGAACGAATACATGAAACGGCGATCTCATTTCCACCACTCATCGTCGATGTGGTCTTAAACGCGTGAATACCGAAACGGAAAGGAGCAAAACGAATTTGCGGACGAGTTTCGTAACCGGTTACTGTTTGAAGGGCTAAACGGCCAAGTAAATCATCATCGCGCGTTCACGCGACCACGTGACGGCTCCGTGTGTAGACACGAGGCGAGCGACATCTCAGGGTACGTTGGCATCTGTCGATGACTCAGGATCGTTCCCATTTCGAGAGACACGTCTGTGAACGGTCGTGAACACCGCCTCGAGGAATCGTTACTCTTTGCAACGATGACTAATCGACTTCCAGAGTTGACTTCGTGTGCACTGCCGATTTTTCTCGGTACGCTTCTCCGCTTTTGTTACGCTCGTCGCATACGAGCGTATTTTAACGCGGCGGACGCATTATATTGGCAATTTTAATCTGTTACGAGATCGCATAATCGCTACGAGGGTGTATGTGGTCATCTCCACTTCTTTATGCAAATTAGACAACTTAAATCTGTACTGGCTATACTATTTTTCCATTTATTGAAATTACGAACACCTGTTTCATATGAAAGTTGTTCGATTTCATGAAAAAAACTTAAACTAGGACATTTCAATCTTTTTAAATGTTATTTCAAGAAATTTTTTAACAGGGTAATCTTTTACATGAAATTACATATATTTTATTATTGTCGTCTTATTATGTATTTGAAAAAAAATTGAACGATGTATACTTCTAATACATGTTCTCGAGTAGCAATTTATAGAATATTTTTATGAACATTGGTGACGGATAATAACTTCGATTAATTTAGTTTACTGTGTACTTTTACTGTGATTGGTTATAAAATCCCTATAGAACCACTTTTTCTAACACTATTATAAAAACAAGATTGAGATATTTTCATTGTTGGTCGAAACAATATATATTGATAGTCGCGAATCACATTATGTAAATCGAATGGTGTAGTCATTGTTTCCTTTATGTTCAAATATACTTATTGAAATATATAATAAAATGGGAATAATAAAAATATGCAGTTCCACTTAAAATTCATATATTTTATTAAGTCTCTCTCATAAAGTCAAACAATTTTCATATGAAACATGTGTTCGTAATTTCAATAAATGAAAAAATAATACAGCCTGTACAGATTTCAATGGTTAAAGAAATACGACGGAAGAGGAAAACCGTGGAATGCAGGGGAAATTTTCTTCGGAGACCCATTGTGACCATTAATATAGAATCAGATCTAGACACTATAGTCTTAACTTCTCTCTTGCTAAAATCAATATTGTAAATGATCCTGGTTGTTCATGCGGACATGAGAGATAAATTGATCATGTCCTCTGGCAGTGTCCTCTATTTGACACTCGCAGATTGAAATTTATCTATGATCTGAGATTACGGGGTTTCCATCTTCCTATGTCATGTAATGTGTTACTCTATAGACCTAGAAACACTTTATGTAAGCTTTAATGTTCAGTCCTGAAACATTGTGGTTTAAATATATAATGAGACCGTTATCGTTACTATCAATCACGTGCTTTCGGTGATCTTATAATGGGCATTGCTATGTGTATAGTTCAGTGAGTTATATGACGATTTCTTGTAAGTTTGTTTTAGGTGAAAATTGATGATCGGATGTGTGCTCTATGCAACGAAACTTGCTCGTGTGTATCGAGCATTAGAACTACCCGTTCAGTTAAGCCTGGTACACACGAGTGAGCTTTGTTGCGGTGAGCATGCATTTCAACGTTAATCTTCAGCTGCACCGAATTCATAAGAAGTTTTAGAGTAATACTGAATTACAAGGGGAAGCGTAAGACTAGTGGCGTATTTGGAACAATCATGTGAATTCGCAATAATATTTTTCTTATTTATGGGAAATGAACATTCGTTTAGAATGTGGAGAAATTAAAAAGGAAAAAAGAGTAAACAGAGGAAATTGGCAGGAATTAGAGCTCTATACTGATTTCAGTCTAAATTCAGCATATACAGAAAAAAGAAAAAGTAGTGGAATTTGTTAGGGTGTTGAATTCTTTTTAGATTCTGTACTTAGTATAGGTTAGGTTTTGGTTACATTTAAATTCGGCTGGTGTCGTAATCAAAGAAAGAAGTCTAAGCAGAGAACATTGGCAAGGAGTTGAGCTTTCTCGAAGTCCTGTACTTCATTGAAATTAGATTTAACCTTAATGTGGTTTATGTAGATATTAAAAAAAAAGTAATAAATAGTAGAAATTCTCAAAGCTTTATACTTTGGGTAGAGAATTATTGTTTTTTAATTAAAAAGGTATGAAAATATAGTTGTTTTATGTTTTTAAATTTATATATTAAATTGAAAGAATTCGAAGTGTTATGAGATAAGATAAAACGTAAATGAGGATTTAATTATTCATTGATACGGTAATATCTTATTAGTTCAGATGTTAAGTGGTTTAATTTATATCATTTTAATGTTCAATCATCAAATGTATTTATATATTCGAATAAAATCACTTGAGATTACTAACTTGATTAATATTAATATTATTATCTCGGTAAAAAAATGAACAAGAGTTTGAAACTTTCTTTTGATAGGGTAATAAACGTTTTTGTATAGTAGAATTATCATAAATGGTGCGTATTCTGGTTATATTGTTATAAGTGTCTGTAATAAAATTACTTCATTTGCTCATAAAAAGAATAATAATATCTTAACCTCTTTCTATTGAAGTAATATCTTTTTCTTTTCATTTTTCTTCTTCCTTAAGAGACCATAAACCGTAATCTAGACCATAATCTAATTTTACGTATATAATAATATCGATAAAAAACTGAAATTAACAGTTTCAAGTGATCCACTTAACCACATCTCTCCAAAACCTGTTTCCTGTCAAACGTTATTTTAACATCGATTCATATCTAGAGGTCGATCTTTTTTTTCTTCATTGCACTCGAACAAAACGCTTAAGTTCTCGTTACACTTGTAATTAATTTACAACACTTACTTCGGTAGCAGATAATCAGAAGCGGCTACATTTATCAAGTGGTCAACGAAGCATCGCTTGACATTTACAGGGAAATTAAAAATACGCGTCAACCGGCCGGTACCGCTGGCTTGGCCAGAAATATCTGAAGTTGCCGCTTCTTCTTCCTAGTATTCAACGATAAAATTAATTAGCATGTTATTAGTCATATAAAATTTTCGTTCGACCGATTCAACCGGACAAAATTTTACAGACGGAGATCATCGCGTACCGCGTTAATTATGTGTTTTTGCGAGTTTGTTCTCGAAGAAGTTAAAGCGGAGGCGAAGAGAAACGCATGACCGGAAGCTCCCGCGATATCGAAGAACGTAGCGATTTCACGATTGCTTGCTTCCTGGCTGCCGTGCTGGAAATGATCGCATTGCGATAGCACGATGGGAAATCGTTTCTGCCAGTCAGTCCACTCCCCATTGGTTATTCCGCATCTAGGTTATTAGGGACGTCACCGTCTTTATTGCCGGCCGCGATCGCGTGATTTCGCTTTGACCGTGACGTGCACGCCTGTACATCTATACAGAGTGTGACAAAAAAATACTTATTTTGACTTTTGCAGATAAATCTGTTTATTCAAATCAGTCAAAAGTAAAAGAAAAGGTTCTATCGCATAGTACATTTCAATACTGAAATTTTTATGGATCGTGTTTTTATTTTTTTCGTTTCCTGGTGTTAAGGAAGTAAAAGTGAAAAATTTTTATAATGAATTGAGAAAATTTGAAGTATTAACAATTACAAACCAAATTGACTTGTAATTAGTGTGATTGAACAATAACTAAAATTTATATACAGAATTAATGAAATGTATAAAAAATAGAATGTTTAGCTTAAACTTAGAGTAAAAAAACGGCTAACTGCATGCAATTTGAAAATGATAATGATGAATCAATGTGAATCAGGCGAACTTCTCTTCCGGAAGTCGTTGAATCCGATATTTCGGTTAAAATATAGATAACGTTAAAAATGTTTTATCTGGTTTATGCTTCTTAGTTTATATTTTGTAGCGCATTGTAGTTTGACTGATTCCTTAAATCTAATTCTGCAAATAAATTAAAGTGTAGCTGTATCTGTTTTGAAGTAATACAGCAAACACACGAGACGTTTTACAAATGAATTAAGTAGTTTTTAATTATAAACAATTTCTCTAAAGTCAATCAATTTGGAATTAATTACAGAAAACTATAATCGAAAATAAGTTTTCTGAGAAAAATATATAGCATTACTTGTTTCCCCTTTGATTCGATTAATTAGAGTATTTATATTTTAAGCCAAATGATTTAATTCTTTGCAAGTTGAAATATTTTTTTAGATCATTAAGACTTACTTGCCTAGATTGAAAAATTATCCAGTTATTTATTTCCTTTAGCCAAACGTGTTTTTGATCTCATTTACTTTACATTGTTTCTCATAAAAGTTTAGCACCTCTTTTTTATTTTGATTTTCCTACCGTGTTCCAAAAATTTAGTGAAACTTCCATTATTAAATTCTAAAATAAGTATAACAATAGACAAAGTTCAAATCAATTTTAATTTTAACAAATTTCAAAGTATAAACAACAAAATTAATTTAACAGCATAAATAGATCACATAAATTCATTCGACCACAATAAAAGTTAGGACCATCTTAATACATACATTACTGGCCAAAAGTGTGAAATCAATACGAGTTTGAAGAAAAACAGAATACACTAAAGAAAAGTTACACCTTTTTATTGCAACTGAGGATATTTTATATATTAAAACGTCTAGTAAATAACACTTTTTACGTTTTTCTTCGTTTTTTTCATAAAGAAATGAATACTTTTCTTAAATCGCCTTTTCATCGAAAAAACTGTCCTTGCTTTTAATAACTACCTAATACATTCTAAGCATCCAGGCAAGTAGTTTTTTAATTGTTTCTAATTTTATATTCTTCCACGCTTCTTGTAGTATTTTCAAAAGGAGTTCCTTCGATGTTGGACAGTGGAATCGGATATTCCTATCGAGCTTTTTTCGTAATAACTCAATTGGGTTGATATCTGGTGATTGTGATGGCCATCTCATGTTCTTCAGAACCCTCCCTGTTTCTTTCTGTAACAAGAACTTTTCACAAAATTCAGATCAGTGCTTAGGATTCCGCTGCATAATAAAATTTCTACCTATTAAATGGTAACCTGATGGTATGGTATATGTTGCTCAAGTATCTGCTTCTAGTCCTCCTTTCTTATTGTATTCTCTACTTTTATCAGTTCTCCTATTCAACCGGTCGAGAAACATCCCGACGCCATAACTAAGCCTCCACCGTGTTTGATAGTCGGTAGAATAAACTCTGCCAACATTTTTTGTTCTACAGATCGATGGACAAACGTTCTTCAATGCGACCCTAATACTTCAAAGTTGGATTCGTTAGTCCAAAGGATTCTGCTCCAGACCTTAAATCTCCAATTTATATAACTTTTTGCCCAATTCGACTGCATTTTGCGACTTTTTGATGAAATCAATGGTTTCCTGACAGTCAATCGGTCGTTTAAACCACTCACACGTTAGTCGACTTTTCACTGTAGTCAGAGATACTAGAGTCGATCTACTATGATTAACATCTGTACGAATTTGTTGGGCCGTTAGCTGTCTGTTCCTTTCGCAGATAATCTGTATTCTATCTTCAGTCTTCGACGTTACCCTGGATCTTCCTGATCCTGGTTTGTCTTTTAAATAGCCAGAACTCTCAAAATGTTTTACCGTACTTTGAACTTCCTTGTGTGATGTATTCAATTTGCTTACAATATTTAGCAAAACGTAACCTTCTTTTCAAAGTGTAATAATAGCACTTCTAGTTTCAATGCTAATCTGTATTGTTTTTGTCATTTTTAAATATTGCAGTACAATTTTAACTGCTGATCTCAGTTGAATGCCTTCGGAAACTAGAATGATAACAATATATGGCGAATGTGGCTTTTATACCTCTTTTCAGTGTCAGCGTCAACTAGTCAGCGTCTAATATTATAGTACTTAACTTTCATTGAATAAACAAAAGAATCAGGTAGCCCTGTATAACGCGAAAACAGGTAGTCATTTTACGTGGTAGGAAGATTCACGTTTAGCCTTACTTTAAATTGGAATTATAATTTATACAAGAGTATTTTCAACACAAGAAAATACTAAAATATCTTAAAATTTGTACATTCTTGTTAATACCTACTATACTAGCACTACGTCAGTGCAGAATGTACAAGAATATTCGATTTAATAGAAATCTGCACGTGATTCTAAACTTTTGGTCGGTAGTGTACATCGGCATACTTGGGCAGTTGTCGGTGGGCTCACGATCTAAAAGGCCTCGAGGTATGTTTTGCAGTAGAATCCCCCCCCGTATTCGCCAAGGTTCGGTTCCAAGACTTTCCGTGGATACTGAAATCCGCAGATATTGCATATGTACATATTCATATGTATATATGATATATTATATATTATATGTATACACAGTGTTCGCGATAAAACATTACAAGCTGTTATCTCTGAAATGGTAAATAACGGAATAATATCTTAAAGTATAAGAAATCTTGGGGCTGAGTTTGTAATGTCTTATCGTAAACATCGTATATGTATAAATGTATATACATGGTATGTACGTAATATGGTTCACCAGTATCCGTGAAAAGTTTTGGAGCGGATCCCTGGCAACTACGGGGTTCCACTGCAACACATAGCTCGAGGCGTCTTGGCTTCTGAAACCTTCGACAATTGCCCAAGTGTTATCCATGTATTAATACGGCCCTGGTGTCAAGCTGTATTTTTTTAAACGAAGCAACATATTTATTGTTTTATTATTCGGATAGCTGCTATCAAACCTAACAACTTTTATTCGAAGTACTTTTTTTTCATTCTGCATAATTAAGTTGTTGTACGGAAAAATATGTTTCTTAAAGGTAGCTGTGAGGTGAGTCAAACGATAATCATATGGAGAACATAGTTGGGCTCTTAATGGACTAAAAAACATTAATTACCTTTACTGTACAAAATATTAAGAAATAACGTTATTTGGAATTTTTTAGCATAGCTTGACGAATACTCTCTCTCTCTCTCTCTCTCTCTCTCTCTCTCTCTCTCTCTCTCTCTGGCTATGTGTGTGTGTGCGTGTACTGTTCATATACGTATAATATCAATTTACTCATTATGAGGTTGAACGCGAAATTTTAATTAATTTCATTACTAGTTTCATCATAATGCAATTCTATGAATTTCTCATTCGTACTGCATAAAATTTAAAAATGAAAGAGTATATCCGTATATTAAGTTATATACTTCTAAATGCATTGCAGTTTCGCGAGACTTCTCGGGTTATGTAAACCTACATACTTGAATGAAAATTTTTCGAACCACGTGTAAGCGAAACCGCGGATATTGAATCCGCTGATATGGAGGGTGTCATTATATTTTGTAAACGAGAATGAGAACGAAATTTTAATATGTATTGTTCCGAAAGATGCATCTCATTTCGAAGCGATTAAATGTATTTTAATTTATGCAACTGATACTTCTTTCTCAGGTTCTGTGAACAAAAATTTCGTAAATGTTTATGCTGAACTCTTTAATTTTTTAAATATATTTAAATATATTTATAAATATAAATAAAATATATTTTATATATTTTATTATATATATATATTAATAATTATTTAATTTTTTCCAGTAATATATATTTGGTTTTATCAACCTTCTATGTTTAGATTTTTTATTTCTATGAAAACCTATGTAGGTAATGGTCTGAGTGTATTGCTTTGCTCAGGGGCCTGTAATGCTGTTAAGACGGCCTTCGTAAGAGTGATAGCAAAAAATATGTATGTACATAATTTTATTGGAAATTTTAGAGTCGAATACGATATCAATGGCATGTTAAACTCATGTTATATATAAATTTCATCGATCACACAGCTTTCTCTCTCTGTGTTATAGATATCAAAGATTGACACACGTAAACCGTCTGTGCGTAGATTGGGGCCTCCTAAGGAATTTGTCAACGTTTGCCTCGAGACGCACAATTTTTACCGCGCCAGACATGGAGTACCACCTCTACGTCTCAACAAACAGGTTACTTTCTTTTTCTACTATCAGTAATTAAATCTGAATGTGATTTATACGATTTAATAAAATATCTATACATATATTATGTTTAACAAAGTGTCGAATAGAAAAAAATAGTTAATTTAATATATCATATTTCCATATAAGTATATGTAAGCGTATCGCTAGAATATATTACATACAGGGTGTCCGTTTTATTTGGAAACGTGTAATATCTTAAATATGGGAAAAATATCTAAAAAAATTTTTAACAGAAGTTGTTTAGAAATTAATGGCATAATGTAACAGAAATATCTTTTTCTTTTGGAATACTATATTTTATGTACATAACATTCTAATATAAGTTAATAAGGAATTAACGAGATGCTATTGAAGATGTTTCAATGAATGGAAGCATGAAAAATCATGTAAACTGATTATTATGTGTCGCACATCTTTGGTCAGCCATACTCCGCGTGACTGTCTACATTCTACATGTTTGTAAACCCTTCATAATACCATACCTTCAAGACGTGCAAATTTGCAATTTTTCCACAAAGTCGCAGTTTTATATAAGCCACCAGGAAGTTAAATGCGTGTTTTACGCAGTTAAAACTTTCTTATATTTACAAAACTCTGTTACTCGAGAATATAAAATGTCTTGAATTTTTATAAGTGGAAAAAATTATTGAAGGAAAGCGTAAAAAAATGAATGATTAATTTCAAATCATATATAAACAAAGTAAAAAAAGTATGTAACTCATTTCATTCATTATCAACAGATATCCAGATGTTTACAAAGTAGTCAGTTGGTCGGAAATGTGCAGCATACGATGATCCGATTACACGACAATTTTCTACGTTTCTATTGACTGAAACGACTTTAATGGTACCTCGTTGTTTTCATATTAGCATTGTACTATAATGTTATACATAAGAAATACAGTATTTTATTTAGAAAAGTTAATTTGACCTTGAAATCTACTCCATCTTTCCACCGATAAAAAGGACTTTAAATTGCATTATGCTGTTCTTTCTTCCAAACGATTTTTATTAAAATATTTTGTTGATATCTTTAGCTGTTTTTTATATATTCCGAACAGTGACTCGTGAAAATATTCGGACACCAGTATAGATTTAACTTTTATATCGTATTTTGACTAAATATATGAGGCTTAAAATATACATTATATTACAATAAAGTATAGCTTTTAAATAACAAAGATGTAAAAACATTTTATTTTATACATACAATTATTTAAATATTGGAAATGAAACGAATAAATCGCTGATTTTGAGGCTGTAAAAATATTCGGTCCCTTATTAAATTTAAGATAAAATAAGTAAAATAACGAATTTTTATCAAACTTAAGTACTGGTATCAATATTTCCAAAGTGCTAAAACATGTTTTACGCTATTTAACATAACAAAAAATTATTTTTTGATAATAATACCCTGTATGTTTTATTCCTGCTTCAGACGAATCGATTATTTTTCTCTGGTGTATAAGTTGTATTTTACACTTTGGGTGTCTCAATTTTTGATAGAAGAGTGATCACACGTTTGTATAAAATTCGATATTGTGTTTATGTAATATATAAATTTGCAATATATTCAAATATTTCATAGATAAAAAATCGATTTTCCTCCGATTTATCTCGTAATAAGCAGACAATTAATCAGCACATCTTTCGTTCTTAGCACACTTACATAGTATATTGTGAAGATGTATTGCATAGATATTGCAATTAAAGTATATCTTCAACAAGAATAAAAAATTTGTTAGCTTTTTATACACTAAGAATGAAAAATCTGCTGATTCCTTATCTGATAATTGTAAAGGAAATCGAAGAACAATGTATTATTGATTTGTGAAAATATTCGAACACATTGCAGATTTAAGAGAAAAATGATCGATTCATCTAAAGTAGGAATAAAACATACAGGGTATTATTAACGAAAAATAATTTTTATCGTGTTAAACAACATAAAAAATGTCTTAGGACTTCGGAAATATCGAGCCTAGTACTTAAGTTTTATAAAAATTCGCTATTTTACTTAGTTTACCTTAAGTTTGTTAAGTAACCAAATAATTTTGCGATCCGAAAATCAGCAATTTCTTCGTTCCCATTCTAAGCTTTAAATAATCGTACGTGTAGAATTCAATGTTTTTGTATTTTTGTTATCTGAAAGCTATACTTTATCATAATATAATGTATTTTTTAAGTGCTTTGTATATTTAATTAAAACACAGAACATAAAAGTCAAATTTGTACTGATGTCCGAATATTTTCGCGAGTCGCTATATTTATTTAAAGTGCAGATGTTATTAATAGGAAAAAATAATTTTCAAACCGATAGTCTAATTATTTATTATTGATCTCACCAGAAACTTAAAAATTGAATTGTTTCAAAGGTATACATATTTTTTAGAATTAATGAATTTTAGCAATACACTTACAGGTACATTGATCTTAAAACATCATTGTATGAATATCTGTTTTGACAAATTTATCATTGATCTTGTTTTTAGCTTAAAGCGATATTAATGAACATCTTTGTTTTTAGCTATGTAAAACGAGTCAGGATTGGGCCAATATACTGGCAGCTAGGGGTAGGCTAGAACACAGGACAAACATAGATTATGGAGAAAATTTATACTGTATGTGGAGTTACAATCCGAAGACTATCGTGAGCGGTGATGAGCCGGTAAACGAATGGTAACTAAAATTTTGCAGTCAGAACAATCAGTTTCATTAACATAATATTTTCGATACATATTAGTATTTATAATTAATAATATATTTTACCCAGTATGTCTTATAAGTTTTTGTACAAATTTTGATGCCTTGAATTGTTCTATGCTTAAAAATAATACAGAATGTAATATAAATTTAGGCTATACTCTTACTACTTTACGAAAAGTTTGTAATGAAAACATGACATGTAAAAGAAGGATACGACCATTTATACATACGTATATTTTGCATTAAGTCGTATAGCTCTATTATACAACCTATTTAAGTGCTGATTTACTATATATTTACCTATTTATTTTATTGAATTAATATCTAATTTAGGTTTACATTAACACTTTACCGACCGGAAGCCTATTAATCGGCTTTTTATATGCTTCAGTTTGTAAGTATTGTAACGTTCCCTTACACGAAGGTGACTATTTTAAGCAAAATCGTATATATATATACTGTAAAGAGATGTTAAACTATTAATTATTCAAAGGAAATCATTGTGTTCGATTCATTAATGATGTATCCTCTGCGAAGTTAGTAAACTGGTCAGGAATAAATTGATTCACGAGCGGTCGGTAAAGTGTTAAGAAAGACGGTTAACGCTTGGAAGTTGCGTAAGTAAAATGTAACATTGAATTCGATCGGTAGACCAATCATTAATTCAGAAAATTCAATGTATGTTCATATCCTTTGTCTAGTTAGATATCATCAGCAATTTCATTGTAATTTTTTGATATTTTATGTTCATATTATAATCTACTAACAAATAATCTGTTGTGGCCATTTATTCATTCTACATTTTTGTATTATTTTCAAATGTAGTATCATTTGAACGTTGACAAAATTTGTATAAAAACGTAAGTGGTACGTACCTTACACATGTATTTTATATAGGCTTTATTCAATTTTTCAAATATATATACTTCATTGATTAAATTGTTAATTTTTTTATTGTACTTTATTCAACTATTTAAATTCGTAATTTTTATATGTACTTACAGGTATGCTGAAGAAGCGCAACACCAATACGGAAAAGAACCCACCACCTTAAAGACTGGTCATTTTACCCAAGTCGTTTGGAAAGACAGCACCGAGTTGGGTGTCGGTATGGCCAGGAATCGTAACGGCGAGGTGTATGTTGTCTGTAACTATAATCCAGCTGGAAACTTCCTGGGCAGTTTTACAGAGAACGTTCTTCCTCCTGGAGGTGCAAGCCCCCCTAAAAAAATCACCTTTTTGGATTCATCTTATACGCTAGATGAACAAGCATGGCAACAGAAGGCTTTGACCGTTCACAATGAATACAGGAGAAGACATCAGGTCCCGGACTTGAGGTTAAGTTCAGAACTAACAGCCGCTGCTAAGGTATATTCCTCGTGTCTTGTATTTGAATTAGTAATAACGAGACTGCGGAATTTTATGCATTTATGAACGATGTCAAAAAAAAAAGCTGTGCATCATATGCAAAATATATCAAATAAAGTACATAATTTAATATCTAGAAAATGGGACAAATCTCTATCTAAATTCCAATGTCTCTAATTGTGTTTGTTAAAATATAAATTCATATAAAAAGCGTGTTTAATACAACTTCTCGTATACGGTTTAACACTAGGTTTACGGGACCCGTTAATTTAACGGATTTTAAATTTCGCGAGTAAGATTTGCAAAAGCAATTACTATTATTCCTAGTAATTTTTGCTGACTTTTATCGATTGAGTGATACGAATATACCCTAATCTATTTCCCTCTCGGTTCTGCAATCTCAAATTGTGTATGATGTATACCTATTTCTTAGTATATGTATATTAGAAACAGATATACAACGAATGTATGTTAATCTAGTGTTAAGTTATATAGAAATTTGCAATTTACGTATTTTACCTTAATGTAGTTAATAATTTATAATCGGTAGAAGAATGGAATTAAGTTAACTTAGTTATAGCTCAATAACATTTTCATTTGTCTGGCAATTAAGTATCGATCTTTAAAAAAATCATTTTTTCGAATCATTTAAAATTAAAATTATCTTCTGCATTTAAATATTTTTTTAAAAATAAATATTTAGTTTAATCGTTTAGTAGCTGAATTATAGTGCATCTTAAATTCTCTGCAATCATGAGTTAAGAAGAGTGTAATTGACCATGCACTTGCAAACGCAGGGGTATAATACTGGGTTATAACTTTTTTTTTTGTTATTGTTAGGCGTGGGCGAACACGTTGCTGAACACAAACAAGCTGATCCCACAGTCAGCATCTCCGTACGGGGAGAATATTTATTCAATGCAATGTTCCGACCCGAAGCTGATTGTTTCAGCACGGGAAGTGGTTTCCAAGTGGTACTCAGAAAAGAAGGATCACAAATATGGCACGGAGCCAAAGGTCTTAAACACATGTACGTAGAGTAGAGTATAAACACTAACTTTTTTATTGATTCTAATGATATCTTTATTAAGAACAAATTATTTAGAAGCTATAACTAGTTTTCAAACAAATAATGTCTTATATCTACATACTTTTACTGTTGCAACAATGTATTTACGGAATGAATTAATCCTGTTGCATTTTAAAGGAATGATAATCGCAAATCAATAATAAAAATGTTTTTAAAATAAAAAAAAAAAAAATAAAATTGTAAAATGTTTCAGAAATGATTTTTATAATGTGTAGCGCAACTTTAGTTACTAATTTTAAAAATCAGTATTATTAACCTTCGGAAGACGAATGGTTTACAACTAATGTAGAAGATGTAATGCAAGGTTATTTTGACCCATGACAGAATTTTTGTTGCGAAGTACCTTTAGGAAGGAATCATGTATAAAAACGTATTTTAAATATACGCTTTATTTCTTTTTAGTTTTTAAATTATATCTTTTGTATTATAATATAACAAGTAAATTTATTATATTACGATTTTGACGTCCCATACTGTATTTTATATGGGATCGAAGTGACTTTGCATTCGTCGTACGAGGGTTAACCTATATTACAATTTCTTTTACTCATTACCGTAATTTCGAATTGATTAATTTTATTTCTTTATTTTCATTTAGGTCATTTTACACAAATTGTCTGGAAGAATACCACCGACATGGGCATAGCGATAGCTAAAAGGGACGGAACCTGTGTAGTGGTAGCGTGTTACCATCCGAGAGGTAACATCGTCGGTCAGTTTAGAGAGAACGTGTTGAAGCCTGTGAAAAGTTGTTAGCTATAGTTTGTTAGGCAAATCTAGCTACACCTGTCGATAATGTATTTATGTGATGTATTTGTAATATCATACATAGATGACAATACGCATAATGTATATATAAAATAACACAAATGTGCATACACATAGAATAAAAGAAGAACATTCCACAACTACATACAATCAAAACACCTCTGTTTTATTAATCGTCGATAATGTGACACAGAAATGTGTTAAATTCTGAGCAACACCGATTACATGACGTGTATTTGCGTGTTTAAATCTTTGATGATCGGCTTTCTGTTTTGGAAAAAGTTCTTATTGTTGTTAGTATTTTATTTATATATACAGTAATTATTTTTAAATAATGCAATCGTGTAATAAAACAAAATTTCAATTACATTTATAAATTTAATTTCTACGCGACAGTTTTTTATTTTCCTGATGTTAAATACTTTGAGTACTCTTAATATCACGTTGATGAATAAACAAATTATTTTTCATCGAAATATCTGACATTAAAGAATTAAGTAGTAATTAAGGTAGTGACGTGTAATTTTTCATGACAAGTAGATTTAGTAAAAGAGAAATTGGTCAGTGACCTGTTCCTTTGAACTTTTAAGTACTTCGAGTCACCATTAAACAAGACATACTTGTACCCTTTTGGATAATACAACTACTCATAGAGTGTAGAATTGAATTGATGATAATCTTATAATTTATGAACGTATATTCGTCAAGTAATGTTTTATTTTTATTTTAAATAAATGAAATAAATTATTCAAGAACATTTAACTGAATATTTATCGGAATTAATTCAAATTATGTAAATAAAAAATTACCTCGACAAACTTTAATTACAGATGAGGTACAACAGATCATACAGGTAATATGTACTTATATTTTTTCGACTAAATGATGAATCCGAAAGATACGAAGATTCCTCTACCAATCTCTTTCCCATTTTAATATTACTCTTAACCTCAATATTATCGATTCAGTTTAAAATAAAATTTCAACTATAGAGAGAACATAAGAGAGACTTTATCATAAACGAGGCACAGACAGGAAAATTGAGTAAGTATATGTAGCGTTATTTGCCAGGAATTTTAAGCTCGCGATCATCTTCGTTATCATTTTAGTATCACTATCCACCTTACCGATTCAGCATGAAATAAGGTTATGATTTAAGATTACAACATTTCAACACTGGTTGAAATAAAAACTATAAATTCAGTAAAGAAAATTGGATATTGCTAATAATATTATATATCTATGACGCAACAATTCTATTGAAAGTCTAGCATTACATATGTGTAACATTATTCAATTTTTATAGTTTCTTCAACACATGTGAATAAAATCATTCACTGCGCTCAGCGTCATCATTTATGATATATACATAGAAGGACTAGATTTAAATGCTCATTTACTTAAATTTTAATAATATCTAAATAAAAAGCTGCAGTAGATTTTATGGAAATTCGAATCACCTTGATGGTAAAAAAAATTCAAATTCTTTTTTTTTTGATTTTTTAAAGGTTTCAAGCGTGTAGAATGTTATGCCAAAGTAATATTTCGAAATTTGAACATTTAACGCACTTGCAGCGACGATTACTTGGATGGGTCGTATTATGTGAAAAGCTCTCACGGAACATGGACCGGATGAAATGTTGTTTCAAGGGTATTAGAATCAACGGAATATTTGAAATAATAATAAGTCGTATTCTTCTATTGTAAGAAATATGCAATGATTTTTATTTAATTACAAGGAGAATATACCCTTTGTTTCAACACTAAGTACATTTTTCAACCTGGCCGTCACAAAATTTCTGAAACTATAAATCCGATTCACTTCAAATTTTACAGAGACGTTCTGCTTGGAGTATTATATAGTGCAGCTTATAAACATTAATCTACATTATTCTTTCTTAATTCTTTGCTTGTTAATGGCTGAAGTTTAGTTTCACTAATCGAGCGTTATAACGAATGAGTAACAGGGAATTTACCTTCGCTGATTCAAAATAACAGTCGGGAATTGAAAACGACAGCAATACATTGGTTCTGTCCTACTGAACAACAGCGGGAAGTTTTCTTGGCATATTTATGACATAAGCGTACCGATATTGATATAAGAAATTTTAGCCTTTTTGCCTTTTTTCTCGAACCCTCTTAACGTTCATAGAGGGACAATAAGTCTTAATTTTCGAGTAAACCGTGGTTCCTCAGAAGCCAAAAGCGTATCATAAATAAGAGACTTCCGAAAGGCCCAGTGTCTATAGCCGGTACCTACACTCGAGATGCACACGGGCCCGGAGGAAATTTTTTCTTTGTTGCCTAAAATCAGAAAACTTTCCCTCTCCGAGTGGGTCTCCCCATCCTCGTTCTTGAAACGCGTGCTAAGGACACAAGAACGAGGGTTGGCACTGAGGGCATACGCTGATTGGAGTCTTAACCCTTTCGCTGCGGACCGATTTTCAGGCGCGGTACTTCCACTGAACGAGCCGCTGCGCCAAGAGTGTGTACTTATGAAAAATTTGCAATCACCCATTCAATACCGCAGCATCTTATGTGGAGCGACTGCAATTGTTCGTAGATGAGAAAAGGTTAAAAAATGATAACAATACAATTAGAAAATATAACTTAATAATAGCGTTACAATGCCGATAACATGACTATGGTTACCGTTTGTGTGTAGCGAGCGTCAATCGTTTGGTGACTATATAGTTATCGGCCGAAGCGAAAGAGTTAATTTTTTGATTCTAACCAATTGGCGTATCGTCTTGAGGCATGGAGGAGTAACCAGTCGAACTCCTCCATATAAAAACTGAATCACTTCGGCTCTACGCATTTAAACGTTCATATATAGTAACATCAGTCTATCAGTCTGATAGCGACTGATAGCAATCTCAAAATATGTTTGAGACAAAGCAGAATACAACAGGGAATGACCAGCGTAGTGAGGATAGCATCCAGTAAAAACAGATGGATTTCCTCAGAAGAGAGAAAGAGTTGGCGGAACGCAAGTTAGAAGTTGCGCGCCGCGAAATTGAAATGTTGCGGCAAATGCAGAGCTTGTCGGTGCAGTCGCCACGATCAGTGTCGTCGGTCTCAGGGAATGTCGGAAAACCTGGAGAAGCTAGAATAAGCATCACAACAATCGCTGAATTGTTGAACCATTTTGACGGAACAGGAAGTCAATTTGAACGTTGGGAAAAACAGGTACGTTTGCTGCAAGCCACGTACAAGTTGTCGTCGGAATCGTGTAAGGTACTAGTGGTATGTCGTTTAAGAGGTCGAGCTCTCGAGTGGTTTCATTCGAAGCCTAATCTTATTGATATGGCAATCGACGAATTCTTCATCGAGCTTTATAGTATGTTTTTCCGTCAGCCAAGTAAAGCGATAAGAAGGAAACAATTTGAAGACCGAGTCTGGAGAAAAGGCGAGGAGTTCGGTGATTACTTTCACGAAAAAGTAATATTAGCTAATAACGTGCCGATAGAAGAGGATGAAGAATTGATAGATTATATCATTTCGGGAATACCCGATCCTGTTCTCCGAGATCAAGCGTACATACAAAGGTTTCACGCGAAAACTGATTTACTGGAAGCGTTCGAAAGGGTGCCATGGCGCGGCAAGAGAAACTTCGAGGAGAAGAAAATCACGGCGGATGATGATGGACATCAACGCATGATGGAGAAGACTCTGTATGATAGTAGCAGATCGAGGAGGTGCCATAGTTGTGGATCGAAGAATCATCTGGTGGTCAATTGTCCTAAGAGGGAAAGAGGCACTAAGTGCTTCGAGTGTAGGGACTATGGATACATCTCTGCGAACTGTCCGAAGAAGAATCCTGCGAGGAACAGCTGCAGCGTCTCCAGGGCAAAGGAAAATACGAAAATACAGGAAAGCGCTGCGAGTCACAACAATGATGTTCCGGAAGTATTCCGAATTTGCATTTGCGAAACCGATACAGTAGATCTGTCGCATGTAAACAATCGCGATTTCCGTTGTAAAGTACAGAACCAGATTAAAAAATATAATCCGATAAAGGCCCGTGAATTAGATTTAAAAATGTCTAGTGTAGTTAAAGACAATGTACCCGTTTACCAAAGCGCAAGACAATCATTATCGAAAGAATTACAATGTAAAAATGTAACGGCAGTCACGAATGCGAAATAGTATCGGGCCATCCACCTTTAATATTGAGAAAGTATCAAATACCAAATGCTACCGCCAACACCAAACGCTGCCATTAACATCAAATTACCGCCAATATCAAATGCCGTCGCTAATAGGTACGTGTGTTATAAGGTTGTTGTTTCAAAGTTTCTTGTAACTTACCTGATTTTTCCAACCGAGCTCGGTGTTTTATAAGCTTGTGTTGTATGCGATTGGTTAAAATTATTGTCTATGGGTAGCGGCTGTGGTCTTATTGGTGGCAAAATTGTGGGTGTGTGTTTTCGAGGATGGTGATGCGATGAGAGAGAGTTGATTTAAAAAATATTTGTAGTTGTTATTTAAAATTTTCTTAAGTGTTTCGACTTGACGCGATTGGGGGTTTTGAGGAACGCGGTAATAAAACGGTTTGCGCCGGTTGGGCTATCTATCGAGCGTTTGGGCCATCGGCTTGAACAGATAGTTTATGAATTAAAGTGTAGTCGACGAACGTTTGAATTAACCCTCCGACTATTGAAGCAGATAGTCTTGTGCCTGGGTCATTTCTGACTCACGCCGATATTTCACTAATACACATTCGCACTGAGACCCTCACGGATGTACATCAACCCATCGATGATTACTCGAGGCTCGAGACACTCATCGATATACAGGGTGTTAATCTACCTATGGACTTAAATGAAATGGGGGGTTCTAGACGGTAAAATAAGACGAAAATCAAGAATGACGAAATTTCGTTAAACGCTTCGTTAATTAATTATTAGCAGTTAAACATTGCCCCAAATCAGCCAATCCGCTGCAGCGCCGTCCGTTGGGCTCGCCGCGCACAGCCGAACCCAGGACCGTATCGACATATATCATAACGCTTACCTTGTGGGGCGCAGGAAAACTTGTTTGTCGTGGATAATTCAAAATCAAAACTGCAGTCACTTTTCAAAATGTTGAATGACATTAAACCTACTTACTCGCAAAATCCACAAGAGCATGTCAAATCTCGCCCATTGGGATTTTCGAGTAAAGAGGGTCAATGATCTCTTAAAGCAGATAGTACACTGCCCTAAAGTGAAGCACCCACACACATTCAAATCGCGATTGTCCCGTCCGCGAATATTTATTGAATAATACACTCGCACCACGAGTATTCCATCCGCAATCTCCACAAAAAGGTACACAACACACGTGCACAAATCAGTCATAATTTACACCGCCACTATAATGTATTCTTTTCTCTCTTCTTTTGCACTCTCACGACAACACCACACACGCGACACAAAATACACTCACAACTATATTTTATGTAAAAATAAATTTAAAAAAATGTTATTTAAAAGAAATTAACTATAACTAGAAACAATCTGAAAAAGCTTTTTTAATGAAGTCGAAAAATAATTCCCCTACTGAACAACAGCAGAACCAAATGACGACTGACGAATACGCCAGAAGAAGGATTTCTCTGCGATTGCGTTGGAGGACTGATATTCTTTTGTCATCGACTGCGTTCGATCGCCACCAGAGATCAGTCGCTAACAAAACCTTGGGTTGACGTGTGGTTTGTTTTCTTGTCGTGTGATTTTATCGTTGAGTTCACTACGAGTGCGTGATACACGTGGATAGATAGATTTAAGAAACGCTTTCGGCTACAGTTGCACCTTCCTGGTGTCGTACAGTTAATTTCTTATAAATAACATTTTTTTTTGTTTAGTTTTAAATAAAATATGGTTGTGAGTGTGTTTGTGCCACACGTATGTGGTGTTGTCGTGATAGTGCAAAAGAAGAGAGAAAAGAATACATTTTAGTGACGGTGTAAATTATTACTGATTCGTGCAGGTGTGTTGTGTACATTTATGTGGACACTGCGGACGGGATTATAGCGATGCGAATGTAATATCCAATAAATATTCGCGGACGGGACAATCGCGATTTGAATGCGTGTGGGTGCTTCACTTTTGGGCAGTGTACTATCTGCTTTAAGAGATCATTGACCCTCTTTACTCGAAAATCCCAATGGGCGAGATTTGACATGCTCTTGTGGATTTTGCGAGTAAGCAGGTTTAATGTCATTCAACATTTTGAAAAGTGACTGCAGTTTTGATTTTGAATTATCCACGACAAACAAGTTTTCCTGCGCCCCACAAGGTAAGCGTTATAATACATGTTGATACGGTCCTGGGTTCGCCTGTGCGCGGCGAGCCCAACGGTCGGCGCTGCAGCCGGATTGGCAATCTTTAACTGCTAATAACTAATTAATGAAGCGTTTAACGAAATTTCGTCACTCTTGATTTTCGTCTTATTTCAATGTCTAGAACCCCCCATTTCATTTCGGCTCAGAGGTAAATTAACACCCTGTACAAACGACGAATAAAGGCTAATTTCTTCGGTACTTTGCATTCGTGTTACTGTCTAACCATCTTTTAGATGTATAATAACGTATTATGTAGTAGAAGAACTGTTTTTTTTTTTTAAATATCCAGTGTCAGTCCAGAAAAACGTAAAGTCGACCTCTTATCCCATGACCAAAGATCGTCCAAGGGTTAATAATCTTTCTATCAACTGATCAATAGTTTCAAATCACTTTCAGAGTTGTAGACATATATATCAAATCTACCGATAATTTTGTGTAAGCTTGAAATTAATATTGCTGTTATTAGCAGTAATTTCTTTTATTTTGTTAGATTTCTTATAGAAGAACTCCCTAAGATATAATCACTGTAAATTCCATTTTTCTTTTTAAATTTATAAGTTCCTCAAAATTCCAAAGTGATTCGAAACTTTTGACCAATGTCCTATTTGTAACACGGACTTTTAATGCAATTAGAATATTTTGAATTTTCCTACGAATATGTAAATTAATATTATAAACAGACTAAGGATTTTTATCCAAATTCATAATTTGACAGACAAAATTAGAAAAGAGGAATCTACTCAGAGATTTCTTTCACTCTCTGAATATTATAATGTGTGCTTCGCTTTAAATATTTTCTATATTCTTGCATGTTACGTCCATCCATTTTTGGCATGTCTAAATTTCTTATAAATGCATAAAGATCCGTAGTATAATTGTGATACATTATAACGACAATATTGTAGTTAAAAAAGATCAAAGTAGTAGATAGCAGTGTTTAATGTAATAATACACTGAGGAGCATAACTATAGCACCACCCCCATTTTAAGTGTTTCGGACTTATGAGTGGGAATGCAAAAATATCAAACATATGAGGATATGGTAAATAATAAGTTTAGTGTAAATATCTGTTACAATTCATATTGGCGAGATTTGCGAAAAGAACCGCGGTTCTTTTCAAAAAGGAATTTCGGTGATGGTAGTGTGATCAATTGGGGGGCATTTTGCATAAATGGCATGTTGAAACTGAGTTTTCCATCAAAACGGATGGACAGTACAGAATACATCAGCATACTACAAAATAATTTATTGTCGTTTATTAATGAAAATAATACTGTGAAATGGACGTTCCAACGAAATAACGCGGCCATACACACCAGTCGCAGAACGATGGCATAACTTCAGACAAACGAGATGAATGTTCTGAAATGGTCAGTGTGTTCTCTTGACCAAAATCCAATGGAAAACGTCTGGAGCATAATTGTATGGAAGGCTTATACAGAAAATCGACAGTTTCAAAACGTCGTAGAATTGAAAAATGAGATAATTGCGGTTAGCAATGAAATCCGCAAGGAAACTTTTCAAAAGCTGATTGAGAGTATGTCAAATCACATTTTTCAGGTTATAACAAAAAAAGGTCGACCTACAAATTATTAATTGTATCTTTTATCAATTGTTCTTTTCTGTTTGTAATTTATAATTGTATCATTAATGATATGGTGCTCTAGTTGTGCAACGACACAAAAATCAGTTTATTTGAATATATCGTTTGTATAGACAGAAAATTATAATAAAACTCTTCTGATGTTTACTGTTTATCGTACCCTTTCACCTCATATAATCGGCTTTTTTGCATTCCTATCCAAAAGTCCGAAATACTAAAAAAAGTGGGTGGTGCTATAGTTATGCTCCTCAGTGTAGGTAAGATGTATGATGATATTAATTAACAAGGTGTCTTCATTCATAGATATTCATTAATAAAATATATTTTCGTTATTAAATGTATGTTAATAAAGTATGTATGTTTATTAATAAATGATACAGTATTATTATACTATAGTACGTTTATTAATAAATAATAAATAAGTATATCTATGAAAAGTAAAATATACCTATTAATCCAAAAAATTATTGTACTACATAAATATATATTCATTTTGATTGAATACAAGCTATGAGTAAAAATATCGATTTATCCCTACCCACCACTGTGTAGTTACTTCGGCCAATAGAACGCTGTAGCAGAAAATACGTGTGGCCAGGCGAGCTCCTTGTATTCTAACCAAACAGAACCGCATTCCTTCCATGGGACATCTTTCCGACTCTGCACGGTACCATTTTTTGCTGACAAGAAGTCTCGCGGGACGGTACAGGGGCAACATGACAGTTTCGCTCCGCCTATTCAAACTCTCGACGCTTTCATAGCCACCACGTTTAGGTGACATTGACATTGACATTTCTTGACATTATACATTGACGTAGTACGTGATTGCTTGAACCAATAATGCGCTAAAGCCGAAAATGTGAACGAGGTGGGGCATGTTCTCTAGTTCGCGGACCAATCGGACTCGCATTCCTTCCTCGGGACTTCTTGTCAGCAGCACACAGTACTTACATGAGGCAGCCTTGAGAGAAAGTATTGGGAAAATCGTTAAAGGATGAGTCCGCGAACAAAAGAAGAAAGAGTTTGTGTATTTTTTAAACAGAATTTTGTTTTGTTCAATAAATACTAAATTATTTTTAAAAACTATTTTCTTTCTCGTTTCATATCTCTTCATGAATTTTTACAAACACTGACCGATCTAGTCATTCCCTCATTTTTGAGGTAATTTTCGCTGATATTCTCTTATAGCAGCTACTGCATTTCTAATCATGAATGAAATGAGGGTTACCGTATTCACGATTCGAAAAGACTAGCGACATTTTGATATGAAATCATACAGCATACGAAAGTAACGACCAAACGACCCAACGACCAAATCAACGGCCTCAATGAGTAAATATTAAATTTTGTGAAAATGTATCAAACAGATAACGGTCACGTGCTTGTACGCCGTGTCGATGATACACCTGTTCGTTATTTTGTAATTTTATTATAATTCTTTACCAAAGCATTTCAAAGCCAGTGTTCATACAGCATTCTTTTCTTATTTTTACTCATAAAATATGTTCGTAAAATTTTGCGAAAGTAACTGGAACACCCTGTATATGTTCAAAAAATAAAGGGTTACGTTGATGTATCGGAAAATAAGCGTGTTGCTGCTTTATAATAATTTATTTATAATAAATTTACATGCACGCGTGGCGTGACAACGTGTCACGTGGTATAATAGATATAGGTACATTTTCTCTCTGTTTTTCTGCTCTTATTATTTTACGTTACATGCAGCCATTCCAAGTTCTTTTCGTGGTCGAAAATTTTGTTATTAAATTCTCTCACACTGTGTAACTGAGTTCGAAGACGCTAAAAACGTCAGATCCTCGAGATTCATATGTCTGTATTTTCTGTTTCAGTTCAAACAGTAAATAATACATTCCATCGAAAAAGAGAACACAATCTATTATGATGCTATGGTTTGCTACCCTAATTAATTAGTAAAACGATAATGTAACATTTTTTGACAAATATAAAAATTATAATCGCTTTTTTCTGTTAAGAAAACAAGTAAGTTTCAAGATAAGGGCGAAAGAAGATTGTATGAAAATGAAAATGAATTAAAATAATTAAAGGAAAATATCTTATAAGATATACTTTCATTTTCGTACATTTTTTTCCATATTTTAAGTTTAAGAATAAAGTATAAAGCATTAAATAAAACTAGTAATTAGTTTAAGATTGTTTAAAAGTACACGCGTTTAGATGTTATTCATTAGAGTAATAAATTGGCCTTTAATAAAATATTTATTACGTTTTCTTGTTCTGTTAATTGTAACAGCTATAAATAAATTTTTACAGTGTTAAAAAGAACAGCTACTTAAGAACTATTCTTTCTACAGCGCATCAAGGAACTAATCAGATACATTTGGTGTTTATATTTTTTATTTTATTGAAATATAATCGCTAAATATAAATTATAGTGATTAATTAAAAAGTTTAGAAAATATAAAGGAAAACATTTTTTATGAAAATAATTAGATAATACAGATAATTTTAATAAAACAGATGTGATTTAACTGTTTCATCAATTTTATGAGTGGCTGTATTTCAGAAAACATATTTAAATTATAATTTGTAGTTCAATTGTACAGGGTGTAAGTTTACAGGTGAGCCAAAATGAAAGGGTAAATGAAATGATATGATTAAAGTGTCAAAATTACCATTTTTAAAATAAAAGATATGTTAATGTATTTCTTTTCTTGTACGAGTAATATTAAAAGTAAAAACAAGAAAAAGCAGTTTACAACAAACACTTTCGTTAATTGTTTGAGAAAACGAGCTTAAGTTTGAGCATTAACTCTTTGCAAATCAGTCTTAAAAACGTAATCAATAAAAAATATTTTTTTTCTGAATTTGCTTTCCAATTCATATTAATTTCATCGAAAGAGAAATACGGAATGGGAAATTTTAAAGGAATAACTGATTTTGTAAAGAGTTGATTTAATTACGCTTTTTCGCGACAAATTTAATTACACCGAATCTCGAGGTAACAAGTATAACCATTGAAAAAATTGTTTAATAACTTAACAAGAATACTTGGACATGATTCATTGGTCATGTAAAAGTTCCACGTAGTCTATAATAACAGATATTAATAAACGCTATCTGCACAATTCATCTTAACCGATCAAATAAAAAAGTAAAGAGTAGAACATCTCAATATAATATCTATTGAAAGTCAGTTTATACTGAAAAATTATTTTTAAGCACACTCTATTTTATTCATGCTACGCAGAGCGGAGAGCTCATTAAATTGTTACGTCGAAGAAACAACGATGTCGCAAGTTCGGCAGTTCGCTTTGTTTAATGTCATTTTCGAAAATTTTTCGATCAACTAGAAATCAAAAAGGAACTTGCGAAAGGGGTTGTTAGTTCGAAAATTTCCGCATCGACGAATTAAAGCCGAATCATTCATTATTTCCACTGTGATTCCTTTTTCGAATATATACTCGTCTGAAGTAATTCTTTTGATATTACTATAATATTGTTAACATAGTGGTTTATCTTCGACACGTTCGTTCGAATTCTCCTTTTTTATACTACGTTTATGCTAGCGTTAATACGTTGACTGCCATAATGTCATCAATGATCATTGTCATGAAGATCATTAGTGTCTGGAACCCAGTTTTCCTGTAACTAAATGCTAATTACCGATGACCCGCAGCTCTAAAATTAAACGAACAATTATTTTTAATAAGCGAAATCTAATTTACATTTTAGATCATCTAACACGTTGAGTGTTATGTGGGTAATCGAGAGCATATGCTAAATCGGTGCAAATAAAACTTTCATTAGACAAACAAAAATATCATGTATTATAAAGTTCAAATAGCATACGTGTAAGATAATATTATGTATTAAAAGTTCGGTACAATTGCTACTTCATCCGAAGCAACTGTAGTATTGTAATATTTTCTCTCAGATATAAAAACCGCCAAAATACTCGCTTCTCTTATGCTACTCAACGTGTTAAATAAGAAATTCACCAGGCAGTCAACGTATTAATTTCCGAATCAATCAATTTATCATTTCTCTTTGCTCTCTTTTTTTTGTAGTTTATTAATTAGAAAATTTCATACGTCCATTCACGAATACCAGTTTTGCGGTTCACATTGTTGCTAATGCTTATATAAATATTAATATAGTCGTGGACAATCGCTTCTTTATGTCGGACATGACTAGAATATTTCACAGACACTCAAGAACGGTTTACTTTCACATCGCTTTTGGTTGAACGACAACGCATAGTAAGTAATAACACGCTACTGGCTTTAGTTTCAGGTCACATTGGTTTTCGATTGATCCTATGACAATTAATCCTATGTACACTGTTGGAATAATATATGCACTTCTGTTAGAACTTCTTATAATTTCGATTATTCTTTATTTTGTTCTTTTTCTCCTTACCAAATATAGCTTTTGCGTTTTCTTATTATCTTTATTGTTCTTGTTTCTATCTTCGTTTTCACTTCGATCGTTGAATTGGTAGAGCTGTAGCAGAATCCTTTTAGTATCGAAAAATACAAGATTTGGATACGACTCGCCGAACTTGGCGAGAATGGTTCATCAAAATTTTGTAATCTTGGTTTAATTGTGCCTGTACAATGTGTGCTTCATAAAGTCGTCTTATTTACGTGGGCGCTATTTAATTTTACTTTAGTCTTCTATAATAATTTCTAATTCAAAGTTTTTGTTTGTTTAATCCTTACAATACCAAGAGAAAAAGAGTACTTTATGCTTTATTACTATTTTGAAAATTTTCACTAAAATAATTACCTGTATTAAAGAAGAACAATTTTTTAAATATTCTATTTTTAATTTTTCATTCCTATGTATGTTCGAAACAACATAAAAGTTTATAAGACATTATAGATTTGTAATAGATAAAAAAGGTGCTCGGTATTGCGAGGATTAAAGTAAGTTACAGAAAAACGATTTTTAATTTGAAACTTCTACTACATTGTAATTCTATATTTACAAAAGAAACCAAGCGTTTCTGTTGTAGATTACTTTTGTTAATCTGCATAATTTCATGGCGATTGTGTTTTCAAAAAAAACAAGGTTACTAACAGCTTGATTTATACGAACATATACATACTTGTTAAAATCTAATACACGTACATAAAGAAATTAAAACATTGCACTTGGGCTAGATTACAGAGAATTAACTTCCGTTATACAATTATTATATTTACCATGAACGTTACGACCTTATAATATCCATCAATGTCCTCAAACGTAATAGCTTATACTTCCATTCATTCGAGTTCCATGTCATAGTCACATTTTTTCTGATTTCTAAATAACTTCCTACATTTAACTCCTTGATGATGGGTACTGCTAAACATACATTATACAAAGCAACAAATTTTACAATAGCAATTTTACTGTTAACAACAAATTTGTCGTTTCTCTGACAAATGATTAAATATTTTTGTTTCAGATTGATAAATCACAAAATGAATCAGATAACTACAAATTCGTGTTAATGCGTATAAACATATGGTCCACATTAGATAAAGAGTCCATCATCAAAGGATTAAGCGTTTAAACGTCTATAGAATATCTCATATTGCATACAAAATCAGAGCATAATATATGAATCTCGGATACAGTTCAAACAGTCCATCTTTCATGTTAGAGTTTTTCGTTTGTTGTCAGTAGAAAATCACTGTTACCCATGAAAAATACTACGGCTGTGTATCGAGTATGTACAAAACTCCTACGAACCATCAACGTTAACGAGGATGATCGATGATCGCAGACGGGACGGGTTTCGTTACGGCAATCAAGTTAAGAAAGACAGAGAGTTAATGAGAGGGAGAAAGTTAAAGAGGCAGAAAACGGGTTGGAGATATAGTTTAAGCGAGTGTAAAATACCAGCGCGATTCACGAACGGATCAACAACTGGTCGTGCTACGAAAAATACATTTGCGTTCTGGACTAAATAGAGTAAAGGGTATGTAAATTATTAAAGATTGAAAGAGACCGACCGATTCGCTTCATCACATTCTGCAAAAAAAATTAAAGATTCTCTTTTGTTTGGGTTTTATGGCGGAGATCAATCCACATGAATCTCTTTATACAAATCACTTTTCGAGTTACAATTAGCAAGCAATTTTGGTTAATGATTTGTCAAACAGTATTAATTATAGAACTCCTGAGCTCTGAACTACTACATTGTAGTTTAAACAATTTACCAAATTTATTCTGCTTACATGTTTATTCAGAAAAAGTTGTTTGAAGGAAGTTTTGTAATCTGGAGTTTGTTATACCTGCTACAACGTGTAATAATAACATCGTTCAGGAAAGCTTTTACCCTCAGTCACAGGTATTAGGTTCTAGCTTTTACGAACCGATTGTTCAATTACAAAAGAATCATCGCTTCAATTTTCATTAATGCTACGAGTTAAATAATATTTTCATTAGACATTACAAATACAGAAATTATTGGAATAAATATTTATAAATTTAGTTATGAATGACTTTCGTGTTTATAACACAATGAATTTTTGCAATAGTCTGTTCACGAACAACGGTGATTTTTGAATATCAAATCTAAAAGTAAATCTTTTGAGAACTTTCTACACAGAAGAAATAATTGTAATTAAAAATCTTTCGTCATTCGTCTGATTTGACGAACTCTTTCTTTGAAAAATAACGGAAAGCTATTTGGTAGTAGGAGTAAATTTAATTTGTATCAGCATAAATTGACCACCGAAGTTTTGATCCTTTTTTAATAATGAGCTTTTTTCAGGTCAAATATTAATTACGACTGTTATGTAGCTTGAATGGGTAGCGGACACGATTTAAACAAGGAAAATTTGAAATGGAAGATCACAAAGTAGCAAAATCCTAGAAGCATATCATGAAAAGTTAAACCTTACAAGCGTGTAACAGAAAAAACTGCATTTCTCGTGAAATTAATCTTTGTAAGAAAAATAATAATTTATATTTCTAGATGAAACTTACGGGAAGATAAGTGTATCGTATCGGAATCTAACGGAGTATACCAAACCAAAAACTATGATGGTTCCGAATCCATAATGTTTAGAACGGTTAGATTAATTGCTTTATTCAGTAGGAATCATAACAAATTTTTACCACCACTTTTTCTTGAGAGTTCTACGGTTAATACTTTTAGAACAACAGTGAAACGGTCTAATAACTGAATTTTATCAAAACGTTTATCACTGTTAACACGTTCAACCCGGCGCATGTTTTCGAAGTCCGTATGGTCAGCGGGCTCGAGATTATCAGATGTTTATTCGTCTAGCGGCGCTTGCTTCTTTCATTACTTTCCTATATAATTATTGTTCATTTTGACTCTTTTGTTTGACGAATTGTTTTTTTTTTATATTGAAAATAACTATGAAAAATAAATTATTCTCATACAATATTCAATATATTCTTTTATTTTTATATATTTAAAAAATATTATTTCTTACCCCCAATAAATGCCTAAAAATAATAAACACTCTTTCAACCAAAAGAGTCTTGCCGGCGGACAGAAAGTGTTCGCCAACAAACATAATTTTTCTTTTCCATTGTATATTATCATCTAGTCTCTTCCCAGTTGTTCAATTTAAAGTATGCTTTTTCAAATAAAATTAGAAATATATGGGAACTACCGATGGTCCACGCTGTCAGACAGAGCAAACTAGGTGTGGACCACCGGTGGTTCACGCCGCCAGATGAAAGCAATGCCTGTGAACCACCGGTGGTTCACGCCGGGTTGAACGTGTTAATACAAAGCAGTGTAACACAATGATAAAATAAGGATATCGCCTGATGTCTTGTCAGTAGATCGTACCGTACTAAACATGTTAAATATTAACAGCAAAATATTAATGGGTAAATACAATGCTAAAATCTTAAAATGAGACAGAACTGTGATTGCTATAATACATTACACAATACATTATTTGTTGTTCCTTTATCATATGGAAATTCAATTAACTTTATCTCACTAAATTTGATTATCGAAGTGATTGCATTATGTAACAATACCATCGCAACGAACAACATTTCATGACCCACAAAGAGAAAATGAAGCTAATCCGGTTGTTGGTAAGTGAATTATCAAATTGGTCGGGCGTAGCGGAAGCAGCATCAAAGCAGGTACTCGATAAGATAATGTTTGGTCGGGAAAACGTGTAAATTGGTCAAGAAATGATTACAACTGACTCGAAGCACCGAGTTGAGAAATATAAATACCATTAATTTATAAGTCATTCCTAACGACGCTTACAGTATTCATCTAACTGATTGAACGGATTGTCGAAACTCTGCTCTTTTCTTTTATTTCTGTTCTATTTATTTCTCTTTCACCGCTAACAACCTGTCCAATTATATGTTCGATTGAAGATTAAGAATTCGGAAAACTTCCGATAAAAGATTGCCTGTTTAGAACTAATTATACAAAGAAGAAGAAAGATAGTGTGCTCGCGTAAAAGTGAATAAACTTCGTTCGATCGAATCGTAATACTACATGTTCGACAAAACAATTATCTCTTTGACTTCTCGTAAATCACGAACCGAGCTGACGGATCGAGAAGGTAGAACAGTAGATTTCACTGTCTCTGTTCCATTTTAATCAGTGCTGGAACCTCGATTTGACTACCCTAATACTTCTCGAACATCCTGATCCTTCATTGATCGGTGTTTCTCTGTTTCTCGCGTGATATGATTAGAATGGTCGTGTATTTATATTTATAGTCATATTTATATGATATATACTTTTGTCGTAAATTGGTTCTAGTATAAAATTATCTCATGTTCACGGAACGTGATTCTACGTAAGAATCAGGACCTGCACTAGATAGACATTTCTTTTCTTCACCTACTCTGTTTATCTATCTCGAAACATATGACGAAGGACAAGAACGTACCTATCTCGTATAGTGTTATATACTTAATATAATTGTACGAATTTTTAATTATTTTTCGGTAACAAGAATTGCGCCTAGTACTGAAGTATTTGAAAGATTCGTACATATATATATATTCCAGCTTTCAACAATCTTTTGTCATCTTTGAACAATACGTTGAATGTTCACAAATTTGTAATAAAAATAATTGACAAACATAACATTTGTTAACATGTTCTCTTTTATGTGTACTGGTTATTTATAGCGAATGTTTACTTCTCATACACCTTAATAAATAATGTTACCAACACACATTTACTTGGGTTAAAGAAGCAACATTTAACAACAATTATTTTGAAAATATCTTTCTCTCATAGTGGAATCAGGGTAACCTTAAATAATAGCAATAAGGAATTAAAATTCTCTTAACATTTCTCTGTATCCTGATTCATATTGAGCATAGTATTACAAATTTGTAAACATTTCTTATACACCAATCACACATTTTAAATAGCTCTTATTTTTCAAATTTGATTTCAAACTGATAAATAAATTACATTTTCCATACGTAGGCGGATTGCATAATTATTCTACGAAGAGCTGTTATAATTCTGTATTTCACAACCTCGTAATGGAACGTAAATTAAATTTGGAACAATGGTGCACTACGACTGAACGTCTGGCATATTTTTATTTATTCTCAATAATAGTTAACATTCGATAAAATTTCTAATCGTAACATACGCCTAAATCTTCAACCTTTGTCCATCGTCACAAGTTTCATTTCTTTGCTCTACTAATTACTTGAATTAATTAACCGTATCGCTGGACCTCTGGCATGCATTATCGTAAGTTTTATGATCTAACATATTCTCGTGGTTGAACGGGTCACTGAAATGTTTATTCAGATCCACGAATATCGAGACGCCAGAGCCGACTAGAGAGCAAAACGTTTTAAGAACGTAGCCCACTATACACTTCACAAGATATATTAATGGGTATTTTGAAATAAAATTTCCAACATATTTAGATTGCATAAAGACTATGATAGCACTACATAGAAATACGGAATTATTACTAAACAGTATTGTAACTTCGATGAAATAGCTATACGTTGTTGGAGCTAGGCATTATTTCGATAAAGTTTCTAATCAAATAGTTATTCAGTTATAATACTTAATCCATCTATGTTAAAATAACTTTAATTCATAACACTTTTTGTAACAATTTTTAATTAAAGTATAGTATTTTCAATATTTTATTAAGCCTATAAGTTAAAAATTTGATTGTCAGCCTTTAAAAAAGCTGTTAAAGCAGTTGATGCCAATATTTTTTTTAATATATTAACGGATGTTCAGATGTATAAGATATAATAATACAATTTATAAAGTGTCATATTTGAAAAATATCAAACCACAGATATATTTATTGAATCAGACGATAAATTCGATGAATGGCTATAGATTGAATTCTCAAGTTTATCTGAAATGAACCATTTAGAAATAGCTAACGCAGGAACTGCCTAGCTCTACTCAGACGTACAAAACAAAGAATTAGCGTACTGGCGTATCACAGTTGCGATTCTACGACGCCACATTTAGGTCCCTGAAGGTTCCTGTGAACTATACCATCCTCGCTAATTGTAAGCTAAACTGAAACTACCAAAGTAGAACGGAGTAAAACATTCGTTTACGCTGTTTACCGTAATCGTCCGAGTCCGGTCACAGCAGCTTCCTCTTCTTCGATGTCTCACTGAAACACCTTGCTCTCCGGCCGTCTCACAATCCCACGATTATCGTCATCACCACCACCACCATTCAGTCCCACTAAAATCGTCGATAGTCAGGATGTTAAGTTCACCAGCTTCTGCTCAACATCCCATTTAGTGATCGTGACATGTCATGTGGGAACGCTACAGCCATTTGTTTCGCACCACGCCGGAGAGCCTGCGTCCCCACATAAGGTTATATCATACGATTGTCCCCTGTATGTGTTGAGGATCCTGTGTGCTGCCTTGGATCTGTGGCGGCTGCGACCCTAATGGACCCTGGAGGTTAGACGACTCGTAGAGCCCGCTAAGAGATCCACCTATAGCGGGATCGATGGATCCTAATGCGGCGGTTAACTCTGGCATGGAGGGTAGGCCGACGTCCAAAATTCCCGTGTTACTGGCACCACCTAACTGAGAGCCCTCTTCGGGTGGAGTCACTTCCAGACCAATGGATCCATTCAGTGCTATTTTAATTGGATTGTGATTCGAGTAGTGTGACAGTGCGCCTAAACCTATGTCCTCTAAACTACTCTTTCGCCTATTAATCGTTAGTCCTTGCCTCAACGAGTTGCTGCGTCTCAAAAGGATATCATCCTCTACTCTTAAAGAATTAGAACGACCCCGTAAGGTGCCAGCCACTGTTGGACTATCCGGTAAGGACAAGGAATTTGATTTGGTGGTACCCAATGGAGGAGCTCTAGGCAAACTGATTCCTGATCCTCGACGACTTCCTGTTCCGGCACCTGGTAGACCAGCTGCGGCCACTGCTGCGCTCATTTGGGATACTAGTTGCGCGGAACAGAAACTGATGTTGCTTTTCCGTCTTGAATTATGCCGCTCGAACGTCTTCTGCGCGGAAAACGGACTTGGCCGTACTAAGTACACGATATCACCCTCCTCGAGTTTCAGGTCGCAGCTGGGGTTAATTATCACGTAAGACAAACTGTTCCGCTTCTCAGAGACGTCGTCGTAGTCGGCTACTGGCAAGTTCAGTGATTCCATTCGAGAACGGACCAGGTTTGCGATCTCGGCTCTCTCGATCTGCTGGGCATGGTTGTCGCGTGCTTCGTCACCGAGACTCACAGAGTACTGTTTTAAAAAAAACAGATACATGTTAATAGCGAATCGTGGATACGTTTGCTTCTGAGCATACGAATAATACATTGTTAGTGCTTTACCAGATAGATAGATGATCGATAAATTATTAGAAAGAGAAGAAATTCGTTGACCTTTCACGCGGTAAATTTCATGACAAGCCTTTTCTCTTTCAGTTACGTCTCTTCTTCTCTCGCTGCAGTTAACAATTTTAAATGAGTGGACTTGCATAATATATCTTAAATGAAATATATCGCGATAGAAACGATACTACAGTATTCAATTACTTTGTGTAGTATCCATTCTAATAGTTTGAAAACATTGTTTCTTTAAAAAATTTAATATATCGTGGAAAATAAATTTTCTTGTCATAGAACAGAATTGTTTGTCATATAAGACTGACTAAGGTATCTAATAATCTGGTTTGTGAATATTTCCGGAATACAGATTTATAATAAAAATAATATGAAACATCAGTTAGACACACGTATACATCGTTAATTTTCAAAGCCTCCTTTCTGAGAAAATCTTAAATATTAACTACTGTTTCAGATTATGGTTCACAGTGTACAAAACATTGATTTCGTATAAAAGGTCTTAAATACAGAAACAATTTCCACGGTCTTTCAAATGCTTATTAATCATCATCTGTTTAACGACAACATGATCAATTGCCAAAAATTCAAGTGTGAATCCTCTCGATGGCCCATCGGGAGGGTAATTTAGGCGGTGAGTACGAACAGAGAATCCTGAGCGTTCAGGCTGAAAGCCACTGACTGTTTGTGACACTGGGCATGCGCTCTGCAATATGTTAGCGTGGTGACGAGCTTTTCAAAATCCAACAGAGGGACGAACGAAGGTGTAAAGTGGAGCGATAGAGAAACAAGTATGTTAGATTGATAAGACAGAGAAAGAGAAAGAGATAGAGAGAGTGAGAGGAGAGAGGGGGGGGAGAGATGCGGTATACCAGTTTCACATGAAGAGAAAAAGTATGGTGAAAAATATACACATAGAGAAAATCGATTGAGAGAAAAACGGCGACCAGTCAACGTCGACTCTGTACTCACAGCTGAGGCACCCTTGTCACGGGTAGCACAATTTGCAAGGCACGAGGCTGCCGCCGAATGACGCACCTTGTACGTCACGCCGACGCCGGCGTCGCTCTCCGCGTCTGAGTCGCCCTGCCAAAACGACAAGCAATTCTACCCTTACTAAAGGACATCCTACCGTTGTCGTGGTTTTGCACACACGTCGTTGCTCGAACGTGGTATTCATTTCGTTTGGTTTTATTATTCATAGCCGGTAGCTATTATGCTACCGTTAGATTCACTAGCGCTCGTTTCGGCTGAGTTTTCTCTGTAGAAGCGACAGAAGAGCGTACAGGATGCTTGTTTACGGAACCAAGAAACAAACCTTAGGGATCAGTGGAATGTTGTTCACTTGAAGTAACGAGAATTAAATTCAGTGGATATGAATATTTTAATAATTAATTTTATAACTTGGAACGTAATATATACTTTAAGTAGACATTAATTTAATGGGGTACCGATTAGATTTTAAATCTTTGATCGAATTATTAAATCGTTGTTTGATTCGAATATTGATAAGTTAGTGTTGTTTAAGATTTACTGTCGATTAAAACTTTGGGAAATGTTCTAAAAATTAGAATTGCATTCTCTTAAACAACTCTGCAATCAAGAGTCTATCGAATTATAGGAAACTGTTGTTAGCGGGTACAGTATTAATTTTAAACCGATAAGAAAACTGTCTGGAAGTGAACTCAAATTTTTGGCCATTAGTGTACATAATTCGTAATTTTTGCGAAGTTAATCTTAGTGATAATTTAAAATTTTTGCAAGCGCTGGTGGTTTTGAAATTCCTTTGAAATCAATTCCTTGTATTGTACAATAATTTGTACAAACTAGCCGGCACCTATGTTATCATTTATAAATAAATTGAAAAATGTTTCATGGTATGTGTATATACGTTTATAGTATAACAAATGAAATCTCGTATCCAGGTTCTCTTTCTTTTTCTTCCAAATGTGCACTATTTCAAAAATTGATTTATTTAGATATACTGCAAATTATAATATCGATCTCTATTAATAACAGTAAATTGTAATATTTACGAGATATCGTGGATTACAATGATCACTCAAGTCTAATGTACATTAAAAAGTAAATGTGACATATTTAAACAAATGTATTATACTATACTTCATTTACGAGTTATCGTATATTTGTTAGGGGTAAAATTAGGAGAGAGGCTAAATCTAGAATCTAGGTAAAAGTATTGTTAGTATTACGAACAACAGGTAACAATGGGTTTACGGATTCAAGCAGTTGTAAAAATAAAAAGAAAATGTTGAGAAAGCAAAATTCTTAATAAAAAATAACTTATGAAGGTAAGAATGTTTATTTGTCTGTTTACTTGAATAAGGTAAACTATAAGAATAACAAGTAGCTTTGCATTGACGTTTTGCATTAGCAGCTTAATTTGAATCTAATCCAAACCTTAATTACCTAATGGCATTAGATAGAACGCATTTTACTTAAGTTGTGTTATTTGAATTAAACTTACCTTACCCAAACAACATTGGATAATATTCAATTTACTCAGATAATTTTTAATTTTCCCTCTCTCCTAATTTTATCCGAAACATAGTCGCGGGAAACCTATAACAGAAAATAAATCACTAATCGCTCAAAGTAACGCGTTATCAATAGAACAAGCACTTCGATTTATACTAATGTATAGTATTTCTAACATGATGCAAGTTTAACGGAATGAACATGTTCGGGATCCAAGGACGTGCTACGAGCATCGTTTCAACAAAATGCAAGAACCTACACCCCTTTGATTCTTGTAGAAAAGGATTAAGAAATCTCTAAGAACGCAGCATGAGCTGACATCGGGATAGATACAGAGCAAAAGATAGAGCGGGAGTACAACCATGCGCTACTCACAGTCGTCATTCAAAAGTTGTTTCCTGTCTTTACGAATACGTATATGTATAGTACACGAACCAATTACTTATTTATCGTTCAACGATAATAAATCATTCGATAGTAATCATTGTCTACTCACGTGAGACGTGTCCGACACAGTGGTATCCTGTGTTCTGTAAATACCGATGGGGATTTCGCAGGTCGTAGAACAAAGTTTCTGATACAGTCTGCCGTAAGTTCTGATCCACATGTCGTCCTTCGTGATTCTCATCTGAAATGAAACAAATAATAAAGTCAATTTGAATGGCACAATACGTGAAGTGTTTTTGGAAATCTATAATAAATGTATTGGATAATTGCGAGATCAGAGAGTTGGAAATATAGCTAAATCTATTTGATTAATTAGAGGCGTAGTAAAAATTAATTAGGAGTATAATTATCCTAAGTGTATCTAAATACAGAGAAAAATAATTATATGAATAAGAGTTAAATCCGTGGAAGGATATGCAGTAGCTACAAAAAGTATTTGTGGATAACTGTAGTTATTTCAATACTATTATCCGAAACAATGAATCTAAATTTAACTCGATCTAACTACAGAATTATATTATTTCGTGAAGATATTCGTCTTGAGCTGCACTCGACAATAAGTTTTAAACTTTGTAGCAACAATAATATAAGCATTGGCACTCCGACGATTTTTACATAAATAGGTACAATTAATCATAAAAGTCTATATACACCTGTTAAATTTTAAATATTTAAAACCAGAAAACATTACCAATATTTTATGGACATTAATTCATTTGTTAGTTAAAGTTAGACAAATTTTGAAAAAATGTATGATGCTTTTCCGTTTGTTTACAAGAAGATGTAAATAAATCTAAGGAACGATTTCTGAAAATTTATGTTACCATATATGTATTGAAATTACTAATATTTGTTGTAATAATTACAATAGTTAAAATAACAAATTTTGTATACTTTAATGTGTTCATAACTGTATAATAGACTTCGTGAACTTGTTTCAATTTATTTATATCTTCTGGTAAGTAAACTTAAGAAAAATTCATGTTTTTTCAGAATTTAACTTCAATTAACGAATGAATTAAGGTTCGTAAAACATTGAAATTTCTTCTGTTATTTAAATAATTGAAATTTGATAGGCATGTGTAAAACTTTCATGACATACTATACATTATATATTTGCTTTTTTGTATATCTGTTTATACTGAAATACAACGTAAGTACTTACACATACAGAACGATGTCGATTATTCGAATTTTGATTATCCGAATATAGGTTTGGTCATATTTAGATTTTTGTATCTAACAATATTTAATTTCTTTCTACACTGTATTTTTCTTATTGTATATTTATTCTTTTACATAAAAAGTATCCATATTTGAAAATTGTTTAATTTCTGTTTGTTATGTGACACAATTAAAAGTTTAATCCTTTTAGACCGATTGTCCGTACTGTTTATCCGAATCAATTTGTTCCTCAATTAATTCAGATAATCGACATTTTACTGTACACGAAAATACGTTTAATACTTTCAGTACAATTCATGCTTTAAATTTCAGTAATAAAAATTAAAGTTTACATGTAGATCAAAGTGATTATGTATTAAATGGGCAAGTAAAGCACAAAGAATTTGTTTTCCAAGAGTTCTTCAATAAGTTTTAACACTATAAAAATTCATTGTTTGGAAACGAAATATTAAACCAATTAAAAACATTTTATCGAAAGATATAAATGCATGCAAATAATTGTTGTTGTCATTGTGTTCAAAATATCGATCAGTTACCGATGTTAAAAAGCCAGATCCTGGTGCTTGATCCACACCTAGCAGCAGTCTCACAAATGTTATCATGTAGTCTTTTACGAATGCTTGATAAAGAAGTGTATCCAACATAGATGCACTGAAGACGCTGCCAGCCGCAAAAGGCAATCGAAACATGTAAGATATGTGAGAGCCTCTCTCCTTTTCTCTCTGTTAAAAAAAAATTAGCACTATATAAACAGAATTATTCTAAATTATATTTAAAAGTTAATTACTTTCTACATTGTACATGTCGCGTCATTGTATGCCCGAACACGACTGCCGTTTGCTGTGATACACTTGTTTCCACGTATGAAGTTCCCGAAGATGGAAGTTTACAATCAAAATCGTTGTTTTAATCAAGTACCGCCTGCTTTACTTAGGTTGAGTTGACTATTTTCGCGGTGCCGAAGTCAGTATCGAATGATGTACTATTTGATTGATCTCAAGATTCTTTTGAACTCAAAATTTGTGTGAACTAAAGATACACGACACCGAAGTGACACAGTTTTATGTAGAGGAGTTTGAATATTCACTCCCCCATACCTCAAAACGACACGCCAATTGGTTAGAGTCAAAAGATTAACACTAGGTTTATGGGACCCGTCAATTTGACGGATTTCAAACTTCAAACTGAAATATCTCAAAAACCATAGCATTAATTTGAACCATTTTGCAACGTAAATTAATCATTTCATCCAACGAATTTATACACACAATTTTTTTTTTCTAAGCTTTCTAATTTTTGAAATACATATGTGGTATACCTATCTCTACGGAACCCGTCAAATTGACGGGTTAGCTTATTTCATAAATAATCCTTATATGTTTGCTTTGTTCGTCAAATCATTCATCCAATAATAAATATAAAAATGAAAGTAAAGTCTTTACTTTCTCTTCCTCCAATTCGTTATCTCAATCTGGTCTCAATAATATAAACTAAAGCGAAATTCTGAGATTCATATGCTTCGACAAAAAACCAACGATCCGAAAGATTACAGATAGATAAATTTGCGCTGATATCTGAAATATGAAACAAATGTAGAAGTAATAGCCAGGTTTGTTATAAGCCGTATGAAAATATCTCAATATTTGAGAGATGAATAATTATTTCTAACGAAAACCTGATGTAAGTTTACGGAATACATGTCAAATAAGCGTCATAAATTTGTTAGCGGTAAACGTCCAAACAAAATATGTTTTGAATGATTTTCCTTATATGGGGAAACATGAAATTCGATGCTCACAATTGTTGGGCGAGTTTGTAACACTAACATTAGCCGAACCATATTTACAACGAGGCAGAAACATAACGACAGATAATTTCTTTACCAGCGTCCCACCAGCTAAAAAACTGCTTGCAGAAAAAACAACTTTGATTGGGACCATCCAGACAAATAAAAGAGAACTGCCAAAACCAATGAAGAAAGAAAAAGCCAAGATGGCTTTATTTCCTTGACATTTATATAAATTAGAAAACTGTACCCTTACTGGGTATAAAAATCAGCCTAACATAAAAATCCTCCTTCTAAGCACCAGACACACAGGCGTACAAATAGAAGACATTTACAAACGTGTTCCAGGAACCATAACTTTTTATAATAAAAAAAAGTGCATTGTGGATGTCGTTGACCAGATGGCACGCAAATATAGTGTGAAAGCAGGGAGTTTCCGATGGCCCCTTCAAAATTTTTTTCAATATTTTAAATTTGGCAGCGATAAACGTGTAGATATTATATAAGTGCACCAGATCGAAAATGCAGTAAGGAATTCATATTTTGTTTAGCCGAGGAATTAACTGGAGAAAACATGGAGAACATTTGCCAAAAATTAAACGCTTTATATTTGTCACCTTCAACATCAGAAGGGCGAAAAAGTTGTCAAGTGGGCTACTGCAAAAAAAATAGAAGCAATAATAGTTGTATATATTGCAAAAAGATCGTATGTGGAAAATGCACAAACAAAATTCAGCATATGTTTACCCTAGTATGATTACCCTATACCGTTAATATTATTGTTATAATTTCCCTGATAATTTTGAAGAAAAGACTTGTTACTTATTAATAACTTATTTAAATGTGAAACCTAATATTGTTCAATTCAAATTTAATTTGAATAAATCGATTTTTTAAAGAAAATACATATTTTCGTTCACCCGTCAATTTGACGGGTGCTCGTAGAGATAGGTTTATAAGAAACGCCCGTAAACCTAGTGTTAAGACTCCAATCAGCGTTATAGCGCCAACTCCTGTTCTTGTGCCCTTAGCACGTATTTCTGGAACGAGGATGGGGCAAGTCACTCGGAATGGGAAAGTTTCCCGTTTTTAGGCAACAAAGGGGAAATTTGCTCCGAGCCCGTATAGCTCTCTAATTTGGGTACCAATTGGGCACCGGGCCTTTCGAAAATCCCTTATTTATAAAACGCGCTTGGCTATTAACACGTTCAATGCCATGGGGGTCACCGGTGACCGGCGCTCAACTTGGTGGTGGCGCCGTGGAGGTCAACGGTGACCGACGCGCTCAAATTGATAGAAATACATAAATTTAGAAAAATGTCAATACTTATAAATTTTTCATTAGTACCATTGTTAATGCAATGGTGTGAAGAAATTAATGCAGTAAAACATATCTAAAAGTAGTTACACTTATTTGTAGTAGGTAATATTTCAACAGTGTATGTATCGTATAATAGAAAATTCATCGTGGCGCCACGGGCAAACCCTGTAAAACTGGCATGGCATTCAACGTGTTAAGGTAACACGGTTGACACGAATATTAAGACTATTAAAAAAGAGAAGAAAATTAAAATTTCTTAATTCTCAAAAAACAGAATTACCGGCATGCTCGTGTTATAAATATATCAAGGAGAACTTCCCGTTTTTCTTCCATCAGCCGAAACAGTATATACATATAATTCTAAATTATTTGATTTAAGTTTGAATTTTACGTTATTTACATATTTCAAACTTTATGTTTTGTTTTTAGAGTTCATAGTAATAAAAAAATTATTGTACTGGTTATGTATGCATCAAGATACAGGTATACCTATGTATAAATATAATCAAATATGTTTCATAACATATTTGAGAAGTGCTGTCACTAGAAAGTTTCAAAGGCGATTAGCTACTCTATGAAGAGTCTTACCTGCCTCGTACTCAAGATGAAATAAAATTTCCTTTATAAGTATAAAGTGAGAAGGTAAAGGTCAAGTGTATAAGCTCATAATCTTGACAAGTAGTGTTGCAAGGGGATATGAGGCCTTCTATGCTACCCGATCCCGTGCGTTATTAAAATTCAAGTGTTATCAGAAATTCGGTTTAATTAAAAAGTACCAATAGTAATTTAAATATTAAATCAGAACGTTAAACACACACGATTATTTTACAATATTATTTTATAATTAAAATAATTACGAAGAATTAACTATCTTATTTACTTTTTCTGTTCCCCTCTCTGCCTTAAATTATTCAGAATGTTTACTTTCTCGATTAACTAGCAAATAAGCCTAGGATATGTAATTTAATAATCATCAAATGAATCGTCGAAAATTGATAACAAGAAAGTTGTTGTTTGTAACTTTTCTTATCACTCATGAAAACGAATATTGTAGACGCCAACAAGAAATACCTTTTCCATTTTGCTAAGATGAAGAGCATACTTGTCGTGTGCCCTAAATTGCATGAAACGCATATTACTCGACTGTGAAAGTTCCGTTATGCTTTTTATGCTGGGAAAGAATCTGTGAACACATAAGCAACATTTTCAGTAATATATTAATGCAATTTCATTACAAAAATATGAAATATTAATATCTCTTAGATCGAACGAAGTGGAAAGAAAATATAATGAAAATTTATAAAAATTGAATTATTTCTGTAAATTGATGTTTTCTGTATTTTTATATGTGTAATTTTTAATTTAAGAATTGTAGTTCAACTTGATAAACCTATAAAATTGTTTACACGATTTTTTAATTCTGTTTCATATTTCATTGAAATATAATTACTAGTTATAAAATATATGTATTGAATTAAGAAGCGCAAAAAATGTTGAAACATGATTAATAATTTATAGATAGATTTGATAAAGAATGTAACTCGATGATTTGGTCAACTTCTTGAGTCACTATACATCTTGAACATTAATCGTTTGCATTTACATCGATTTATTTTTGATTACACATGTTTTCAACATTATTATTTAATATAATATTTTATTCACAATTTAATTATGAAAAATCTTTAAGAACTCACTTGAACATCGTCTGAACCGCGACGATCGTATTACAGTCAGCCAGAGTATCTTCTTCCGCAGAATTGCTAAGTTCCTTGTTTACGACCACAACATTTTCTGCGAGAGTGATCCCAGCGCGAAGGAGATCGTCCAAACAGTCGATGGTTCCTCGCATCCAGTATACCAGAGGAAAATAGGACACCGCGTCGAGAAACGCAATTTCCGGTGTCCGTTCCAGCAGAAGAATGATTGGATTCAGAGAAGTTTTTGACCTGACGGAGAACATTGATTAAGATTAAACAGTTCCTGCTCAGACACCCAATGCATTATATGGTAGGAATATCGGGTTGCAGGCAGATTAGTAATGAAAGTTTGAAAACGATGAAACAGATATTTATTATAAACTAAAGATTCTTACAGTTAACTCTTACAAGACTTGCTCTTTACGCTTTCAGAAACTTTTTCTCGATTGCCTTAAGCACCCTACACATATTCGTTCACGTATTCAAACTTTCTTATTCTCAGTCTCGCGTTATCTCAAATATTCATTATTCACCTGTTAGTGACTTATTTCAGGACTTCTTAAACTATGGGTCGCGACCCCAAATAGGGTCGCGTGCAAAGTTCTGCAATTTTTAATTTTAGATTTTTGTATGTTTCAAAATGAATTCTAAAACTATATATTTTCATATGTATATGTGTATATTGTTACCTAATAAATAAATCATCAAAAAATATTAATTTATTTTTCTTTTATATTTGTATGGGGTCGTCAAGAAACTCGCAATCATAAATGGAGTCGTGAATGACAAAAGTTTAAGAAGCCCTGACTTATTTGAAACAACATATCGTTCGCACTTCATTTACGTTGCCAAAACATTCTTTGTTCACTCGCCTAAGTTCGACATACACTCTTCGCAGTTATATCCCTACGGTATACACTATCGGCCAAAACTTTGGAATCACTACGAGTTCTAAGGAAAACAGGATATATTAAAGAAAAGTTATACAATTTTATAGGAACTGAGGATATTTTATATATCAAAACGTCTAGTAAATAACACTTTTTACGTTTTTCTTCGTTTTTTTCATAAAGAAATGAATACTTTTCTTAAATCGCCTTTTCATCGGAAAAACCGCCTTTGTTTTTAATGACTGCCTAGCACATTCTAGGCATCCAGGCAAGTAGCTTTTTAATTGTTTCTAATTTTATATTCTTCTACGTTTCTTATAGTATTTGCCAAAACTGTTCCTTCGATGTTGGGCAGTGGAATCGGATATCACTATTGAGTTCATTCCATAACAGCTCAATTGGGTTGAAATTTGACTGTAATGGTCATCTCATGTTTTTCAGAATCCTCTTTGTTTTATTTTATACCAAGAACCCTTTCCACAATTTAGATGAGAGCTTAGGATCACGCTGCATAATAAAATTTTTACCTATTAAATGGTAATCTGATGGTATGGTATATGTTGCTCAAGTATCTACTTATAGTCCTCTTTTCTCATTGTAGTCTCTGGTTTTATCAGTTCTGTTACTCCAACGATCAAGAATCATTCTGACACCATAACTGACACCATGTTTGACAATCGGTACAATACATTCTGCCAACATCTTTATTCTGCAGATCAACGAACAAATGTTCTTCGGTGCGATCCAAATACTTCAAAGTTGGATTCGTTAGTCCAAAGGATTCTGCTCCAGCCCTCAAATGTCCAATTTTTATGACTTTTTGCTCAATTCAACCGCATTTTGCGATTTTTTGATGAAATCAATGGTTTCCTGATAGTCAGTTGGTCGTTTAAACCATTCAGTTGTTAGTCGACTTTTCACTGTGGTCAAAGATACTAGAGTCGATCTACTATGTTTAACATCTGCACGAATTTGTTGGGCCGTTAGCTGTCTGTTCCGTTCGCAGATAATCTGTATTCTGTCTTCAGTCTTCGACGTTATCCTGGATCTTCCTGATCGTGCTTTGTCTTTTAAATAGCCAGAACTCTCAAAACGTTTTACCGTACTTTGAACTTCCTTGTGTGATGTATTCAACTTTCTTACAATATTTCACAAAGAAGAACCTTGTGATAAAAGTGTGATAATAGCACTTCTAGTTTCAATGCTAATCTGTATTGTTTTCGTCATTTTTAAATATTGCAGTACAATATTAACTGCTGATCTCAGTTGAATGCCTTCGAAAACTAGAATGATAACAATGTATGGCAAATGTGGCTTTTATACCTTTTCTCAGTGTCAGCGTCAATATCATAATACTTAACTTTCATTGAATAAACAAGAGAATCCGGTAGCCCTATATAACGCGAAAACAGATTATCATTTTACGCGGTAGGGAGATTCATGTTTAGCCTTACTTTACATTGGAATTATAATCTATACAAGAGTATTTTCAATACAAGAAAATACTAAAATATCTTAAAATTTGTACATTCTTGTTAATACCTATTATATTAGCAGTGCGTCACTGCAGAATGTATAAGAATATTCGATTTTAATAGAAATCTGCACGTGATTCTAAGCTTTTGGTCGGTAGTGTAAGTACTCATGTTTTAATCTATTCCTAATAAAACTCGTGTTACTAAAAAGTTTTTGTTTTTGTTAATAAATTTCATAAGAATTATGACACCCTTTTATCCTTAAATTAGCTTTATCTTTTAATTTACATTCGTTGAATTATTCAAATGATTTTTCAAATTAATTAAAGCTTAAATTTATTTTTAATAAATTTTACATAACTTAAAATATCTTTTTTCATCTTCGAGTAAGCTTTTATGTTTAAATTTTAATTCAGAGCAATAATGTAATAGATGATATTGTAAATTTATATAAATTATTTTTGAAATATACCTAAAATGAGCTCTCAAAGGAATTATGAAATTATAGATCCCATTGCTAGCGTAATCAGCTGCCAATATTATGGTTTTGTTCTGCCAATTGTACTCCTTTGCATTTCTGTAGCTACAATGTTGACAAACCTAACGATCAAAAATATTTAAAATTATGAATTAGACATTTAAAATCAAAATTCGCGTTATAAACGAATGAAATATTCACCTGTGCAAGCTGAAGGCAACAGAGAGGTTTCTTTTCTTTTAGCAGGTAACATAACGTCGGTGATACACCTATGAAGGGTGAAACAGGTGGAAATCCCTTGACAATCCTATAACAGTATCAGTATTGGATTAAACCGTTGTTTAATTCTTACAACAGTATTATAGCATCTAATTCTATATATAAGTATAAGCAACAAAGATTTTTAACTTTCTACTTGACTTTGTTTTTCGCATTAAGGCACAAAGCTCGGTAATAATCGTAATTTGCATTAAAGTAGTTTATGTTTGTTTTTCGGCATTTGTTAGGTCAGCTATATGTTAGCGACACCGCATTTTGGGTGGTCGCTGAAAAAGGGCCTAGACCGTAATTTAGGCGAGTGACCGATTTATGACTGGGTATCTGGTGTGCCTGGCGAGAGAACATGTTAGAAAGTATGAATGCAACCCCAAAGCACCACTTGACGGCTGACGCCTTGGAGGCGTGCAGCCATCGGGCGCCAAGGGAGGTATTGTTTATATTAGTCGCGGGAAAGCCTAAACATTTGCGAGAAACCCGACGTTGCGTCGCAAAAAGGAAAGGACCTTTGTCCTGTAGGATCTGGCCACGGAGTGGGGAAGGTTATGCAGCTTTCCGGAAAGAGGACTGTGATGAACCACACGGCACTTACTCCAGAACCGTCATCAGGCATAGTCCAACCTTTTTTTATTCCTTTCAAACTTTTAAATCTAACATGTAATTGAAATAATAATTTCATTTCATACGTATGATAATATATAAACTTATCATTTATGTATTCAGCAAATTTATAATTATTGAATTAAGATTAATCAATATCGCTATGTTTCTCTGTATTATTTTGTCAATTTTCTACATAAGTAGATTTTAAATAATGAAATGCAGAAAATTTCTATATGATTCCTGAATCTCGTATTACTTAAAAATAAATTGTATCTATTGATTGTATTATTAGTAGTGATACAATTTATACCTAATTGTACAGACTGTTTATTACAGGTACAAAATGCTGAGCATGTGTAAATGTGTGAAACAGTAAAATATAAGCAACGTGAAATCCGAGAAAGATGTTTTAATTAAGTTGAGTAATTACGCTTTTAATTCATGAATCTGTATATAATCCAGTCTTTTAATTTTTAAATAATTATTCATCTGAAAGAAAGTATCTCTTAAACAACAATTTTCTTTTGCTCAGCTTAATCATTAAATTATAAAACACAAGAATTTTTGTAATCTACATACATGCACAATGCAAAACTAAAATTTATCATAATTCTGGTTTTTTTTTTTCACTCATAGGACATATAATTATTTTCATTCATTTATAGATAAAAGATAGAAATCAGTTTTCTAATAACATTAATTTCTAAATTTTTACTACAACTAGGTTGATCAAAAAATAATGCTGGAATTTTTATAACAAGATTAATCCAAATGTATAATAATAATTTTCATTTAAATCGCACGTCAAAATATCGATAACTGTAGCAAGTGTATGTTTTATACGAAATTTGCATTGAGACAAAATTGATTAAATGTTTAAATCATATTTTTTCATTAAATTCAATTACAAAGTTATTATTTAATTATACTTCGAACAAATATTCCTCTTTGTGTTTTTTAAATTTTTTAAATAATTAATATGATTTATAATCAGTAATTACACTTCAATAAAATACAAATCACACTTATAAAGTCTTCATGACTGAGAAAACCTAACTATTTTAATAATCCGACATCACTTTATAGTCAACCATATATTTTTAAATAGGTAAACATCATTTTTGTTCAAACAGAAATAGCAGATCACGATTTGAATGTATCTGATAGTACACGAAGCACTGAAACAAATACAGATCATTGCCTTAAAAACGTCGATATACGATAACACTGTAGCGCACGATAAAACTTCAGTGCACGATATAAGCAATAAATTAATGCGTTTATACGGTTATGGGAAGAGAAATAAGTTTCTGGAATAGGTAAACCGATGATCATGTTTTACGATTTGCAGATGAATAGTACAAGTCTGAAGAAATCATGTGAAATAATGTGTTTGAGGAACCTAAGAAATGGCTTGCACAGTAAACATATCGAGCAACATGTTTTTAAGTCCCTGTTCGATTTTCATATATGTATATTATGTTATATTGTAAGCAACATGATTATTATAGATGTAGATTCTATATGGAAATCCACATTTATGCTCACGATCAGTATAAACCATAAAGTTGATTCACAGATAAGCTGTTTTTCTTGATCGTGATATAAATCCACTTTTCTTTATTTCAAGATATTTGATGTTTTCCTTTTCGTTTTACTTAATAAATTTATTTTATCGTTGTAATTGTCAAAATTAAAGCTACAACGAGAAATAAACTATTTATTTTTATGAGAATTTTATGTATTAGGTTCAGTATGAAATATGAGAATACATTGTAACAAGTCCCAGTATTTCCTATGTGTTATTTTTGTACTAATTCTACCAATTTTTCTCCAGTTAATTCAAGTTTTATAAAGGTATTTATATTACAGTAAAATGTTTTTTAATATTTTTTTCAAGATATGTCTTTAACTGCTTGATATAAATACCTGTGATATACTATGTATATAGGCACACCTAATAGGTAAATTTGTGCGTGTTTATACCAGTTACGAATTTAAAGTATAATATCTCATATTAATAAATATCTATAAATTGATTTCATGAAGCTATTGTATAATGGTTAAATAATGGTTAAATAATGATAATTTGACTACGAATTTATAGTTCGCGACACTTGTTTACACGTAGTGATATTTTCTTGTACTATCATTTAATCTATACATAGTTATCTACATAAATAAAATTCCCACTTTCACAACACTTTAGATCTGCGATCAATTTAATGTAGTGGAAAGTTTATTTTCGCCACGTTTAACATTTTCGTAACTTTACTTGCATCGTTTGCACGCAGGCGCGTTTAACACTGGAATACTCAACTTCAATTTTAAAGCTTGTTTCGCTGTGAACGATTCAACGCTCGGAATTAAACAACGAAGTTTAGCGTACGGTGTAGACCATAAAATTCTGCTCGAATCAGTTAATAAATTCCGAAGCTGCGTATACATGTACGCGACCTCTTTATCAACTTCCTTCGCCCTTTTCCCTCACGAGTTTCTCACTATCGCGTTCCGTAACTTCCGTTTAGTCGTGCATATCGCGAAAAGTATCTGACTAATTAATCTTTTGAAAGTGCAAACTAATTCAATGATGAGCGACTCTATTTTTGCAGCGAGCCAAGATATATCAGCCAATGTTGCTATGTAACTGTATTAGACAGGATGCCTCGTAAGCATTGGTACGATTAAAAAGAGAAAAAGTGATTTTATGTGAAAAAATAAATCGGAAATATAGAATTAAGTTTTCTCATAATGGGTTTTATTTTAAACGTATTTAAATTTATTTTGTTTTGTACTAAATTGACGTTTCTAAAAAATTTTTTATAGCTAGAGAAAATTCTTGAATTTTGTATGAAAGAACTTTATTTTATATGTATTTTGGACTTAAGCACCATCCTTTTTGCGGTTATATGTATTATCGGCTATAAGATATATAGTATATTGAGAAATACACAATTTCATGAAAATTACATTAGAGATTTATGTACATATTGCATTAAAAGCGAATATTTTTTTATATTAACCAATTAAAATAGATCGTACACATAATCACGTTTTCTTCGTTAAATATAATCTCTGTAGACTGTAAATAAATAAGTAATTCATATATCTTGTATTAGCAAACGAATTTTAATTAAAAAGTTGATATTATTCGTTCTGTAATAAGCAATTAGCAACGGAACGTTTAGAGGTTAAAAATCGAATTCATATCGAGTTTCTTCTTTTCAAATTTGAGTAAAACTTTCGAATTACAAAGAAACAAAAATTTCTGATTTCTATCAGTAAACAATATCTTGTTTCTTTTTACGAATGTTTGTAAACTTTTGTTTTCTTTTAAATCCTGGCTGTAATATTACAGTAAACGTATTTCCAAAATCAATATGTCCGTAATTGCAAGGATTCGTGTTTGGAAGGGAAAATGTATTATTTTTGGAATTTTAAAGCTTTCAAACAGCAATCGTCTCTTTATAAAATTATTCCTCGATACAATTTTTACTCTTTCCAGTAATTCTAACGTTTTTCAACCTTCAATCTAACATAAAAACGAAAATTGTCGTAATTTCGTAATGATTCGACTTTCTCGTTCAGAACGTCCCCTTGTACGAGGCGGATAGTTTATAGGAAAGCATAATAAATGTGAACTCACCCTTTGAAACTGCTGGGCAAAGGTCGTGCGTGAAGACGGTAGTGCATAAAGATGATGCAGGAAGGAAGACATCGAAAACATCCACGAGGACATACATAGGGTGTCAGGCAGGACAGCATCGAGCAGCGATTCAATACCATCAACGGTCAATTAGTGTGGCACACACAGGCACCGAGAGACATTCAGAGACAGGACAGATCGACCATCAACGTAAGCTTGCGTTTAATTGTATTTCGGGATGGCGAATGACGAGCTCTGGTGTGAAATCGATCTTTCACGCTCGAAACCTTTTACCTTCTTCGCCCTGTCTGTCTCTTGTTACCGTGACATTCGAACTTTTCAGATCGCTCGACGTTACTTGTTCCAAAATGGAAATTTCAATGATAGATACAGCGACCGATGAACTTGATTAAACACTTTACTTTATTACATTTTTTATTTAACTGAATTTAAATTTTTAACTATAGATTATAGCGAATAACTAAATAATTTAGAAGGCGTTGACAAAAATATTTATCAGAAAAATTATGAAACGGTCAATTCACAGTTAAATTTAATAAACGATTCGACTTAATTATTCGATCAATTTCACGAGTCAGTGTACCTCTTTTTTCGTGCGACTTGGAAAAATTTTGTTTTACATTCGATGCTTTGATGAAGTATGGAAATTTTGTTTTTCATTATGCGGATTTCTCGAAAAGATCGAACACGCTGCCAAAAGGTATTGCCAGATGTTCAGAGTTCAAGAAGGATACTGAATGGGAAGGATAAAAATATTGTATTTATAAGATACTACAAAATTATGTAAGATAGGATGTAATAAAGTAAAGGTTATGTTACGTCAGGTAGAAAGTAGATCACAGAAAATAACGAACGGCTAAGAGGAGAGTGCGGAAACAAAACGAGCACGGTGCACAGTTCCTACATTCTGGTTGTGAAACTTTGTTTCTTGTGATGAATGGCAACTGATTAGGTCGTACAGATTTTCGATTACCTAATTAAATTAGATCAACTTGATGAAGCGTAATGGATCGAAGGGTTAACGTTTCTTTGACTGTACGACCTTACAGTAAATCATTAACGAAAATACCGACCGTTTCCAACTTCAAACTTTAATGTAAGCGGACTCCATACTACGTTTAAAATGAGTAATAATCAAGATGATTTGCATAATGCGAACCGAAGTGTTACTAACGATCAGTATGTTCTTCCTAAAACTAATATTAAAATATGTACAGAGTGGATTAATAAAAATTTAAATTTCAAATGTCTTTGGATCTATGGAGATGAAAGAGAATTCTTCTATCTGAATTCTATACATTGCATAGTATGCAGCTCCTTGTACGTTACAAAATACAACAAATCTCTTTTTCCTTTGCAAACATACATATATGATCTAACAATAAAATCTGTAGACTGTTACTAGGGTGCAAGTTTCAACATTTTCTTAATAAATTTGTATATCTTAACAACATCCTACATATCTATGTATGCAAATTTTATACGATAACCTTGTTTATGTTGTAACAGATTTAAAATAGTACAAAGAACAGTAAATCCTGTTTTAAGTTTCAAAAACTATCAGAGAAACTTTTTCTGCTTGTAGGTACTGTAATAATTTTCAAAGCAGTTAAAAGCTAGACATCTTTTCAATATACTAGAAACATTAAAAAATACAACTTTCCCCAATTGTGTTATAATCTAATATAAACGTGTTTGTTGATTAATAAAATGCTTTTATTTTAAATTTCACTGAAATTAAGTTTCTCGACTCTCTGTCTACTTCTAGGTATACCTACAACTGTAAAATATATAAATGAATATTTCATTAAATTTGTTTAGTAGGGCAAATTTTTATGAATGCAATTGAAACTTTGTGCCACAAATATGTTAATCGTGTACTGATGTCACAGGGAAATACTGTGAAAAGTGAAACATATCAATTTATGGTTTTAAATGTCGAAGCTTTTTATTGCTACTATCCGAAATGTTTATTGCTAAACCTTGTATTTTAAGGTCATAATTTTTATTAGTCCATTTTGTACATACATTACGCATTACACTCTATACTGTAAGATTTTGAATATAAAAAACAATGACAGGGAAAATATATTCATCGTATAAACACCGATCAAAAGAATTATGGCATAGAAAAATTTTGAGTGAAAATTAGTTAACTTTGATCGATGATAACTTTATCAAACGTAGAATAATGATTTTAATGTTAATTAAAGCTTGAAGTCTTTATTTTAACACGTTCCGTACCACGTGGGGACGTATACGCCCCACGCTGAACTTTCCGTTCAAGCAATTTGGTAGGTATTCTCATTGTAAAATGAAGAATTTTTAAAATACTGTAATCTTGGTTTTGTACTATTGAAAATTTGTAAGGCGTATGTAGGTCAAAAACATTGTTTAATCGTAAAAGTGTGGGTCGTATACGCCCAAGTCGGAAAGTCTTCAAAAAACAGCGCGGCACGGAACGCGTTAAGATGCTCTTTTTTAACTTTAATACATTTAATACGATATAACTTCTTAAATTCTAGGATATGTTCTTGGTACTGTAAAAGTTTGATGGAATGCTCAAATTTTCAAAGATTATTTTTAAGAGTACCGTTTACCGTGACGTAAAGTTAAGACTTTTTCCTCTAACTTAAAAAAAATCAAGTAGCTTCTATTTTTTTTCGAAGAGTTACAGCATTTTAAAGTAACCTCTTACATTTTTGTCGTGCATCGTCGGTACTAGTATCACCTGAAGAAGAATTAACGATAAGCAGAATATTCTTCGTAGCCTGCAAGAAAAAATTGAATGAAATGTTTCCAAATATATCCAGATACTGTCAACATTCGGAATACACGGAGATTGTTCGACGGTGTTTTTTAGTGCCTCAGCAATCATTCACAACATTCGGAAATGCCAATACCGGCGGTACATGACAAAACTGTAATAGTCACTTCAAAATGCTGTGACTTTGCAAAATAAAATCGCAGCTATTTGTTTTTTTGACAAGTTAAAGCGAGGTTCCGAACACTATGTCACTGCAACGACATTCTCGGAAAAGATTTTTGCAAGTCTGTGCATTACGTCAAACTTTATACCTTTCAATATCAAGAATATGTGCTCGAATTTAACACTTTATCGACCGCATAACTTATTGCACACGCACTCCCGATCGGCTCATTTTGGCGCGGATGCATCGCTAATGCATTGATCACAATGATTTTCTTCGAGTAATCGATAGTTTAATATCTCTTTACAGTATACATACGATATCGCTCGAAACAGTCACCTTCGTGTAAGGAAACATTACAAAATTTACAGACTAATTGTAAGTATGTAAAAGTCGATTAATAGGCTTCCGGTTGATAAAGTGTTAAGAAGTTACAGGAGTAGAAATGCGTTAAATATAAAGTTTCTAAAGAATATCTTAAAGTGGACTTTACTTTCACCAAAAATTTTTCTGTGCCATAATACTTTTGAGCAGTACATATACACGTATAAACATTTTACACAAAATATGCCCGATACACAAGAGACCGTGCCATGCAAATGCACGAGACAGTGTAAGATCGTTTCGCTTGTAAAGATTTTCACAATCGTGCTGTAGTACATAGATCAAAAAGATTGTTCAAAGAGAGGAAACGAGTTTTTTCATCTACTTAATAAATATTTCTATAAATTGATAGTGCTCTAATTCTCAATCGACCGTTTCCTCACGTTCGCATCTACTAAAAGACTTTGTACCTTCAATCCTTGCGACCTTGGATGTAAGGGAATGATATGAATGGCAATCATGAATTGATGATACTCACGCTATCTTTTCGCTAGGAGACCTCCATGGGACGTCATCATCCATTTCGTCTTCCGACTCGTCGCCTTCGTGATCTAAAGACTCCTGCCCAGGGAGATGCAAAGTGGAACTTGTTAACATATCCGGTACTGGTAAAATGCTTGGTCTTCTGCTTCCTGTAGTAAGTTAGTTCCAAAATTCGAACGTTATGGTTACGACTTGTACGTTTATACATACGAAGATATTTATGAATATAGGTGATTAGTGCGATTTATAATTTATTATTAAATAAAGATGTAGGCATTTCTGAATACATTAAGAAAAAGGTAATTATCAATTTCGTATTATAAATGTAATTTCTTAAATACACGCTACATATTGATTTACTATATTAATGTTTGAGATTTCAAATAACGAGTAGCAGAGAATTTTCTATTGAATGTGTTCTACCATTTCCTAAAAAATTGTAAAATAAATATATTACATAACAATACGACTGACTTTTACTATTTCCACAATTACAATTTGTACTACTTATCAAGATTATTTTTGATATTTTGGCTAATATTAAGTAATCATTAATTAAAAATTTATATGGAAATCTCATCAAATTAATACAATGATTATTTATGAGTTAAAATTTATTTTTATTTAAATATTTAATTTAATATTTCAGTTCCTGTGTTGAATGATTCAATTATTAATTTACCTCTTCTTTGTGTAAGAATTTCGGGACTAAGCAGATTAGGATTTGGGTCAATGGATCGTGGGACATCCAAATGGTTTCCTGTGATTGGCGTCTGTGGTGTAGATCCCCCATCCTTCAAACACTGTCGTGAATCCCCGAATCCTCCGGGATCTAAATAGGTTGCTATAAAATTATATATCTGTTACCAAACGTCACTTATTCACATTTACTGAAAATATCAAAAAATTCATAAGTATAAATGTAATTTATAGTGAATAGCCAGCGGATGTTTATACATTTTATTAAAGATTTAAATATGGGAAAGTATTAGAATGCACTTAATATATAAAAATATATAAAATATCAAATGTAAAGAATAATTTATAAAATGCGAAAGGTAAAACAAATGGTGTATAACTCTCTGATTTAGAATTTTTAATTATATTTATTAAAACATGAGTCCACATAAACATCCACCCTTTAATCACGAATTACGAAAAGAGTAGTGTAATAATATCTCAATCTTAAAACGTTCTGTAGAAGTATTATATTGCGTACATATGAAATATTAAATTTTCTAAATTGTATTACAAATTTAACTTCAACTTTTTATACTTGTTATGTATATTTATATATTTTTCACTAACTTTTACGATATGTTTTATTTACGATAGATTCCTTCTTTTTTAAATAAGTGCAATTTATTCTTTATAACTTAATATAATACAAATAGGATTGAAAAACGATTAAAGATATTGTAACTTCAAATAGTTAGTGTTTCTTTATGCATTTAGCAACTATAATGCATATTTTTATTTATTTTGAAGTTCTATTGTGTTGTCTATGTTTGTTTAGCCCATTTATTAGTAATTAAAGTAACATAAGTTTTATAGATCAGATGGAAATAAAGGAGTATTTAAATAAATTTTGATGAAATGTACGTTTTAAAATTTCTTACTGTATCAAGCTCCAAGCATTTTGCTTGGTGTTAAAGGTTTTAAATTTTTCAATTCGATGTTCCCTATAATTTCTAATGAATGGGTTACAAAAAATGTTACTACGTCGTTAATTAAACATTCGATCGAGATTACTTTGGTAAAAATGTTTTGTTGTATTTAAATTCAGTTGTATTAAATTCTAGTCATGCACAGTTCTCAAGTCTAACATGCAACTACAGTAATTACGAAAAGAAAATAGATACTTTCCATATTCAGGAAAAAACTATGCTTAAGCTCAGCCAATATTTTTACCAATAATAATTTTGATAAAAGCTAGAACTAGAAGATACATCTTCCTAGAGTACGAACTACAGATACAAACATAAAAATAGCTTAACATTCGATTCTCTAATTTTATATATTTTTATACAATTTGGTCTACTGCATGCAAAATTGCAAATTAATTACATACAATATAACAAAGGCATCAATTAGTACCAATAAAAATAAATGATTAAAACGATATATAATATTAATTTAAAACACATTTATATAAAACATGATTCGTTGAAAATTTCTTTGCTATCAGTCACAAACTACTACACGTTACTTTTTTATTCTTATGCTTCACAATAGCATAGAAACTACAATTATCAATTCTTCTAACCATTTAAGCATAAACAACTGCTTCGATCTTTCTCCAGCAAACACCCACCATAAATCACATCCCACGAAAATTCAGCTTCAACAAGTACAAATCGCTGTTTAAGATGTCTCCATATTATCTTACACAAATTAAATGTCCCATCGAGAAGAAGGAAACGATATCTCAAAAATACAACCATACATATTGCGCGTACCAAAAGATAAAAAAAAGACGAAAAGAATGTAGAGCGATGAATAAATATCAGAGACGAATAAGAATAAAGAAGAAAGAAGATAAGGACAAGCGCATGCGACACTCACGGTGAACATCGGATGCGATTATGTTGTGGTGTTCGAGTGGTGTAGGCGTGCTAGGGACAACCTGCAAAGTGACCTGCGGGGCCCTGTGTGCTTGTGTACCGTGTACACTCTGTCCACGGGGCCCCGTGCAGGTCGTCTCCTGCCTGCAGCAAGCTGTTTCGTTCAGCGCATTGTTACAACTGTTGGAATAATGATGGTGCTCGTTGGCACCAGGCTTGTTTGCTGTACCGTTCCCATCACCACCGGCAATCGTGCAGCTGGTTGAAACCGTGGTCGTCGTCGTCGTGGTACCTGCTCCTGTACCCGAGTTTATCGTGGTGGTAGTATTATTGGTAGTTGTGTTGCTGGTTGAACCGCTGTTCGCGTTTCCGGTTCCGTCGGCCTTCGTCTCGACGACCACCTGCATGCCCTCCGCGCCACTTCCTGTCTGGTTGTTCGCCACCACAAACGCGGAGTTCTCTTCCTTCGTGATGCTCATGTAATAGCAGGTGTCCGTCTTCTTCATTATGTGACGCGGACCTCGTGATTAAAATGGATGGATTAAGCAGATTTAATCGTTCAACTGTGAGTTTAGTTGATTAGGAACCGGTAATTCCCTTAACGTTCACATTATTTCTACTTAAACGGTAAAAGTATGATTGGTCTTCCTTTTAATTAATCTTTTTTCTCGACTATATAATAATATAATATTATATTTTGTTATGTATATTTTCAATATAATAAAATGAAAAATACAAGATAGGAACTGAATGAAAACAATTCTTTTGCATTAAAAAAGAAAACATATTTGTTTATTAATTGAAGAAGGTATTAAAAACTTTGCTGAATACGGTAAATTTTAAAGCAGTAAGGATAGATGTACAGTGGAAGCTCCGTAACTCGAATTTCTAAAACGCAATAGTCTTTATAACATTACAATTTTGTTCGTACCCTTCCGCTCTAATATGAAAATCTCTGCAAATCGGAATATAAATTTCCTCTAACTAGAACTAGGTACTTATGATATGTGGCTATAATTCAAATTGACAGCAATTCAACCTCTGGAAATCGAGATTTATCTGTACGAGATAAAATTTTATTACCACTATTCCCACAACTTACGGTCGATCGCTTCTTATTAATTATGTATATAATTTACATTATTATATTATATTATTATATCTCCACATCTTTACTTTAATTTATTCAATCGTCACTTCACTGTTGTATCAAAACTATCGAATGAAATGAATTCTAGACAAAAGCTTAAAATATTGACACCTGCTGAGAAGATAACAGCAATCGAAGCGGGATACAAAATAGATCAATAAAGAAAAAAGAAAATAAAGAAAACGAATTTGGAATTTCTTAACAACGAATATATAGTTGACCTCCAAAAGTTCAATTTATATATTTTCAAAATTAAAATTAAAAGCTGGACCTTCGATAAGATGAATCCATCATAACTGGAATATTTGTTTAACCGAAGTTCGACTGCAATCATTAATATAAATTGTGTAATTGTTACTGGTTCACTCTGACAAAGATATATTATACTGATACCACGATGCTGATTAAAACTATTAACGCTGAAATTTTTTGGAATCATAGTAAATAGTTTATCCTATAATACATCCAATAATAACTATAAGAGGTTTAACAATATTCACAGATCTAATATTTTAAGGTACTACACACACACACACACACGCACACACGCACGCACGCACGCACGCACGCACGCACACACACACACACACCTTATTTTAACGGCCAGAATGCGAATATATGGCATAGACGTGAATGTTATGGAATTAATAGGGTAGCAACGAGCTATAGAATGCTAACTTGAAATTAGGATATAGCAGTGACGTAATTTTAGATACCGCGTTTTAAGCATAGGGAGTGGTATCATTAGTACATTAAACTGAGATAAATAAAAATAATTCAACGTAACATTTGTCAATCTATATTTAAATACTAAGAAAATAAGTTTTGGACACATAATAAAAATTAATAAACGGGTAAAATAGTAACACGATAATACGATGAGGAATAACGCCTGGTATAAACTTCTAAAACATAGAAAGGTAACTAACTTAAAAACGGATTGCAGGACTTAAGTACCGTTGAAAGGAAAAAAGGTAGTAGAGAAAGGTAAAAATAAAAGTACAGAAAGTTATAGAAGACGAATATTTGAGATAGAATTTAAAAAAATTTTAAAGCTGCAAAGAAATAAAATGAAAATATTGGAACGTAGCTTAGAAATGCTACTACGGCGTAGAAACTGAATATTGGAGAAATTTAGCAAGAGAAAGTTAGAAGAATAAACAACAACAAAAATTTAACACGAAATGCTGACTCGTAATTAATGACAATGTCGTATCTGCCACAATATTTTTAGTAAATTCGGTAAAGAAGAAATATAATATAAGTTCTTATAATATTAGAAAGGCTAAATTGACGTGTTAAACTATACTTTTCATAAAGAAGATAATATATTTATAGATAAAATCGTACTGAATTTACCAGGATTTAACAGGATGGTATCTTCGTAAAACTCCGGAAGTTCCGCTGGTCTTACCGCGACCAATGCTACTCCGTATTTGCGGTGACTATGGAAGGACGCATAGGTGAAAGATTTGCCTTCGTACTCCCCGAAAAACCGAGAATCACCGAGAATAATGTGATAAATCTCGTTTCCGGAACATTTACCGTACAGCCTATGCCATTCTTCCTGTGACTGTTGTCCCTCTCTGCAAAGCAGAAGCAAATCATTCTCTTTAGTTGCATGAATGTCTATCGATAATGCTACCAATAACATTAACTCATAAAAGTAGCATTCAAATGTCAATTAGCTAGCTTATTTTGACTGTCTTGTGTTTTGACTTACTGTCCTCTAGAAGTATGTAATAGAAGAGTAACTAAGGTCGAAGCACCAGGGCACGTGCAATTGTTCGCCAAAAGGGCGTATTTGAATTCGTCTTCGCACACCACGTGCTCTGCGAATTTCACGTGAAGTTTGTTCTCCGGACGGAAAATTTGAACGTACTGAGGAACGTTTGGTGCGAAATCCTTCACTGCCCATGACCTGTTGTTAATCGTCAAAACGCTAGTTATTTCTTATATCACGCGCTAAGGGTTTTTTATGCGTATCAAATTATTAAGAATTAAAATCAGATTAATTGAACATGACATTTTGCATCAAGTTTGATTATTTCGGTATTTAATGCGAAGCTGACCTAAGTATCGTGTGTTCATCAGCAGCGGTTTTGTCTGCATAATTCCTGGCAGCAAGGACAAAGCAGGCTTCAGCCTCATTCATTCTGGCTCTGGTGAGATCGCTATCTTTCAAACACGACCCTTGGATATAGATAACCCTTTGTGCCCAAATAGGCACTTGTAGGATCATTCTCATTGTGGTATCCAGCTCCATCGGTGACAATAACACAACGTAGTAATCCTAAATGCAATTAAGCTCGTTAAACTTTTGTCAAAAGTGTATTTACGATTAATAATTTTATAATAATAAACAACAAATTAAAAAATACTGAGACCATGATAAAATTTTATTCATTGATGTAATAAAGTAATGTGAATTACATTTAATTTGATTGGTTTTGAATTTGTAAATTTGAAAACGTGCAATGAGGATGGACAAAGGAGGACCGTGCAAGAATTGAATTAGTGAAGGGTAATTCCACGATCGAGTTTCTCACCTGTAGTAAAGGATGGGCATAAAATTCATTTAGAAAATCCATGATCGTATCGGCTTGTAGCGTTGTACTGCAGACCACCACGTGTTTCTCGCTCTGCGCTCTATGCGAGGAATAAGAACCACCTAGCTTTTGTCTTTCCATCCACGTAAAAGCCAGCTGCTCGAACTGTTAGGGAAGTAACGGACGTAATTTTCATTCTAGTCGCTTATTAGCCATTTGTTTGTTCTTACTCTTTGTAATAAAATTATGTACTTATGCGAATTATGTATTTATTTTATATGGACCGTTTATTTTGAAAGTGGAGCAAGTTCATTTTTTAAAAAAATGTGATATCACATAATTTATGCTTAATTCAGTGTAAACTTTTTATTTATAACTAGTTAGTGTTTAATTTCTAAAAAGATTCCCATGCTTTGTCCAATTTAAAATTGGCCGATAAAAGAAATTGCGTAACCATTGATTATAAAAGTGGTGTAAGTCCAGTTTCCAACGACAGGTGTCAGGCATTACGAAAAAAGAATTTCCTGTACACACCACAGGATTATCATGATGTCATAAAAGAATGTAGACAACACAATGAATTCATTTTACATGAAATGAAACGAGAGGATTTCGTTTCAACAAAAAATCTACAGAACGCAATCAAAAAGCAGATAAGCAGAAACACTAATGGAGAAAAAGTAAATTGGCTGCAAATATGCTAGATGAGGTTTCTCAAAAGTGCACCATATACTATTTTATATAAAACATCTATGGAGAACAAAGAATTTAAGACTAACAATAAGTTTATTACACGTTCAGGAAGACTGCCAAAATTTGAAAAAATCACCCTGGCGCCTGTATATCACGATATTAGGCCTATTACTTTCGAAAAATATAAGGATATGGAGCAGTTATTACCCTATATACTTCCTGTGCATCATGCATATTTTAAAACATACCTATAAGAAGATATGTTAATTTTAATAATCTAATTAACGTTTTAAATTGAAAATACTACTTTTATTTTATACCTTGTTATTATTTGTAAACCGAATTGCATTAGTATAAAATATTTTAAATGATATCTGATTTTTTAAAATTGAAATTAAACGATTTTTACAATTGACTAATTTTGAAAGTGGTGTAAGTCCATTTACAGCTCGTAAATAATCAAGTTACATATCGATAAATCAATAAACACATTGCCAGACTTGATATAATTAATCTATATTTTTTTATTGAGAGATATGCTAACCTTTAATTTTTTCGAAACTCGAGAAAATGGATTTACACCACTTTCAAAATAAACGGTCCATATGTTACATGTAATATATAAAAATACAGAAAATATTCCATTTTAAATGTAGCTATAATGTTTAAAAATGAAATAGATTTCTAGTTAAATTTTGTTTTATAGTTATATACATAAATATATGGATTTGCATAAATATCTGCAGTCTAATGAAATAATTGGGTACGAAAATTTTCTGAAACACCTATTTAATTTTTGCATACTAGTTATCAAACATAACTATTTTTCATTTTCATCTTATTTTTTGATCAATAATATCATCTAATTTAAGAAAGAGATATCCTCTAAGAAAATGAGAAAAAGGAAAGAAGTGTTACTTTGATTAAATTTGGAAAATATGAATTTGTAAAATTAATTCGTTGTGCATATAACCTAATACCACCATAAAGAGTGCTAATTCATAATAAGAACATTTAGTTAAATAATTTGAAAAATATTAATTCATAAAATTTTGAAAATTTGTAGATTTTTAGGACTCCTTTCACCAAAGTACATATATGTATATTCCTATATTGTGTTATCGACATCTTTGGCAGATGTATCTCACAACTATCCCTCTATCGCCGCAATCCGTGTCATCGATTGACAGCTGGCCTTTGATACAACCCGCTGTCATTAGTTAATGACCTAGGTCAACTAGCAGGATAACGTATTTAGGTTAACGTCCGCCACTAAGGGAGTTAATTATGTGTTTGTTACCAACGTGCATTAATTAGATTATTGAACACGCGAAACACACTGGGATCTTATGAATGCTTGACAAGGAACTGACAATGAGCTTAGCGTGCAGTGGCATTTGCTTTCATGCTTGTTGACTAATTATAGTGATAAAAATCATTTATGACCACGATTAATTGTTATATACACAGTTACAGATATACACGTTAATCAATACAGTTAATTACGATACGATTATCATTCACAGAATTAAACAAAATTTTGGATTAAAAATTGTCCTTTTGTCTACTAAATTGTTGTACAAAAAAAGGAATTTTGCAAATTATTATTAAAGTAAAATATTAAAACACGGGAAGGTTTATTAATATAGAAATTATTAGAACCTAAAAATTTCATAAGCATTGATTTTTGAAAGCAGCATTACGAATAACATTAATCGTTGGTATTTTATTTTAGGTATATCTTTTAGTCTCGTGACGTTTATGTGTTATTTCAGTCACATTATAGGAATTAATTTTCAACACAATTTCGTTTACTTCTTGGCTGTTAAGCGTTCAACATAAAAAACTCTCGGATCATCATTTGGATTTAGACTTTCGCAAGGCAATGATCAGAGTAACATTGATAGCATTTTTACGATTGTCGGGAAACACACGCGTCATTTCTTCCGCAACATTCGTCGTTAAAAGGAAAATAAAGTTTTATGCGATCAGTAATTCTCGGAGCAATATATGCTGTGTAGGCAGTGAATGGCAGGAAGTAATAGGCGAATACTTCCTGCCTTTTGTAGGAAGATCGTGTCAAGTACCGTAAAATTGATCGGCGTCATAGTTTTACGATGATATTGAGATAAACTAATGGAGTATATATTTTTATATACATTGTACACATAACATTAACATGGAAACAAAAAAGAAACTCTGATTATACATGTATTTCATATAAAACAGATTATACTAATTTAGGATCATCTAATTATTAGTTTAGAAAATATTTCTGAAGTTTAATTGAATTATTATGCTTGATTCACGCTCAGTTATTACGACAGGTAGTTAAATACTTATTAAACGTCAGGTATAATAAATACTTTTAAAAGATATACAATATTAATTTAATTTGCTTTAAGCAAATATTAAATAATTATTTTTTATACATTAATCTAATATAATTTAATATTTTTGTAAAACATTTCTACTTGTCACATCTATGGTACATTAGAATCTAAATGTTAGATTGTTTTAAAAATTCCTGTCTGTCAGAAAAGATAATAAAAATACTTTATACTTCTTTTAAAACATGCATTCTCGTTATTACTTATAATAGCTTTTCATAGCTATTTCCTTATAAAGTCTATTCTAGATATCTGAATAACTGTAAATGAACAAAAAGTACTTTCCATGAGATTTTCTCTTGGCATTACGAATCACTCAGTAACGAATCAAAGGGATAACATTTACATAGCAGCTTACTTTATAAAGTTTTACACACTCTTTATATAATTAAATTCTTTTCTCGACTATTACCGAATTCTTTTTTTTCTTTAAATTGATTTCTACTTATTATTTAATCGCTAATTAAATAATATTCCAACGGAATAAAACTATAAAGTTGTTACACGTACCTGAGTAGGTAGTACTATGAGAGCAACGCAGATCATGATGACCATGTAAAGCTGCGAAGGCCAGATGTCAGGTACAATATCCCCATAACCGACCGTAGAAAACGTAACTACAACGTAGTATGTACTTTGAAACAGATTCAGATGTCTGTGCCCTGCTCTCTGAAAGTGTTGGATTCCACATACGCTGAAACACAAATTGAAAGGCGTTGTGTCAGAAACGCGAGATTGTATTTTACCGTCTATTAAATTGGTCGCTTTTAAGACACAGGCAATTCGAGTTAACGTTGTTGAATGTATGATTCGCAGTCGCTTGGAACGAATCGTACAATTAGCCGCTTCCTCGAGGACCAAGAGGACGCCATCGAATATCTTTTCATACCCGACGAAGCAAAGGTTCGTAGGAACTTTGAGGATCATTTGGAAAAAGCAAGTCGGCCTAACGAAGGACATTTGAAAACGTTCCATTATGCATGCGGCCCCGTTTTTATATCTGTATCGAGTTTTTATCCGTGAGAAATGTTTTTTCCCCTTTCTGATGACGCTTAAGGAACTACTTTTATAATATCGTAACAGAAATGTTTTTGTTATTTAAAAATAATTTCGTTAATACTATCATATCTTTTCAATTCGCTTTTTCTTCCTGATAGATGAAATCCATTTTTCGTAGTATCCATTGAGTAAGTAGACGTTTTTGCTTTGTACCTAATTAAAAAGTATAATTTAAAGAGAAAGTATGACAAAATATGAAAATACTTCTTCGGTATGTATATTAGTACTAATGCAATAGTGAAATTCTTTTATTTTCAATTTCTTGGTAATGAAGCTTTCACCATTGTATTTATGAGCTTTCTTTAATTAAAACAAGAACAAACACTATGTAATTTAGAGCATTTTTGCAGCTGTAATTGCTGTTGTTTTATTGCTCCACTGTCGCGACGAGCATCGAAATGCAATAATTAAATCAGTAAGTAAACATGCTTCAAATTATATCATGTTCGATCACATTTTAATCAGAACATTCTCACAAATGCAATGGTGAAAATTTCATTCAAAAAGATCAACAAATTAAAAAGTTTCATCAATGCATTAGTTTGTTTCACAGATATGTTTTTCTTTGTTCGCCTTGACTCTCGGACCACCCCTTCTCTTTCACTAGTTGTTCTTTTCTACGTTCAACAGCTCAACTGGGACTGTTTCTATAATTAGAAGCGATACTTTTATTTCATAAATGCCAGGCTTGGGATTCGAATTTTCAAGGGCATATATCCAACATAAGTTGTATTTTCATATGAATCATAACATATTTCGATTTCAACAAAATCAAAAAGATTGATTTGAATTATATAACTAAATTTACATTGAAAAATAATTTAAAGAAACGAAAGCTTTGTTGTACTTTATATAGACTAACGTTACATAGAATCTATACATAATATTAGAATTCGATGTATGTATATGAATAATATTACAGATTATCATATTTTATAAATTTGCGATAATTTTTTGGGTTGCAAAAAATTGATAACGTACAACTAAATTATTAAACTGACATTAAAATTTTAATCAAAGATAATAAGAGCTAATACTTTTCAAATATTGATTAAAAAAAAATACTTCTCAAAATATAAGAAACGTAAAGTTTTTCTTTTCAATTTGTTAATACCTTTAAACTTTTTGTGAATAGGGACCATGCAATTGCTTGGCCGTTATAATCGTTATAATTCGTAGATAGGGTATGTATATGCTTAAAAACAAGTACGTGTATGTTCAATTAATATTTATTATAAACAACAAAATAAAAACATGCTATGTATCATATTTAGTGAGTTAAAATAGAACTTTTGTAATCATCCTAATCAACAAAACCGTGAACTTCTTCTCTGCTCTAAGCAAACAAAATTCTAGTCAGAAATGGTTAAGCTGCTTATCCAAGAGTAAAAGAAACAAAAATCGTTTGCTCTGTGAGTATCAGTTTCGATCACATGGTCTGATTCGCGATTCAGCGTTTCCATTCAAAGCTCGGCCATACGGGCAGATAGATGTGAAAAAAAGGAATAAAAAGAAACAAAAACTATTCGATAGCGAAAGAGAAGGAACGATATTGTTTTTTTCGGACGTTTTTTCATTCGACTGCGTGAATGCGTGTGAAAAAAAACATCCACACTGTTCTCAGTTTCGCCGGAAGCGTTTCCCGTTTTAAAAGGGTATCACCTCTGAAAATCGTTTGCACGCCTGTTACTCTACTCGTTATTGCCACGTTAACGATATCACAGGTCACTTGCCATCGATCGAGATAATACAACATATTCCTTTCCAACAAATGACCGAAACTCAATGAATCGGGTTATCGGTATTTTCACTTCAAATTCTATCAATCCTTTAATTCCCATAAGCATCAACGAGTGTCGCAGTTTAATTTACTTTTTAGCATAATCAAATTGAATGTAAGCTTTTATCGTTGCAATACTAGAGGAGGGTGTACTTTAAATCGACCACGTTACTAAATTTGTATTATCTTGCACATACATTGATAGAAATTTATAAAAATCTCCATATTACATCACAATTGTAATTTTGGGAATCGAAATTTCGATTAAACTGTTGCGAGTTGGATAGAATTCATTGAAGTTATCGTGTTATTCTGTGTATTGATCATAAATACACGTCTGATAAGGTTATATATAATTTTATTACGGTTCAGAGAAACAGAATCGACAAGTTCTCCGTTATTGCAGTTTTATTCTCAATTAGAGAAAACTACTATTAATTCGACTTTTTTTTACGATATAGATTATATTTGTAACGCGGTTAAGACAATTTAAGTTTATTTAATCGATAAAATAATACTATAGGCTGCTTATAATCTATACTTTAAATCTTCAAAACAAAATTATAAAAGAAGGATTACTCGGCATTGAATTAACCGATAAATTGGTTGTATGAAAAATTCTTAGAATTGAATGAAAGTAAGAGATAAGAAACCAATTGTGGTTGTACCTAACTCTAAACGTAAGCGAATTAAAGTTGAAAATTCGAATTTAGTAGGTCGATGGTATATTTAAAAGAGGAAGTTTTTCGAGGATTAAGCGAACGCGCGTTTATGTCAGCTTAACTTCCTTGAAAAATGATTTTCCTGATTTGTAGGAGCAATTTCTGGTTGAAAATCTGCGTGACCTTATGAGAAATATATCTCGCAAGATATTTGTTAGATAACGACTTAATTTTGTGATTCACTCAATTACCATTTTTATTACGTTGTCTGCCGTAAAATAATTTTTTCAAATTACTACACTTATCTTTTTCGCCTTCTGCGTAATTGCTTATTAACTTGAAATTGCCATTTATACTTTCAATAGCATACAATTAAAGTAAAAAAGGAAAAATAAAAATGCTGAAGTTTATTACTTTTTGTGATAAAAATAGAACAGGAAATATGATTAAATAAATTTTAAAAAAGAGTACTTTTATTCGAAAATAGCTCTAAACTTTTTATATTCGCTTTTTACCTATTATAATTTAATAAATTTTATTTTTATATTACTTACCAAAAGATAGCAAGAAATAATAAAATAATACGATAAAATAATACATTTGTAGCATTCATAGATGTTATAATTGCATTAGCGCAAATGTACTCAAATGTGAACCATCAAGTCAAAGTGATACATACTTTGAATTCTAGCACAGTTCCAACATGAAATTGATCAGCGGAATAGCAATGTTGCTTTCTACTTAGTTTATTTAGATTTGATACCTAAAAAGCAATGTTAATACATCTAACTGGTTTCTTGATCTTTTAATTAATGCAGTTTACGGGACTTATCCAGTGGTATAAGGTCAAAGGATTGCTACAATCAATTTTATGTATAGAATCATGTGCAAACAAAGTACACAGCGGTGTACCAATTGTAACCACATGATAAATGTAACAGCTCTAGATACTGCCTGACAAACACTACTCGTCTGTTAATGTTTAAAAATGAAATTGTACTGCTACATAAGACGCATTAAAACTTAATATTTATTGATTAGAACTTCTTTTGAAGTTGACACAATTTATAATGATGAAATAATAAAGTTGTGTGTATAACCTAATACTGTTATTAATAACACAGTAAGATTTGGGTATATTGCAAAATCCAAAATCGCTGGCACACGTGTTTATGCCACAACGCAACGGTTATATCGAGAATAAGGGTAGAACCCGATCGCGCGATGTCTACTTCGCATATTGGCATACCTAATGTGTATGCGTGTATATATTTAGATGTCGCGATTAGTACAAATTCACGAATTCTGCAGTAATTTTGTTTATTTCGAGCGTTTTTCTTATTGCATTACTAATATTAATATTTATAACAAATAATTTCAAATCATTGTAAATAAATTAATATTCGAAAGACTAATTTTCTATTTTATATCTCAAAGCTATCAATCCGCAGAAAATGATAATATTATATCAGATAAGTCTGAATAAACTTGAAACATTATTATTAATATGACTTATATTGTGTGAAAAATAGATTTGTGCTGTTTTAAAAGATTTTAGTTATCGCGCGTCTTACTTATGTTATCTATTCTTTAGAACACAGACATGCTAATTTCATTGCAATATCAACATCGATTGTGTAGAAGCGTTGCTCGTTCCGTTCAGCTATGACAATACAGATTACAGTAGATCTTGTTCCCTGTAAACTCTACAAGTAGTCGTTGAAATGTTCTGTACCAGTGACTATACGTCTTGTAAACACGACAAGCCATTCGTAAGGCGAACGTCAAGTAGTAGCTTTCTCAGTGACAGTGAAATAGATAACGTTTGGTCCGACACAATAACTGGACTAGAAGATAGTAAATTTCACTCATTAGCTGAAGCACCTGTTATTTATACGTTTGCGTGCGAGTTATACGCATAATTTTGCTACGCCATACTGTTAGCGGATTAACGTTGTCAACATGCGAAAAGTAGTGTTTTCAATTATTGAAATTGTTTAATAATTGATATTTGTTTTTTTAATTAATCTCGAATGTGATGAAAACATAGTATTTATCTAATTTCGTATAAAAGGTTGAATATTAGCATTGTCAGAATTTGACTTTTTCAACATTAATTTTGTTGCTAGATTTACCCGTCTTCATTCCACTTTTAATATATCATTATACTAAAAAATGAATAACCTAATTTTTAAATATTGACTGCCATTTTGAAATCCTAACGAAACAGTCTTAAGACTTCTTGACATTTAAAATTAGTATCGTACATGTTATAAACAGACTAAGGATTTCTAATCCATGAAATAATCCGTAAAATATAAAGACGCGATTCATCCCAAATTATTATAACGCGTTTCACTCAGGTCATTTTATATATTATTACACATCTGTATTCTGTATGTTTTTTGCACATTTTGAATTTCCTATAACTGCGTTAAATATGTACAAATGTTATATATATACTGGGATTAAGTAAAATGGTTTTTGTAATTAAAATCTAGCCAGATCTTTTTTTACTTTTGTTATTTACAACGTATAATACTATAATTAAACATTTCTGAATATTCATTTAATTCTTTTGTGATTCATAAACTGTTACCGAACAGGAGAAAGAATCTAATTAGTTGCAATTTTTACAGGCCCACCTATTCTAACACAATTATATAAAAATGGAATAAGTGTTTTCATTATTAGTCGAAGAGATATCTTTAACAAATCGGATTGTACATATAAAATGATTATTTTACGAGTTTATTTAAAGACAATGCCATCCTTCATAGCTATAATTATCATTCATAACTTACAAAACTGATAAAATTTGTTACGCAACCGTTTTATGTGATTAAAATTATTCGATTAAAAATATGGTTTAATAATAATTTAGTTAATTTCGTGGAACTGTGCATATTTAGCGTCGCTTTAGGTCGAATCTATTACAGGTATCCAAAGACACTTAAATATCCATTAGTCAAATGTAGGTATTACTCACTTTCTGACACTATCTACTAAGTAAATATAGACTAACAAAAATTAGACTTGTTTGTCGTTTTTTGTTTAATGTTTTTCGACCAAAATATGAGAAACTTGATCTTGACTCAGGATAACTGTAAGGAGACCCCACATTTAGAGTCTTCTTTATAGATCTTTTACAAATAAGTTGATATGGATTACAATGATCCACTGAGTGGAGCAGAACTGTTTTCCATATCTAGTAGACTGCGGATTTTTAGGAAAACTCAAGTTTATGCAAATATAGCTAAAGTAATGGGCCTTATGTAAGTAGAGATTTACTTTACCTTCTAGATATCATAACTTAATACATCATAATTTCATTTTAAAGTTTTATATATTTTTACATATTGTGCTTATTCTACACTTTTTTTTTTGCAGTGTTTAACAGTTTCTTATAAATGCATAAAAGTTGGCGGTCTATTCACAACTATTAATAACTGGTTTTTTATTTCTATTTTTCTATTTCATTTATAAATAACTAAATTTTTAGATATCAATAGTTTATGCGTAAAAGTCTACAGCCTATTTATAATTATTATTGGTAACAGTACGTAGGTACATGTGGTGTATCAATAGATTCGCAACGTGACATTGTAGAGGCGGATTATGTTTCCTAGACTACTTTTACAGTAAAAACGGTTACGCGCACGTTTATATCGTTTTGCTTAAGAAGAGGACACTGTTTCTGAGTAAACTAGTGTGAGAATCAGTTATCGTAACACCATTTAACTTTTTCTAACAGTTCAACCTGCAATAGCGAATAATAATTCAAGGCGGAGGATTCATTGAAAATAACTTAACTGAATTTACAGGAGCAACACAATGTATGAAATTCATGTTTTATTTTAATCAGTAAACAATACATTACTCTATTAACGATAAAAGCGAATGCTTAGACTGTATTTATAAATCATAAAGCTATGTTTTATACCATGATCTCATTTTAAACTTACATTCATTACAGTATTTGAAATAAATGTATTAAAATGATACGTTCTGTTTCATAATCGTAGTTAAAAACTTTGAACTCGAGAGGTGATTGTCCTCTCAATTACCTCAATTATCTCAAATGATTATTTGGTCAATTTTCAGATGCGAAGGAGTTAAATGGTCGTATACGTAAATTTTCGTATATTACTTGATTTAAATGAAGATTAATATCAGTGAATTTTAATGAATGTCTTACACTTGGAAATTTTTTAAATTGTTGTTACTAGACTACTAAGAGTCACCTTTCGGATCTAAAGGGTTAAAAACCGCTATGTAATGTAGCGAATTCATCTAAATTAATCACTGCTTGTGCAATAAATTTGTCAGCTTGATAATCAATGAAAAGAGACAGGACGAGGCAGAATAGAATACCCATCTTGTTCCTCTACCGTCCCGCTGGCCAACTTACCAGGCCATAGACAGTCCGTGCGCCTTGCGTTTCCCAGCTTGAGAAACGACTTCCGAATAATAGCAAGATCGGCCTGCAGATAGGGGGCATCCGGCCGCCCTTGTCACAACGAACCGAGCCGAGTCGCGGTGGCAAGGGCGAGCTTACAAGCACACGTTGTTCTAGAATTACACCGTAAATAATGAATCAGAACGATCGATGGCGATACCAATCCATCTGCACAAGCCGCCACGATTACTTATTAACATCTGTCCCACATTGCGATCTGGGTCAATCAGACAAGTTTCACCGTTTCGTGGCGCGATCATAATCCTTTCGAGGATATTGCCTACATACAAGATGGATGAATGGAACGAGGGATCGTTGGTCATTGTCTAATCGTTTCGAACGGCCATCTCGGTTATTGTTAGATACTAGATCGGGAAGTACACTCAGGGACAAAAATATAGCGCGCATGTTTTAATTTTAAGATAACGTAATGTTACGAGTTTAGAATGAGATTGTTCGAAAGATAAGAAAAGGTCGTTACCTTTGGCGTTTGGTAAAGAAAACAGTTAAAATACCACTGACCAAATAATAACACAGGTACAAAGAAATAGGTCGACGAATTTTGACTTTTGAGAATGAAAAGTAGTTTCTTATAGATATTTGACTGCTGAATTGAAATCTTTCAGAAAAAGATACTTGAAAATAAAAATGTAAAAAAAGTCCATTTAATAGCTCTAAAAGTTATTTATCACCTTTTACGTTTCGAGACTTGAGATCAACTATGTTATGCGTCCACGGTTGATATTAACCCCGTCAAATATAATCACGGGAACGTTTAAGAAATCATTTGCACATTGCAGTATCGATACAGCACAAGTATTGTAAGTAAATATAATATTTAAATAAAATGACCAAATCTTAGGAACAAATTGTAAAACGTTAAGAAGTACTACACAAACGATGAGATAAATCTAAGCAATGTTAACAAACAGGAAACGAAGATATACTTCAAATATTGATCTAGACGTCAGTAATCTATAAAAACTTGTGGACGGACTTAATATTATTGGAGAAAGTACCATCGCAGCCAAAACAGAGTGCAAAGAACACAAGTGTCCCTTTATTAATGAAAGTTTCTATCGTTCATTGAAAGGGCAAGGCAAGCTTTTAAAGCAAGTATGTGTGTGTGTATGTGGAAATGTCATGTTCGAGAAGCAATTCCGTGGAAAATTAGATTAGTCCTTTGCACCCTAGACATGTTTTGCACTTATAGATAATCAACTCTAGGCTCTTTTAGGTAAATAACACTAAATTAATTTCTAAAGGACGATTTCTGTACAAAGTTGATAGTATTATAGTATGAGATTAATGTAGAAATAATTTTATTCTCCTATCGTTAAGTATACTTTTAATATTTGATATATATATATTATGATACTACCTGAAGTATTATTTATCAGATATATAAAGTTGTGTTACATTTCAGATATTAGGTAAATTTGATGTTTAAAGTGTGTTGTAACCTTTGGATATCAATAGCATCATTAACTCTTTCATAAAGCATACTTTGAATGCCTATATGATTTTAATAACTAAAAAATTCAAAGAATATTAGAAAGGTTAAATAACCATTACGAAGAAATATGATAGTTTCATTTTATGTGTTATCATGTAGTAACACCACTGGATAACATTTGTTGTCAATATAACTGTTACAAATTGAATACAGAAGTACTACGAAGCAAAAATTACTCATAAACCAGTTTTCTCTTAACGTACTTTCTCAAGGGCTTTATTATTTTAGAAAGTTCGAAAAGGTTAAGAAACAGAACAAATGGGCTGAAGGATCCGGACGGAGTTGTAAGAATTTCGACAACTGCGTTTTGCTAGTCTCGTGACAAAGCTCGCAAGATACGGTCAGAGTTGCCCTTCCTCGTGTTACATAATAGTAATAATAAAGCATCAAAGTATTATTTCACAAATAAGAGTCTATTTCATTTAGCAATAATAACTTTTCTTTTCTTTTTTTTTAAAGCTGTATTTAAACTGATTAATTTATTACTGCGACGATTGACATTAATAGTTTTATTTGGACTTATTATAGAAACACATATTAGGTTCGTTTTAATTACGTTTAAAAACATCAGGACATAAAATTACCTATGCACTGACCTGATACCTACAATATCTTAAAATAAATATTACAAACTGCTTGTATATCGACATTTCTTTAACAGTAAATTCTCGTTGATAACTAAATATATTAAAATTTGTTGTACTATTTTTCGTAGATTTTTCGATACATCTATATAATATAGGTATTGAACGTCTTTTGCATTTTCATTCATGAAATATACAAAACAGGTAAATTATACATATTACATAATATTATATTATACACAATACTATTTCTGCAAACATATTACATATTAAGTTCGAATATAAGATGTATTATAGATGTGTTCTTCATAAAAAGCGTGTCATCGATTCGCTTCAACAGGTTTCTTTTCGTTGAATGCTAAATAAAGCTAATAAACTCTAAGTTAAATCTGGAATAAAACTAACAAATACATTTCAATATTTCTACAAAACTTCAATAGCAAGTATGAAATACGTACGTTGGATTTATGAAATTTTTTAAGAATCTAATGTCTTTAATTGTTATGCCAGCAATGAAGAAAAAAAGAAAATAAAAGCGCGCAAACTTGCGAGATTCGAATATGAATACAGATCTGTTGGTAACTGAATTGTACAATTGGATAAACAGAAAATGAAAAGAGAATTCGAGAGGTTGACATGCATAGTGAAATTGTAGTTATTCTTCGGTTTTAATTGGTAATTTTCGAGTTCCTTGGAATATTGCGTTCCATCGAGCGAGTCCCATAACTTCCTGAACGAGCTTTCAGAACGGTGTAATGGGATTTGATAGAAAATGGACTGCATTTACAGGCTAGCAATTTTGCAACTAGATTGGGAAATATAGAGTTTCTTTTCTGTGCATGAAACTCAAAGTTCGAATGTAATTATTTAATTGGAAATTTAACAATAAGTGAAACTCTAAAAGCATATCTCGTGATTTCTAATTTAATTTTTCTTTTTTATTTTCTTTGGTTGTTATATGAAATAAAGGTATTATCTCCGAAGCGACAAAAGATATCGATTTCAAATTTTTACACGTTAAACAATGTAATGGGATCAAGATTTTTGAGAGTGAGAAATGTTGAAAGTTTTAACCCTAATTTTTTAAACGGAATAGCATATTTATTTTTTATTATACAAATCGTTATTACCAAAACTAACAACTTTTGTTTGAGGTATTTTTTTCAATTTTACATAATTAAAAAGTTACAAAGAAGAACACTTTTCTCAGAAGTAATTTTGTGGTGAATCGAAAGGTAAAATAAACACTACTTATGTGCCTTTGGGGTCAAGTATGCTGCAGTACCATCGTGTTGAAACGATATTTTAACTTTTATCGTATCTAGAAAAATACTCATCTTGAAGTTATGGAAGTTCATTATATATTTAATCAACATATACTTTATTTGTCAAACTATACTAAAAGGTATGGTCCAGTAACATTATTTTCATATATTTTGCATCACAATCGTAATTAATGTATACAAATCCAACGGTTGCAAACTGTTGTCACAAAGGTTACTTTTAAAGAAAGTATTCTTCGTTATAATTTCTTAGACAAAACTTGTTAGGCTTGATAACAGCCATTTGAATAATGAAAAATTAATAGATTGTTGCATTTAAAATGAAAATAGAGATTAACAACCTTTCTCATATTCAGAAAACTGACCTTCAAGATTTCTTACACCTTAAAATATTTGTCCCTCGGAATTATTTAATCCGTAAAAATTTCAAATCATTTCTAATCTTTTCGGAGATAAGAGTTTCTATCTTAATCGAGAATACCCTGTATATTTAGCTCTATATGACATGAATTTACGTAACACGGCAGTTTTTAGAAATCTCACTACCTACCGTGTTATACGCGAGATACCTATACTATGCAATAATAATACTCAATAATATCAAATACCTCAACTGCAATAATAATATCAAATACCAGGTTGAATATAAATAACTTATTTAAGAAAATTTAGCATTTTTGAAGAAACTCATTTAATTATATTTTTATAAAATAGTAATTGTTGTGTTTCAGATGTAATTATATATTTTAAAGAAAAAACAACGGATATCTAAAAACGAAATGGTTAAAAAATATTTAAGGAGCATAAAAATCGCATTATAATAAATTGGGTACTATGAAATTAGTATCAATTCGATTTTAAAGCTTCCTTCTGGATGTCTGAGTCACCAAGGTGGACTGAAATTACTGCTAATAGTGATCGGGAATATCTGATAAATTAATACGTATAACTCGTAGAGTACATATTGGATTTGTACTACGAAAACTATGTTTTCTTTATCTTACGAAGAGCATATTTTCATATATTTATATGTATGTATGACAAATAAAACATGCTACTTTTTATAACGTACGTCGATATGTATTAGGCGCTATCAAATATAAGCAAAAAAGAATCGAAGTTAATTATGACTCGACTTATCGTTAGTAATTATATTTTCTTAACTTTCCAACAGTAAATGCCCGATCAGTTTTAACCTGAACCACTTGATATGTTTGTACATAATTAGATAGTCGATCTTACATACGTTATATTCTTTCCCTCGATGATTATGTATTTTTACTTTTCTTGCTCTTATTTATAGATTTATGAAAGTTCTATCGCTTTTTAGTATAAGCACTGAAAGAATACAGAAACCTTATAATTGATAAAGTTAATATGTTTTGATAGAATGCTGTTTGTGTCAGCATTCTATATTTTACGAAAATTTGTATATGGAACATAAACGACTTAGTGCCGTCCATTCGCGTTACTGATTGACGGTCGGCTATTCAAGGTTTAATCAAGATATAAATTAACTATTTTGTCAACTTGCATGTCTTGCTTAAATTAACATTAATAATCATTAAGTATAACCGTTATACTATTTTGACATGTTATCAGCCCTCTCATTACCGAAGATAAGATATTTCGTCATTACAATGTCGTTTGAACGACGTTATAGACAAAATAAAATATAAGATAATTCTTAAATTATAAGTTAGCAACAAAGCATAATCATTCTTAATTATAAATTAAGAACATGCAACTCTATAAACAACTGTCCAACTCTCAGCTTTAGATGAAACTCTGACTCCTGATTCAACTCTGTCTACTTTTCAGAAGAAAACCTTGTTTGGCTTTCCTCTTTCCCACCACGCATTCCAATTTTGTCATACCGCTCGTTCATCAAAACATTGTCGACCCATCGGTAGATTGTTCGTCATCAACGGTTTTTTCCGATGAGACTGGCTTTTGTTTTCATCTCGCACTTTCTCTTTCAATGTCTGTTTCCGTACTTGAAATTACGCTATTAATCTAGTTAGAACTAAACTAACTACACTAGTTCCTAAAACTGCGATACTACATTACTACAAATCACATCTCAATTGTTATCAAATAGATACAGTCTACCTAGAATATAATACAGGCAGAATATTTGTACACTGCTGTGTTTATTTTAGTATTCATATGCCAATTTATTTCATCTATATTGATCTATACGTATTAAGGTCCTATGTGAACGGAAAAGTTTCCTTTTCGAACGAAAAATAATGATTTAATTTCTGAGATCAATTCTATTTTATAAAAAGTGTTAGTGAAGTTATATTTAGTTCAGGTAAATGTGGTAACGAAATGTGAATTGAAGTTTAATCAGTAAAACGTTAAAATCAGTGCAGGATACCAGTAGATGTGTAAATTGAAACTCGTAATATGTATTCATAGTTTTCAAATCTTGTTGTTCTTTCTACAGCTTTATGTTTTAAATATATATATTCTTAAAACTGTATTTTATTAATATATTTTATAAGCATAATTAGTATAATTTTCTCCCAGGCTACTAGTTTTAAGCTTTAAAACGACTTGTACACCGAATATGTTAATTTATACGTTGATCTATATCACTACCTTGTTAATCTCTTGGTTACCAAAATGAATTGGATATTTGAAATCTTAACGCTACCCCACAGTTCTAAAGTGTCACAATTCATCAATTCGGTAGTGATGTCTCCTAATATCTTCCGAAATACGGTATAAATTGATACAGAATCGCATAGATTTTACAGGCAATTTCCTTCACAGACAATCATCCTTTTAAAGTACTTTACGCTGGAACAGTTGGTGTGTAAGAGATACGAGGAATTTATACAGTGAGGTCAACAAAGTGTATATATATACCCATAAGCATAGCAATCAGATGATAATCACAAATTTTGTAAATAAATATCTCTTTTGTCAAATATATCAAATACAATAAATTGGCACATAACTGGCCACCATAGGGTAGAATCTTTGACCGAATAAATAGTTCGCTGATTAATCCGAAAATATTAAAATATAAATTTTGTTATACATAACGCAGATAATGCGAGTCCTATGAAAAATATACGAAATTGGGTAAATTTAATACGAATAGAAAGCAAAATTAATGAACAGACTATTTAAACAAATACTAATATGGCAAAAAGTACATTCACTTGGACAAAGGTGATTAATCACAAGATATGTCGATGTTTCATTTTTTTCTATTTCTTTCATGTCAACAAGAAAGAAGACCAATTAAAATGGGTTCCTAATATAATTTACTGTATTATTATCAGAAAATTGTATTTGTATATAAAACTTTAGATTCATTAGGAAAAAGTATAATTTAATTTCTATCTAATTAAATATTGAACCTTCCTTCAAATTATAAAATGTTACGTTGTAAAAATAAAAACTCATAGCAAATACTTATAAAGGTTCTTTGGGATGTGGAAACCTTACTGGGGCCATTTTCTCTCTGCGTTCTGATTGACAGTTTCCTCGTTATTCGAATAATATAATGCGATATGCATGCGACATACACGAGCTTTGTGTAAACTTGTACAGTAAAACATTGTAGCGAAACAATAGAAAGTTTCAAGAAAAAGGAAAGAAAACTGCGGAATCAGCATTTAATTATCAGCTGACCAGTAGGATTTTTTCTATAAAATGTAAAAATGTAAATTTCATAGATGTCATAAGTCTATACATTTCACATTTGATTCGATGACGTATTAATTTACGAAATGTCCCATTTCAATTTTTCCACATGATCACTTACATTTATCTTAAAATTCATTCATATATAAATATTATTGTATTTTCGTTGTAACTAAACACACATTCGAAATTTTAAACTGATTTTTTAAATGGAACGCTATTCTTTCTACATTTCCATACATTGCTCAATATCAGACGTAGTTCATTAACCTTTGATATACTAGTACTTGGTTCGAATTAATCGTGCTCGCTTATTCAAATTCTGGTAAGCGTGGCACAATTTTGATTGCAGAAATTGGTTCTGGAACAGTTCGAGAAGCAAAGCGAATAGATATAGTGGAAGTAAATATAATAGATGTACTTATGTTGTTCGACATCCTTTACAATATATTATTCAAAAATGTAGACTCCACTTTGCTCTATATTACAATAATTTCTATCTTTTATGAAAATAGAACCAATAAATTTGTAAAATTTTCTAAGTAAAGATGCGCTTAAACACATATGAATTAATTTTAGCAAGTATTTATTTTATGACAACATTCGTTAAAAATAACTTTTAACCCATTTGCATCATTCTACTTAACCGTCTGAGTTCCAAGCAGCGCGATCGCGCTGTTGAGATTTTATGTCGAGAAAACCCAGTACGTTTCGAACGTTATGAACAACTGACGGTGCGTTACCGATTGTCGAAGTGCGCTCAGATTTACTGAAGTAAGTACATTATTGTATATACAACAATTAAATAAACTTATGTGTTTTGCTCTATACTGTATCTTGTATAATGCTTCATTTTTTAGGTAGAAATATAGTTTACAGAATTATATTTGTAATAAAATATATGCTTTCAGCGCATTAAATAAATATGACTGCGTGTACCACCGGTGGTACACGTGGCACGGAATGTGTTAATGTAAATAGTACATTTTACAATAGGTAGAATAATACTACAATAATGCAATAATGCATTACAAAAAAAAAATTTTAATACAAGCGCTATTGCACCGCTTAGTATTTCTCGACATAAAATAAAACAAGCGTTATCGCGCTGCTTGGGTCTTTTCGTACTCATTTAGAGAAAGCGCGGTTGCGATGTTTGGGATTCTTCGACAGTTTTTTCAATACCCCCTGGGACTCAAACGGTTAAGGTGCCTTGTTCAGGCATTAGAGAAGTTTAACTGACGACTGGCCCGTATCACCGCACGCGGTCAGTCGTATATCCAGTACTCGACTTCCTAATTGTTCATAGAGATTTTCACAACAAAAGTAAAACTTGTCAAGAATATAGTGAACTGATGTAGGCGAGATGCTCACAAAAAGGGTCAAACATGATCTGTGGCAGATGAAGAATATTCAGCGACTGATAATAAAAGAAAGTCACAGTTCGCGGATTATTCCGCGCTCGGTGATAGAAGACAGTCGCGGGCCGCGGATTATTATGCGCTTGGATGCAAATGGGTTAAGAGCGATTTTCAGAGTAATTACTGTTAAAATTAATCAGATTTACTTATGTTATATTTGGTATTATTTTCTTCGAAAGTATTTTATCAGTACGTCCATGCTATTTTCGTTAAAGTATGATAAAAATTTAAATTGTTATAACATTAAGGAAATTGAAATTTTCATTTCTAGGTAATTCATTGTAACGCGCGCGGTGTTCCATTTAAGTATCGTATCTCCCTTTTACTTTTGTTATATCCATTCACTTTCCTCGTCGACTGCTCAGATTTGCTAAGTAAGACGCGTTCAATGAGAGGGGTGGAATTCCAAATTCACCCAAATAGATTTCGTTCAAATTAAACCGAGCATCAGCGTATATTAGCCTTCCAAGGTCATCCAAGATTATTACGGACAATTACATTAAGTGAAATACAAGAGGGGTAAAAATGTAAGCTAGGTTTTAAATTAATAAGAACTATTAAAAGATTGTAAAGATCGTAATTATTATTGTAATTGCTATGATAGATCAATATCAATGAAAAGGACAAAACTGAAAACATTTAAATACATAATTTTCAATACAGAATACGTTTGTAGTAACATCTTTCTTTAGATGTAGGGCTTCTAAACGTTCTAATTCGCGATCCCTTTTTACGGAAAAAAAATTTAATGGAACCCGGGTACAGGCTTAAATATATCAAATAAATAAATAAATGTTAGCTATTTAAAAAATAGACCACCTCGCCAATTTTGATAACATCAAAATATGTTACCAAAGACATCATCCTAAATAAATTTTTCTCACCCTTCGTTTCTGAGATAAATGCAAAAATATTTTTAACAGAGTACATGGTACAATGGAACCTCATTTATCCGAATTGTTTCGAGGGCAAGGCAAGTTGGATATCTAAGTGGTCCGATTAATAGAGGCGTATCGTATTCCCACCATTTCTTCTTATTAGGTCGGATAATAGAAATATCGATTTTCGGCAAATAAAGATCTATTATACAGGGTGTCCCAGGTTTTAATGTTCAAACTTTGTCAGTGTATTGCATGGCACAAAGTAAGAAAAAAATTTATGTAAACATAGGTCATATAGAGCTTTATTAAGAAGTTATGACAAAAATTCAGAATAGGAATAGTAATCAAGTTGCTGTTACTGCGAGCATTGACTTCGATAAATCAACAGCACTGTGTTTTTCAGTGTGTTTATGTAAGCTATGTTTACTATCCGAGGTCACCAAACATTGAAACGAATTTTCGCCAATAATAGCTTGTGAGGATCGCAATGAGGGCTGGCATATGAATAGATTCAAGCGGACACGTTTAAACACTAACAAGAGAACACCGCGAACTGTCATTCACGGATTTGAATGAAACTTAGTGGGATTATAGAGTGATCCAAGACAAGAATAACGGTATGCTTCATTTCGGCCCAATCGCTCTTTAAGGGTGTGAAAACTAACCTCAAAGTCAAATCGACACTTCCACTTTTTCGCGTATATCTGTTAAAGTATAAGAGACACAGAAAAATATTTTAGATAAAAGTTTAATGGTATAATGAGCGCTATAACTTTACTTCGAGAAAATTTTTTGAAATGTCTTCCTTGTTAAAAAAAAAAATTTTTCTTGCGTTATTTTAAACAATTTTTACATTTTCATAATCACTAAAAATATTACGTATTTTATTCTGAATTCAACCATGTATATTATTTTTACTATGCAACACCAACTTATCTAAATATACGACGTAACGTACACCGGCGCACGATTTCGGCCTAACAACTCACAGTAAGTTACATACTCGGATTTCTTTTTCTCGTTAAAGGTCATAATATATGACGATTACGAATGTGATAACATAAAAACAGCAAAATATAAAATATTATATGAAGATTGATGGCATATCACATACATTGCGCTCTGTTTCATATATACATGTATAAACATTGATTTCATACTTATTTAACATTTTATTCTACTTTGAATGCAAGTATACATGTATTTCACCCGACATAGATTTCACAAAGGTGATGTTTGTCAAAAAAATGTTCTGAAGGTAGATACTTTTTACATCAAGCACATCTTATAATAGCAGGCTTATTACACAGATCGCAACGTGGCAGAGTATGTACTATTTCAGTAAATTTGTAACAGAAATCTACTGAATTTTCTAATTGCTCCGAACTTCATGCAAGGTATCCAGTTTTGTACCAAGCATAATTTCCGAAATCTCGGAGAAGACAACTAATTGTATGTAAGAAATTGCAGTTTGATAATGTTATTTCGTAAATGTTAATTTACGTTAAGATCATATAATAAAACCCGATCCGGAAATTACAAATTTCCGAACTTCTAAGTTCGTATATTAGACGCTGGGATTCAAATCGTTCATATAATAGAGGTTCAAATAAACGAGGTTCCACTGTATTTTGAAACCTTGTGATATGTTTGAGTTAAACTTCAAGGGATTTGTAAGTACATATACACATGTGTAAGTTCTATTAATTTATTATGGTTAGCTCGATCAAAAGAAGGTGCATGAGCGATGGGGTGTAAGAAGTTGGTGAAGATATCCGTACCCTATCCTTCTGCGAAAAACCACGTATACACCGAAAGATATAGCATATTTTTTCGTCAAACTAAATCTATCAACGTTTGATTTCATGTTAATTTACCGATTTTATCAAAGCGTTTATTATCATTACTATATGGACACAGAAGAGATATTAAAGTGGACCAATTATGCAATGTATCCTGACTCGAATTACTGGAGCTCGAGAGCTCTATTATCATTTTAGTATCACTTATAACGTTTGAACAGAATTCAGGAACAGATTTTAGTGCTTATTGTAATGAGAAGGAAGAATTATAAATTTCATGGCGGGTTATATGCATTAACCTCATTTCAAAGTAATAAAAATCTGGAAAACAGTTAACTACAGCGGCGGATTTAACCTTGAAGAGGTCCGAGGCGTTATAAGTTTTTGGGACATCATTAAAATAAATCAGTTATTACAATATATAGAATGACATTTAACGCTAACCGTACCACGTCCGGTCAAATGATCAGTTTTGAAATTTGTTTGAAAGTTTTATTCTTTGAGAATAGAAATGAAAATATAGAATTTTTTATCATTACGTACTGTTACATCCGAACAAAATTTTCGTTTTATTATATGAGCCGTTTATTTTGAAAGTGGCCTAAGTCCATTTTTCAAAAAAATCGACTTAGCTACCTTAATAGCTCCATTTTTACATAATCTTTTCATTACGAAGTAAAATGTTACTAATATATTTAAAATTATTAAGATTTTATCACACGAAAATTTGCAGATTAATGAAGTGATCAAAAAGTTTATTTTGAAAGTGGCCTGAGTCCACTCTTGGTAAGAAAACACATATTATTCATTTAATAATTACCATTATTTTAATAAGAACTGTAAATTTAACTCCTTTAAATACACTTAAGCAGTATGACTCATTGGCATACTGTACGTATATTTTTAATTGCATTGAAACACAAACCCTTAAATATCTCAATTTAAGTATAAATGGACTTAGGCCATTTTCAAAATAAACGGCTCATATGTAAGTACATTGGAGGGAACGCGATTCGATGACGCAGTACACATCGTAGGAACTTCCTTATCGACCATATGCTTAGTCTATGATGTTTAGGAAGACTAGTCTTTTAATTTAGACTTCGAAAACAGATTTTTGATACAACGCAATCCTTCGTTGCAATCAACGTGGTCCACTAACTAGATAACCACATCGCTCTTTGGAATTCAGTCACACAAACAAGCCGCTTTTACGCCTTAGCTGCACTCGAAATTTCCATCGCGGCGCAGAATTAATAGATTCTGAATATTTTATTTGCAAATTTGTCTGTTATTGTATCGATCGATTCGATTATTTGACACTACGCAGAGGATTAATTCTGGATTACAATAATTCATTATTTTTCCGGGATATCTTTTGCGAAGAAAGCTTGCAAGGGTCGTCCTCCACTGAGATAAGAGATTGAGGAACAAGTCACCGTCACGGTATTCCTCGGCTGTTCTATCGTACAAAAGAATTCGTAAGCTGTCCATCCCATTGTAATGTAAAGGGAGTAGAAGATTACAAATATCCAGACAGCGCCTATATTCGTTATTACCGACTTGACATCAATCGAACAGTCGCGAGGTGCGTGATCCGGCAATCCGAGGCACATTCCTAAGCTAGAGTTCGTCACGGTTTTCGCGTAGCACAGAAGTGACGAAGGACTCGGTGCCCGTATTGATTTTAAAGTAGCCGTATTCGTTTTAAAATTTGTATAATAGTTTTTAGTTTTGTTAATAAGTTTTGTTTAAGTTTTATTAACAGTAGTATATTATTCGAAATTAGAGTAAAAAGTTAAGGTTTTGTTCTCGAGAGGATTACTTCAATCTCTTCAATCTCTTCAGTGAATAAGGATACCAATATCAGCTTATATTTAGGATAAGTACTTATACAGGCGAATCCATTAAAGCGTTGTGGGCGTGACTTCGGTGAGTTTCCTTTATGCAATATTATGTTTTCGTTGTAATGATAATTCAATGTGTTATCATGTGAGATTTCCCTAGATTATCACTGTAATAGAATCCGTGATTCCGCAAAGTTTGTAATTCAGAAAAGCGAAACAAATAGTAAGCAAAACTCTAATTTATTCCGTTTGCTTTTGTATTATAAGTTGGTATTTTGTAACAATTTGATTCACTTAAAGTCTTTATTTCGGTTAAATATATAATGAGCATTCAAATTAAATATATTTCTGTTCTTTTAATTTCGTCAATTTTCGTTAATTTCGTTAATTGATTTGCCTTCCGTTTAAAAAAAAAACGCAACGACAATTTCAGGGACCCGTACGGGACTAGACAGTCTCGAATCAACAAATTTATTAATAATTAATTAACAGATAAGATATTCAAATAATTTATTACCCTCCACTGTCTGTCACCAAATAATAAAAGCTACCATCTCAGTTCATACACGCCTGCACGTAACAGTAGATTATATTTTATGCATTGTTTCTTATATTAAATTGATAATCATCTACAGTGGCTCCAAAAAGTATTCGTACACTGTATTATAAGGAAATTCATCTGCTTCTGAAATTCTGATTTCAATGAAATTTTATGTGTGTACAGAGCATGGAGCAACTTTTTTGGCGACAAAATATCTTTTCAGAGGGCTAATAACGAATCTCAAAGTTTCAGCGATTTTTCACGCTTTGAATACAAGCTTTTCTGTATTTCTTTTTTATAATAGGGCGATAGAGTAATAAAAATTAAACATTTTCTATTTGAAAGGTTTTGCTTCATCAAGTACCATTACAAAGTTATCTTTAAAAAATGGGAGAAAATTCAGAAACTTCAACGCTGGTTTCACCCCTTTAAAATGGCATTTAGATGAAAAGAAGAGATTAATTCATACGTATACTATTACGATCTACATACTCACAAAGTTTTATTAAATACTTCTAACAGACTCAGAATTTCGGGGTTAAACGAATTTATTTGTGACGTACGAATACTTTTTGGAGCCACTGTATATTTCTTCTGGATAAAAATAATCTATTTTGTATAGAACATACATATAAAGTGTCAGTATGGTTAGTGTTAAAGAGTGAAAACTGTTTTCTTTAAAACCTATTGAAGATATCAGTGGCGGATTTAAAAACATTTCGAGATATTAATGTCCTGTGACATTAATAATGAATTTGTTAAAACATTTGCTTGTTTCCTAAGGTACTAATTACAACATCTCTGTGTTTATAATATTACTGTTTTGTCACAGTTAAGATGTGTGTGTGTGTGGGGGGGGGGGGGTGCTTGTGCGTGTGAGTGTGAGTGTGTGTCTCCGCGGTCAGAAATGTTTATTTGATATCCATTGAGAAAATGTAAATTAACTTATAGAAAATATACGCAAATAGATTATTTGAACCGAAAACTTATAATTCTGTTCCTTTTACTAAAGAAAAGATTACAGTCACAAAAACCTGTAATATTTCAACTATTAATGGTCTTTTCGAACTTGCAAATTTCTTCAAACTCTGGATTCTAAAAGCTGTGGTATTGTTTTTTAATAATGCATTTGAGTAATTCTTTTGTCTCAACTAAAAACAAGACCGCAGCTATAAAAAATTGTAATGTTCCAGTCAGTGATCTTCTTCAGCACGGAAGCTCTTTTAAAATCAAAGCACATAGTGACCACCAAATTCAATAACTGAAGAATCCATTATTGACAGGTGTTTAAATTTAGTTTTATGTTAAATGAGACATGGAAGCTAAATCATTTGAAATTCAACAAATTTTTAAACGGCGGATCCTAAGGAGCTAAAGTGAGCGATTCTTGTCCTTTTTATTTAAATGGAACTATATGTTGTTTTCATACATATCGAATTTTTAGAACATTTTGCCTGTAAAGGTATAGAATTATACTTTTAAGTTCTTAGAAATAATTAGTATCTTTTAAGATATTTAAAATTGTTACACAGCGTAATATTATCGAAAGTGGCGATTGTCGTGTACGCGTTTTCCACCGTAGGTATCTGGGTAGTTAAACTCGTACGTTGCACGCCGAATTAACTTTATGCGACTAGTTATATGTAAGTGGACTGTATAATAATAATGCCGGTGTAGTGACACTTGGCTTGTTGATCTTTATTCTGGATACATTGAAAGCAACTTTAAATTAAATGCTAATGTGTGTTATATCGTGGTTATTGCAAATTGAAAAACGATACGTTTGAGTTCAATGTTCGACTATTAGCGTCTTCGCTTGCCAAGCGCTATCAATATACAGGGTATAATCTACCTCTGGGCCGAAATGAAATGGGGGGGGTTCTAGACGTTAAAATAAGACGAAAATCAAAAGTGACGAACTTTTGTTAAACGCTTCGTTAATTAGTTATTAGCAGTTAAAGATTGCCCCAAATCAGCCAATCCGCTGCAGCGCCGTCCGTTGGGCTCGCCGCGCACAGGCGAACCCAGGACCGTATCGACATGTATTATAACGCTTACCTCGTGGGGCGCAGGAAAACTTGTTTGTCACGGGTAACTCAAAATCAAAACTTCAGTCATTTTCCAAAATGTTGAATGACATTAAACCTGCTTACTCGCAAAATCCACAAGAGCATGTCAAAACTCGCCCATTGGGATTTTCGAGTAAAAAGGGTCAATGATCTCTTAAAGCAGATAGTACACTGCCCAAAAGTGAAGCATCCACACGCATTTAAATCGTGATTGTCCCGTCCGTGAATATTCATTGAATAATACACTCGCACGGCGATTGTCCCGTCCGCAGTGTCCACAAAAAGGTACACAACACACCTCCACGAATCAGTCATAATTTACACCGCCACTAAAATGTATTCTTTTCTCTCTTCTTTTGCACTCTCACGACAACACCACATACGTGTGGCACAAACACACTCACAACTATATTTCATTTAAAACTAAATAAAAAAAAACCGTTATTTAAAAGAAATTAATTGTGACCAGGAACGATCTAAAAAAGCGTTTTAAAAGAAGTCGAAAAATAATTCTGCTACTTAACAACAGCAGAACCAAATCACGATTGACGACTACGCGGGAAGAAGAATTTCTCTACGATTGCGTTGGAGGACTGATATTCTTTTGTCATCGACTGCGTTCGATCGCCACCAGAGATCAGTCGCTAACGAAACATTGTGTTGACGTGTGGTTTATTTTCTCGTCGTGTGATTTTATCGCTGAGTTCACTACGAGTGCGTAATACATGTGGATAGATAGATTTGAGAAACGCTTTTTTAATTTTTCTTTTACTGTGTTTGAATTTGAATAATAGAAATATTACGAAGCAAACATTAACCGAAAAAACAGCTTTCTCTTTCTGAAGGGTTTCTTCCAAAAAATCAAGCCATATTTCGCAATTTAGAAAGCAAGAAAACGTTAAAATACAATCATAAAGGACCCGGATTGGGTTATAGGAATTTCGACCACTGCGTTTGCCAGTCTCATGACAAAACTCGTGAAGTTCGGTTACAGTTGCACCTTCCTGGTGTTGTACAGTTAATTTCTTTTAAATAAGAGCTTATTTTATTTAGTTTTAAATGAAATATAGTTGTGAGTGTGTTTGTGCCACACGTATGTGGTGTTGTCGTGAGAGTGCAAAAGAAGAGAGAAAAGAATACATTTTAGTGGCGGTGTAAATTATGACTAATTCGTGCACGTGTGTTGTGTACCTTTTTGTGGACTTTTAAATGCGTGTGGGTGCTTCACTTTTGGGCAGTGTACTATCTGTTTTAAGAGATCATTGACTCTCTTTACTCGAAAGTCCCAATGGGCAAGTTTTGACATGCTCTTGTGGATTTTGCGAGTAAGTAGGTTTAATGACATTCAATACTTTTTGGAAAGTGACTGAAGTTTTGATTTTGAATTACCCGTGGCAAACAAGTTTTCCTGCGCCCCACGAGGTAAGCGTTATAATACATGTTAATACGGTCCTGGATTCGCCTGTGCGCGTCGAGCCCAACGGATGGCGCTGCAGCGGATTGGCTGATTTGGGGCAATCTTTAACTGCTAATAACTAATTAACGAAGCGTTTAACGAAATTTCGTCACTCTTGATTTTCGTCTTATTTTAACGTCTAGAACCCCGCATTTCATTTCGGCCCAGAGGTAGATTAACACCCTGTATACATGCCCTTGGCCGGGCGGATACCACTCCAAGAACAAGATGATTCGCCGGTCATCTTTGCAGAGGGAAGGTACGGTCCACGCAAGACGTGATTTGGTGTTGTGCCTTGTAAAATCCTTGACCCCAGGGTGACCTGAAAGTCTCCTTATTTGCACTATTTTATTGCGGAGTGCAATAATGACTGATGGCCTGGCGCTGAGGAACCGTCATTAACCAAATTGTTATTTAAGTATCCTGGCCATCATTTCAATCAAGAGCTTCGCAACGCGACAGCGATAAAAAGTACCATGGTGATTCGTGGTAACGTGGACCTAGAAGATCGCACTGCTTCCGGTACGTATAGCTCTACAACTTTGATCTCGCCATTTTAACTGCATTTCGTGCAAGGATTTCAATGATTATTCAAAATGTTAAAACAATTCTATACAGTTGCGTATACGGAATTTTCAATTCCATAATATACATTTTTATTATCGCGCAGGAGGCCTGTTTTATTACGTTCGAGACAATCGTTTCTACTGGATATGCGTAAATCTGCTATTGATAAATTATTTGATAATGTTGTCCAAACTAAACTGTTAAATTACATTTCACATACGCTCATTTCACAGCAACTAATTAATTAATTTACTGCTTTGTAATTATTCATTTAATTAATTTGTTCTTTTTACGTCTGCCTTTCACGGTAGTTTTCTTAGTAATTGACGTATGTTGTAGGTATGTATAGTAGGATATCAAAGGAAGAAAAGGAAGCGTTACAAAAACTGCTTTTACTGTAATAGAGGTTATTTTAATTGCACTGAAAATGGTTAAAGTTTTTATTCGTCCCCTGACACATACAAATGGTAAATGAGTTTTGAAGTGAATGATGCAGAGTGAACAAGATAATTGGCTCAAAGTGTGAAACATTTGTGGGTATATTTTTGAGTAATATTGGTAGTTCAACGCTGAAGTAAGCAACAGTAACGAAGAAGAAAGAACACATCAAAGGGACCATTTATGTTCGAGCAACGGAAGAAAGATGACTGCCCTCCGATTTTCCTCCTCGGAAGTTAGACGCAGGCGACAACGAAGCTTCGATATCAAATATCTGTTAGTAAAAGACCGTCGAATTTAGTTGATTGTGAATTGGAATCCTCATAAAATGAAGAGACTTTATTTGCGTTCACGTACCAGTTTTTAAACTTTTTACTACGCATTGAATTAAAAAATAAATATATGAAGTTCTCAATGTACTGGTTCTTCACCGATTTTTATGATTCTCAAATATATTTCGAATGACATTATTTTAAACAATTTTTTCATTTACAGATAATAGACTCTATGCCGTGTCTACATTGCTGCTTGCAAACAACTTGCGAATTGACACTTTCCCAAACAGTGAGCAGCGAACAGCGAACATGTCTGTGCAGTGAACTATGTGTGAGTACTAAAGATATGTGTCTAGATCAAGGCAACAATTGTGAATGAGTACGAACGGACGAGATAAACGAATTGGCGTGGACAACACTGTGAACACGAACAAATATGTTTGTTCATATTGGAACGTGTTCGACTGTTTTTCGGTGAATCAAAAGAAAATCGACGATTCAGCGAATTCTGTTCGCTTCTATGTAGACAGAGTTTAGTATACAGTGATCTTCCAACTGACTAACCGAAACACTGAAACACTGGAACACTGTCGAGCATATTCGAATGTTATTAATGAGCATACACGATCGTTCGTCATAAATGTTCGTGCTCGCTGTTACTTATTCATGTTCGTTTGTGTTTGTCTTCAGTCTGGACATAGTTTAAGCAAAGTAGGCTGTGCTTGCGAGCCCCAACGTGAATACACTTCTGATTCTATTCACCTACAGTTAAACGATATTTTGTGTTTAACATTTAGTAGTGTATGAAAGGATTTTGAGTGCATTACTTCACTGAATGATGTGTGGGTGGTTATTAATGAGTAGTGTTTTGCGGAATGTTGTGGTTGGCCACGTAAGCCAAAATTCAAAATCGTTAGAATTGGTTATTTAATCTTTTACTTCACCCTTTATAGTTTCTTTAACTATTTTACACGTTTTTTCCGAGCACTTCTGCTAATCTGACAAAAATGTGTATCGAACGAAAGTTTATCAGCTTCCTCTCGTCCATATGACTTGACTTTTCTGTCGATTATACAGCAGAAAATTGAGTTTGAAAAAATTATTCCCTTTTCGGTAAAAAATTTAGGTCACCTTGACTTTTTTAAATAGCATTGTATATTTTTTACTTCATATTATTATAGCTTATGTCAAGATGAATTCAATGAACTGCTACACAATGACCTTCGGATGACTTTAAAGTGAGAAATTTGAATTCAATCAACAAAGACGATATACGTAACCGAAAATTACGTTCTTATGCCTAGTATAGATTTTCCGCAGACCGATGATATTGATTGTGATAATTAAAAATACCGCTATTTGTAGAACATGATTCGTCGGTCCACAGAATTCTCATTAATATTTCAGAGCATATGAATTCAACTAAAGTAAGTCAATACTGGTATAGCAGTTAATTTTCACACATCCGAGGATATTCTTTTCGTCACGAAATTTACTATAGTGAAGTAGTGATTTTTCGGGATAACGAAAAGTATTCGCGGATGGACACACTCTATACGAAAATCATTCCATGTTTCTACAGAGAGAACTATTGCATTGCATGCATTTCTTCCACATTCATTGAAGACATCTAATATATATCATATCGTTCTCTTTTTGAAAACTTATTCATTCTTATACGATAAATTATAAAAGAAGTACACGATACTATGACTGGATTACGACTGGAGTAAAAATACGGACGATGAATGACATGAAAATTCACATAACAAACTTCCAGCAAGTTAGTAAACGTTTAAAAATCTAATAACAACTTCTTACGATGAAAGTAAACGCTAGATAATCGTAAAGTCGTAACGGAATTTTGTGTTGTACAACATTTTAATTACGCATATCGTTTTTGCTGATTGAACTCAAATTTTTCAGTTTAAGGAATATTGCTGTCTAGACTGTCATTTTTTAGTTCCTTTCGTGATTTTTTTTTTTAATGATAGGTATGCTATTTTGTATCGAGATTTTCCAGATATATTTATTGATCTTGTTGGTATGTACAGCATTTTTGTGTATATATATTATATTAAAATTGGAATATATATTGATACCACTGTATCATCGGTATATTCATAAATTGAACCAAATAGTTTGCACAAATATTTTTAAAATCATACACTTTAAGAAAATGCAATTAAAAAAAATTGACTATTTAAAAATTCTAAATCGCAGTACCCCCTTAAGGTCATCCGAAAGTCATTCTATAGCAGATCGTTAAATTCATCTTGATACGAGTTATAAAAATATGAAGTAAAAAATATGCAATGCCTTTAAAAAGAAATCAAGGTGATCTCAATATTTTACCGAAAAAGAAACAACTTTTTCAAACTCAATTTTCTGCTGCATAACCGACAGAAAATTCATAAACTTTTGTTCGAAACATTTTTTTGTCGGATTAGCAGAGGTACTTGAAATAATGTACGAAAAAGTTAAGGAAAAGCCCTGTATATTGTGTCACCGTAACATGTTTATAGAAACAGTAGATGGCCGACGCGATAATCCAAGGCTCACGCCTACGTTGCCATGAACGTATACAAGTATAGCGAAATTCAACTGTGTAATACATAAAGTCTTTTGAGAACATCTCGAAAAATCAGGCTCGAAGCAGGCAAACGACTTTTTGTTGCACGATTCTATATACCTGTCTTTATTGTTTTTAATTGCAAAAACAAGAGAAAGCATACGACCGTATATTAGAAGATCGCTCGTCCGCATCTGGCCTAAGGCCGTCTGCATATTATGTGCAAAGGAGAAAGTTGTTCTAAATAACGCCCTTCACAAAATATTTGAAAGTCATAAAAATCGATGAGGAATCAGTAAGTATTTAAATAGGGAACTTGTCTAATAAATATATCTGTAGCAAACATTTTTGAAGAATGGTTATTAATATTTTCTTAAACCTGCTTTTATAAAAAAGATGCATTCAATTCTGCTGAATTACATATGAATGTATTAAAATATTAGAATATAGATAAAACCACTATAATATCATATGAAAACATGTTTTATAATTATTAAAGGCTTTTCCTCAACAAATTATCTTAGCGTAAATCATTGGGTGTTCTGCTTTCCTTTTAAGAATTGTAAATTATATGTATGCAATCAACGAATTTTACTTGTTAAAACATAATTAACTTGTTTAAGTCGCTATTAAATGATGTTTTATAATTTTTAAATTATTGAATTCATAATTTAAAAACAAAAATTTTTGGCTGCACTTAATAAACTCATACATACGTGTATATACACTGTGTGACAAAACTTGTCACTTCTTCCAGCCATAAAATATATAACAATTGTTTCTAAGTAATACCTTATGTATATGTGGCGTCTGAAACCTTCACAAATATTTATTTCATTAAGCGGTCATCGTTTATGAATGGAGGACACTGTTTAATAAAATGGTATTTTTGAGTCGGTATGGTAGTTTTTTTTTTATTATTAATGCGATTTTAATCTCTATTGAGATTATTTTGCGTTGCTATATAGTATGATGTACATTGCATAAGTACATGGTATAGTTTCGATTGTGTTCTTCTTAGACTGTTAGGTTGCAAGTTTTTAGGTACGTGTAGGTGGCATTACATATTGCTGTCGTGGGATTGAATAGTAGGGCATAACACGATAATGGAAAGCAGAAGTTTAATTTGCGTAGTTTACTGATGAAAATTGCTCTTTGAGCATCGTACAAGGGGCATTGTCATAGTACATGATCAATGTCCTGTCTCTCATATCCACATTAAACACTTTGGGTCGCTTATTAGTCTTATTCGGGCAAGTGAGAAACCGAGGTTATAATACCCGATCTACATTTATTAATGGTTGTGTGGCGACCTTGCTACCCTCGCTACTAGGAGAGATCAACCGACGACCTATCTCGCAAGTGCTTAAGTCCGTCACGGTTTCTATAGATACGAGTTCCGACCTGTCACTTTCTATCCCTATGTCTAAAGCATGGGCCTGCTAAGTAAGCCTTACCGATGAGTCCATTAGCGGGCCCTGGACGAAAACACCGTCTTCGCTTTCCCCTTTCCTTTACTCTGTTTCCTTCGCAACAGTCACAGTTGTGTTATAATTTTGCGTCCTTAGTTTTTGTCTGTGTATTACGGCTTGGTTTTTTGATTATGGAACCATTTAAAATAGCTAATTCCTTTTAAGGGAATTTTAAGGGAATTCGTTGATACATGCTTTGCTGCGTTTTTTGCTAAATTGTCAGCTTTCTTATTTTCCCGAATCCTTTTGTGTGCTGGTATCCGATAAAATTTGATGGTACTATTGTTTAAAGTTTTAGTATAGAATTTGGATATTTTTTTTCTTATTTGTAGTAGATATGGATTTATTTATGTACACATGTTTGTTTCTTTTAAAGAATGCAAAGCACTCAATGAATTGATGAACATGAGAAAGCTTCGTTTAGAGTGGTTACGAGCAATTTCCCTAGCGTCGTTTAAAGCAACGCATTCGGGCGTCAAACTTTACAAGCTTTTTGTTATACTTCACGTTAACACGATATCTAAGTCATTTCAGACGCATGCAGTTCCAACAGAGGCCGATTCCTTCGATTTGTTGTCATCTGTGAAGATGGCATACGACTTTTCTTGTATCGCTAATTGTTTGATTAAGAGATTAGGTTTTTCTACATGTCTCAATGACCCCAAAAATTTTGTGTTTATCTCAATAATAGTTACAAAGATATTGTAATCATAATTATAAATAGAATAGTGGTTGCTTGAGTAAATATGATCGATTACCTTGTTTGAGTTTTCTATACACTGTTGTAATAGACGGTTCATAAATTTGCGTTTTCTGTTCTTATTCGCTTTAATTTTTTGAAACTGAAAAATGGTTTCATGTACGAGCAATTTTTTGGTTGAGTAAACTTTGTTGAGATAGCAGCTGCACAGGAATTTTTTTCGTTCTTGTATAAGTTGCAGTTTCGATTCCGATAAAAGAATATTGGTAAGGGTACTAATTCTATACCCGAGAGCTAGTTTTATAGACGTATATTGTATTTTTCCAAGTTTTTCTATTTGTTTCTGCTGCGTGGGGAAATATATGAAACATCTATAGTTTCCATTGGCATATTTATGACATGAGCGTGACGGTACTGCTATTTTTGAGGATTAAGAAATTTTAGCCTTTTTGCCTTTTTTCTCAAACCCTCTTAACGTTCGTAAAGGGACAATACTCTTAATTTTCGAGTCAACCGTGGTCTCTCAATAGCCAAGAAAGGTACACGGGCCCGGAGAAAATTTCCCCTTCGTTGCTAAAATTCGGAAAACCTCCCCGCTTCGAGTGGCTCATCCCACCCTCGTTCTCGAAACGCGTGCTAAGGACACAAGAACGGGGATTGGTGGCACTCAGGGGATACGCTGATTGAAGTGTTGACTTTTTGGCTTAACCAATTGGCGTATCGTCTTGAGGTATGGAGGAGTGACCAGTCGAATTTCATATAAAAACCGAGTCACTTCGGCTCCACGCATCTGTACACGCGTTTCGTAACATCTATACGGAAAAATCTATACACGGAGTCTACACGTTCATCTCTATACAAATTTACACGTTCATATCAATACGTCGCATCTATACGTAATCTTCGTCGCATCTATACAATCTATACGATCGATCTATACGTCAACAGTCGGATATATCCAAGTACATTATTCGTTACTATTCTATACCCATTTAATCATAACGTCAACAGTCGAACATCTATAAGCATATCGTTCGGTGCTTCACAATCTTCACAAACGTATAATATTCGGTACGGTAACAACGCCGCGATACACGTAACTTACTACCTTTGAATCAGTCGCCCAATATTAATTTGGCGGGCGGTAAGGCGCAATCCTTCACACGAACATTCACTCATTTTGTCTGCTGCATTCGAGCCAGACAATTGCGCACAGTGGAGATAACTCCAGTCTTATATACCCTAGATTGTCACAGATTATAGAAATTACTTTTTCCAACAGTTTTTTATATTTGCTAATGGGTTGTATCTTGCTATATCGTCTGCAAATTTAGATACCGTGACGCTTTTGGGCAGATTTTCAGTTATGTTGGATATGTACGTATATTAGGTTGGGGAAAAAAAATCCATTATTGTAGGACAGGTACACGCAGCCTTATATTAATCTGATGAATTACACTTAATCGCGTCGTCGAATGTCGCCTAATGAATCTCTAACGAATGTCGCCCGGCGGGCATGCATCTCTTTTTATATGCATTAGCACAGGTGGTGGGGGTTTGCCATCATCGAACATTCGAGAAGGCGTTCTTTTTACCCATTAGAGTAAACCGTCATCGAACATTCGAGAAGGCTCCTTTCCACGCACCTGCGCTACCCGCCAGGACCGAACATTCGCGACGAACAAGCGACGAACGCCTCATACACACACTCACCCTCACTCTCATGCATTCTCTCACGCTATGGCAAATTCGGCACCTCTACATTATTTTTACGTTTATTTTAAGACTTTATTTGACATGGTTCGGATTGTCTGATTGGGTTAAATATGCACCGTTTTGTTTTATAATTTGTTGCCATTTTAATGGTAACTTCATAATGTCCTTCTCATAAAAGCCCTGGTGACGAAAAACTCGACTAAGCGATTTTCACAATCTCTTCTTGATGCTAATTTTCTACTGTTAAGAAAGTTTTGCAATGATAAAAGTAGATAGTAATCGATTGGTGCTAAATTCGGACTATAAGCTGGATACATCAAAACTTCCCAACCAAGCTCCCGGAGTTTTTGGGGAGTCACTATAAATGTGTGTGGTCCGACGTTGTTCTGATGGAACACAACACCTCTCTTGTTAGCCAATCCTAGCCGCTTCTGATCAATCGCTAGCTTCAAACGATCCAATTGTTGATAGAAGAGTTCTGAATTTAAAATTTGGCACATTTCATAGTAGATATGAAAACAGTTTATAGTAGATGATTCCTTTCTAGTCACAACCAAATTGTGCAGTAAAACCTTCCGGGCAGTTAGTCCTAGTTTGGCCACCGTTTGACCGCGCTTCGACCACGATCATTTTCGCACAATATTGTCGTATGTGACTCATTTCTCATCTCCAGCCACCACCCGTTTAAGAAATGGGTCGATTTCGTTCCGTTTGTCCAAGGCTTCGCAAATGGAAATTCGACCCATCATGTTTTTTTGTGTTAATTCGTGTGGCACCCAAATATCGAGCTTCTTTTTGAATCCAGTTTTATGTAGATGGTTTAAAACTGTTTTGAGGTCGATCTTTATCTCATGGACGATGCTACGACTGCTAACATGCCGGTTTACTTCAATCATTTCCGTGATTTTATCCACATTTTCGATGACAGGCCTACCTAGGCGATGCGCATCTTTAACATCACAAATACCGGAACAGAATCGACGAAACCAAAATTGCGCGTAATTGGCTGCGACAGCATTAGGACCATAAACACCATTCACAATTTCAGCCGCCTGACTTGCATTTTCGCCTTTATCAAAACAAAATTGTAAAATATACCGAATTTTCTCTTTGTTAACTTCCATCTTTTACGCCATATAACTAAAAACTGAATCGACCAATCAAAAAACTGTAAAAGAACTTTTTTTAGTAGCGATTATCACTTTTCCAACGAGCACAAGTCTGAATTTGTCTGATTAATACTTTACGAGATATATATCACTACAGCTATCTAGCGAAAAAATAGTGGATTTCTTTTTCCCCAACCTAATATATTGAATAATAGCGGGATTAGAACACCTCCCTGTGGAACACCACAGTGTTTTAAGTAAGATATAGTTTAAGTTGTAAAGTTGGAGGTAAAAGTGATAAAGGTAGAGTTATTTAGGTTCATAATCGGATTCGTAATAATCTGTTGATGCTGGAGTGGAGTTCGGAGATGTGTTGACGCAAATACTTGTTGATATATCGGTCGATATAGCCTTTAGTTTCTTCGTGATTTTGTGGTTCCTGGTTTTGATGCTGCAATGCTTAAGATGCGGGTAGACTTCTAGCATCCGAGCTACAGCTGGTATGTCATACGTAAAGTTGTATGCTACGTATGTCTGCTAGGTTATTTACTCCCTTGGATTTTTCAATGAAGCTGATTAGTTGAGTAAAGTTTAATGGGTAAGTATGTTGATTGCTGTCGAGTAGGCCTCTAACTGGTTCTAACATTTCGTGAGTGTTAGCAGCTTCTGAAGGACTGATTTTCTTCTGTTGTCGGTATTGTCATGCACCGTGTAGTTGGATGAATGGTATTAACCTAATGAACCTTTGACTTGTGTGCCTTTTGTAGATGTAGATAGCGCTCCATTTGGATCCTGTGATAAGGAAAATTTCTCTGTTCTCTGTTGTTAGGGACGGAGGGGAGACGCTAACATTTCTTGCAGTATCGTTAGTCTTATTTGCTTCCTTATAGGCGATGAACGAGAGCACGTTGTTGATTGCGTGTTCGCCTTGCGGGCAGTGTTTCGCTATGTGTCTTTTGTTGTAGCGGAATCAGGTTTCTGTCGTAAGGAATATTTTATATTGTGTTTCGTCGTGTGAAACAATAAATGCTTCACGAATCCTTGCGGTGTTCTTCGGACTGATGCATTAGATCTACCGGAAAGTTCTGTTCAATAATTTCCAATAATTTATATGGCTGTATCTCTTTATAACTGTATTTATACACATGCGCCCTTCGAAATTAACTACAGTAAATATATCTCGTGTTAATATTAAGCTAGACACGATCGTGAAAATATGGGACCGATAAAGTTCATTTGTAGTTCTGTATGTTATATGAATTCCATACAGAATAAAAATGCTACCGCAGTGTATCGAAATTTGTTAACAATTTTTGGTAGAGATGCTGTTTCAGATGGAACGTGTAGGAGATAATTCGAAAAATTTGAAGCAGGTGATTTCGACCTTAGCGATAACGCTCTGGGCGGCTATTTCTGGTTGATGACTATATTGTGAAGACCATGATATGCCGAGATCCTTTTTTAACAACATCGGAGATCGTGGAGAAGCTTAACTCACAAGAAAACCACGAGTTAAAAGAAGCACTCCAAGAAAAGAGGCTGACGATGTTCAACTGGAAGCAAATCATATTGCATCACGACAATGCCAGACCACATGAAGCTTTGGTGACTCACCAGAAAATCTCTGAGAAATTCTTTCGCATCAACCATACTCCTCAGACCTTGATCCCTCCGATTTTCGCTTGATCCTCTCTTTGCAAACCTTTTTGGTGGGAAAAAGGTTTAAAACTGAAGAAGATGTCAAAGCAGCGCTTCTTGAGTTCTTCGCCTCTAAAGACAAGGCGTTTTTCAAAACTGGGATATACAAATTGCCTTCAAGCTGACAAGAAGTCATAAGCAAGGATGACAAATATATCGTATAATAAATATTGTTAAATGTAGTAAAACCTGTATCATTTTCTTCCTCTTCATAAGCGGACAGAACTTTCGGGTAGATCTAATATATTTGTTTCGTAAAACTCAGAATGTGGAAGAAGCTTGGTTCTTGGAGTCCCGCCCTTAGGTATTTTTTGAGCTGGTTCGGATGTTATTTTTTGGAAAATGTTCTCCATAATTTCATTAGGGATTGTTGGGGAAGTATTTGACAGAATGATTTGCTGAGACGGTGTAATGAGCAGCTTCAGTTCTATGTTGTTGTTTTGTGGTTAGTTGTTAGATCAATGATGGTCTTTGCGGAATTTAGGTAAAGGCAGACTCTTGCTTTCGAAATGCGTGAAATAAATCTTATCGCGTCAGGTCCTATTATTCTTGCAACAGCGTTTGCATAATCTTTAATCGGGATTCCTTCTGTTGCTTCTAAGACTATGGCCTGCTATTAGAGCTAAGATAAGTGCTATTGGCGGCGGTTTCGGCGTATGATCGTCAGTTAGATACAGTTTTCCTTTTTTTATTTTAAATTTTTTACTTTAAATTTATGCTTACTTGTGATGAAAATACCACGTACTGTTTAATTCAAAATAGAACAACCAGGCCAGGAGGGAATTCTGATTATTAAATGAGGAGCTGTGGAAGATTTCCCAAGCGCTGAACTGGTGGAGAAGGTAAATCCGTGAACCTTCTTTCCTCAATCCGACCATAGTTAGCGATTAATTGTAGGTTTGTGTAGTGAAGCTTTCACATACGAATGGACTACAAGCATATACTACTCAAATGTAAATTATTTTTTTTAACGAATAACGGCTACAATCTGTGAGAGCGTCCTTGACATTATATGTTAAGGTCAAGGTCACCGAAACTTCCTGTCATATATTAAATAATTACTAACGTCTTTTGCAAATGACTTTGGACATATACATATAAGAAAAAGTTGTTCAGAATCAAGTCTCCGATTACATAATTCAATATTATTGAAATTGATAAGGTGGACCGATTTCTAAATAATAATCAAATATATGAAACATTAACCACTAGTAACAAAATTTAATTTTAAACTATTTTCTGTCTTATATGCTTGTGTTTATTTATTTTCACATGAATAAAATGTAAATTGATTGTTTAATGTCGTAAGACACAGGATATCTTTAATGTTTTTCAAAATTGAATTAGATATCTTAAAATGTCTTAAATTCAAACATTTTTTTAACTAGCTTGCTTACTAACATTTGAACTCTTGACGATTAAACATTGTAAGTTGGCAATCATTTAAAATTTTCGCGATCCCCTTAGGAGTTGTGATCCACAGTTTAAGAAGCCTTGATATAGAATATTCGTTTAAGTGAGTTAAGTTTAATGTCAGTGTTATCAGGTTCTATGATAGCTTTCTAAACATCAAAAGATTAATATGTCATTCCATTTAAAAGAAGATAAGGGTTGCAATCATTTAACCGGTTGGAGAGACAACCATCAAGTCTTCTAAATTTATAGTTTGTTACTTTACGATACCAGGATAATATTCTGTATTTATACCTTAATATTAACGATAATAAATACTTTAGTATCATCTGGTTATAACAAATGCCGGCAGTATCGAGAAAGTTATGAATTTCGCCGAAATAAATTAATATCTTTTATAAATTACATCATTTTACACTGTCGCTCAAAAGTGTGAAACAGCTATTGCTATCTCCATAAAACAATTTTTCTTACATATATGCAATCAGTTTATTAGAACTATATTTAGATAGATGTTAAAATAACATTATCTAAGTACGATTTAAAAATGAAATTTAATTTATATTATAAAGGTAACAGAATGATAAAATGTATACAATTATATCGCACTATAAACTTTTGAGCGGTAGTGTACATGCTTACAATACCTAGTACTATAACCTAGACTTACTTACCTAGTAAAAACAAGGCACAGTAATGTAGCACTAAGGATCATCAGTTGCTGACTTAAAGCTGATTGGGATTTCTGCATAGCTCTGTGTAGATCATTCTAAAACAGAAGCATAAATGATAACTCGGAAGATAAACATGAAGGAATTAAGATTAATTAATATCAATTAATTACTTACGAACATATTTTCTAAAGAATGCTTTGCCAACCAGCAATTTAGGAACACCGGAATGAACAAATTTCGCATTGGTGGATACAGTAGCTAGAAACATAATTTAATACTTATTACTTATTGTAAGATCGTCTAATAACAATTTATATATTGTTCGGTCCATATTTCACGGGACATTTAATCCTTTGACTACGATAGACTGTATACGCTCTCGCACCTCTATCGATATATACAAAACGTGTATACAGAGTGTTCGGACAGCCTTGGGCTTAAATTGAAAGAGTAACTCCCTGAGACATTCTAAGACGAAAATCAGGAGTAACGATTTTGCGTTTGAGGCTTTGTTTTCGAGTTATAACTAGTTAAAGATATCGTTTAATCCGGACCGTTCGACGCTTGAGAACGGGTAACCGAGGCAACTCGGTCGGTAACGTCGCTGAGTCCACAGTGATGCTCAAGCGTCGAACGGTCCGGATTAAACGATATCTTTAACTAGTTATAACTCGTAAACAAAGCCTCAAACACAAAATCGTTACTCTTGATTTTCGTCTTAGAATGTCTCAGAGAGTTACTCTTTCAATTTAAGCCCAGGGCTGTCCGAACACCCTGTATATACGTATCTATATATTTTTCGTACTATTATAACTTTATTAAACTGATCTAACATAAAATTTATCGATTCATGTAACGTAGCAATTGCAATTAACGAATGTGCATTTTGGTCAATGAGTATAACGGTGTCAGCCACAGCGATTGGCAAGTGAATATCGCACCATAGTCAAAGGGTTAACAGCGGTTAAATAAACAAAAGTGTAGGTTATAGATAAAAAATGAAAATTCAGTTCAATAATTATTTATGGCATAATGAATATTCAATTATATTACCCCTTTTCTTAGAAGATGCTTAAAACAAGAAACATTTTATTCAAAATTTAAAGATATCCAGCGACTTTCAAACATTGAACTCGAAGTACACATATAACAGTAAAGAAAAACGTTTTAATTGACAGTGTGGTTAAAGAGATACATATTTCTATATATTTTTCAAAAGATTCTAGTAATAGTGTAGTATGGTTTCGTAATTCACAAGGATAAAAGGATTTGTTTCAGAAGTACAAATAACAAACTCTGTTGATATTCCGTTTTTTGAAGTATTACAAGTTACAAATAATCTTACTGTTTACAGTTTATCATGAGGCGTAGCAGTATCAGGATTCTGTTAAATGTCTAAATTGAATTTTATTGAAGCGAGGTATTTCTTAACGTAATCGTTGATGAATATAAGGACAATTGACTAATTGATTGTTTTCGCTTTCGTAACATCAAAAGTTACGGCGTTGACGCTGAAGAACAAACATGCTCGAATTCAAATTCGTTAATGTCCATTATTGTTTTCCCAACACAAGCTAGATTCACAATTAGTCGCCAGTATTTACATATACTTACTAATTGCCCAAATATTCGAAACAACAAAACAAGAGTTTAGAATACTTTATGGTCATTTATTAATTAAATTTAAGTAAACTCATTCGTTAATTAAAATTAGATTGAACTCTAATAAAACAAATAACTTCAATACTTATAATTACAAAGCTGATCAATCTGTTATGGAAATTTTACGCGAATTCTACTTTGTTAAATGCAGTTAAAAAGATGAAAACTGACTTGAAATGTCTTTTACTCTCTAAATATTATAAAATGCACTTTACTTCGAATCGTACATTTTGCACTTTTTGCGTATTTAAGTTCCCTATAAGTGTATAAAGATCTACAGTTTCTTTAAAACATAACATGTTAGAAAGTATATGTATAATAAATTATTTTTTCACACAATATACGTGCTAACCCAGATAATGAACGGTCAAAGTCGCGATTTTTATGTTACTTTAAGATCGTTGCCAAGCATTCCCTATTAACTAATGTAAAGCTTAATTCTGGGAACAACGTTTTATTCATTTTTATCATGAAGTGTATATCGCATAATCTTAAATTTATTATCAACACCATGTACTTTTCTTAGAAGCAAATTTACTCGTATCCTTTATAACGAATGGTTTAGAAGTTGTTACAAGGTGCAAAAACTTCGGATTTAGGGAACTTGCTGATACTCTTCAGCAAGGTAATGTAAAATTAATATCGACAAGTAAGACTGATACTAAGCTAATTAAGTTTCGAAGTGCAATCCAATAATGACGTTAAACCCCATTTGTGCTTAGATTAGAGTTAGTTTCAACAAGGTATAGATCAGCATGTACATAAGAGATACAGATACACAAAATTCGTATTCAATTTGTTGTATTTATAGAAGGAACACTATTATATTTCTTTAAATTTTTATACAAAAATCTTAACACATTAAGCCCGGCGCCGATGGTACTGTCCTTTCCGTTCAGTCGGCAGCGAGCAAACACTTGGGCGATATTTGAGATGACTGGAATGACGGTTTGTCACGTTTTGTAATGCAAAACCAAACCATATTTTTGTTTAGTGTGTTTCAATAAGCAGCATTAAAATTACTACATTTATTTTTTAACTTTGATACTGTCGGTTCCCAGGGACCGACTAAAAAGTGTACGTTAAAGCTGTAAGGATATTTAAACATTCGAGTAGCTCGAAATTCGAACTCAGCCGAGACTCGTTTTGTGATCCGATTTGAGAACTTGAAAAAATTGAGCGAGTCCAACGAATTGAAGCGGATTGAAATAATCGTGTATCTTGAATGATATGCATAAATATTACATTACAAGAAATACTATTAAGATATTGATTTTATTCGTATACAACAGCAACAACATAACAATAATAATAATAGATATCTAAATGCCTACATATAATATATAATATATATATAAACATATATAAGTATATATGTTCACATAAAATATAACACACAAAAGAAATATCTGAAATAACTGTATTACGGGTTGTTCAGATCCTTCCAGTTTTCAGATCGGATCGGTTATTTGAATCGAGTATCATTCTGCTCGCTTTAAGGTCAATTTATGCTAGTGACGAGCCACGCACAAGCCAAATATGAGCTGAACACACACTGAAAAAAAGGTTACACCATCGAAAACTGTATTGATAGTGTTTTATCATTATTTCTAAGAATGTGTTATATTTGTTCGGCTTGTGTTCGGTTCGTTGCTCGCATAAATGAGTCTAAAACTGACCTTTTTGGATACATATATATTATCGGTGAATCGAGTACAAACCGAACAAATATTATACATCCAAGGAAACACTATTAATACGTGTTTTTACTATTAATAATAAATGGTGTAATTATACTTTCGGTGTGTTTTTGGCTCATTCTCGGCTCGCGTACTGCTAGTCAGTACCATAAATGGACCTTTATTCGAACAGCTTTAGTGTACGCGGCATAATTATAAGTTCTGTTTTAAATGACATACATTGTATACTGTACATGTACTAAGAATTTTGTTCTATATGAATAGCGATGGCTGCTTCAAACTTTTAAACGGCAGTATACATTAACACCATATGTCTGGTCGAGTCAATGTAGAGCAACAAGTTCTTTACTCTAGCTAAGGCAACCGAGGTTTGTTGGCCGTACATTGCGACTTGAGGTTCAGGTTAGGTTCAGGTTAGCTTCATTAAAACATTCTGATATCGCGTGCCAGAGAAACGTAAAATGCTGAGATTTCTATCGTTCATCCGTTCTGATGAAATTCAAAAGGAATCGCACGGTTGATATAATTCGTTTTACTATCGCCTCGAAAAACATTTTCTTTCGTATTTTTCTTATCAAGTTCTGTCTTAACTCATATACGAACAAGAGCCATTAATTAAATACAGCTTTACAGTTTGCCAGCCTCTGTTGAAAAAAGATGTCTTAAAAAATTGAGCGGGTAAAGGTGTTTGACAGAACAGATCATGTCGAAGTTTATAATGCGGATGGAACGTTTGCTTGAATTTTTGAGAATTTCGTATTTCTTTAGAATATTATTAGTCTTTACGATCAGGAAAGCGGCAACATTTGGTGGACAGTAAAGCACGTGGCCTCTCCTGCTCGATAACAATTAATTCATGTATCATAAAGTTATCCGTCGTGGCGCAGATATAACAGGACCATAGAGTCGCGTTGCGAAGCTCTTGATCGAAATGATGGCCAGGATACTTAAATAACAATTTGGTTAATGACGATTCCTCAGCGCCAGGCAATCAGTCATTATTTCACTCCGCAATAAAATAGTGCAAATAAGGAGACTTTCAGGTGACGCCCTGGGGTCTAGGATTTTACAAGGTACAACCCCAAATCAGCCCTTGCGTGGGCCATACCTTCCCTCTCCAAGGATGACGGCGAATCATCTTGTTTTTGGAGTGGTGTCCTCCCGGCCAAGGGTATGTATATATAAATATATTTTTTTTTGTTTTTATTTCGTGTTTAATGCCGCATCAACCTTCAGGTTATTAGCGACAGTTTGACGCTGTTCTTTTGGGTCTAGATAGTTATATTTTGTGATAGATGTTTGTTTCTTTTAGGTAATTTAAGATATTTTCAACATGTTTCTGTGATGTTAAGATCGCTGTTAATGTTATTTTGTATTTTTGCTTCTGGGCGTGGTATCTTTTGCATTTAAATAGTAGATGATTGGTTGATATAATTTCGTTACAATAATTACATATCGGTGGTTCTGTTTTTTTAAAGAGGTATTCATGTGTGAGTTTGCAGTGTCCTGTTCTAAGTCTTGTCATAATTATTCTGTCTCTTCTTTTGATGCTGTTGGTAGACATTGGTTGGTAAAAGTCTTGGGTTATTTTGTGTCTTTGTTTTCCTGGAGGTATTCCATATTTGGTTTCATGATTGTTATTTACTATGATGTATTGTAACAATAAGGTCTTGATAAGGAATTAGTCTTCGAATGTCATCCAACGGTGGCAGCGTTGCCGCTTTAGCTGCTACGTCGGCTTTCTCGTTACTTTTGATTCCCTGATAGGATGGGACCCAGGCAATGATTACACGTTTACCGTTGTTTATAAGTTCCGTAATTACATTCTGGGTGTTTAGGATGACTTCATGGTTTGTTTTACGTTTTATATTTTCTATTGCCATAATTACACTCATGGAATCTGTAAAAATGATGGACGATTGAGTATTGCTGTTTTGAGTATGGTGGAGCGCTTTGAGAAGAGCAGAAGTTTCTATTGTAAAAATGGATGCTGCTTTTGGAAGATGGAACTGTTTTGGTATGTTTTCATAGACGATGGCAAATCCAACTCTCTGATCAGTTTTGGATGCATCGGTGTATATTTTCTGGTGATCTGGGTATTTGTTGCATAGTTGTTGGAAGTTGTTTATGTGTTCTATACTACTTATTTAATCTTTGGGATACTTTGCGAGGTCGATGTTTGTTACGGGGGTTTTTAAGGTCCAAGGAGCTATTTTCCCTTGTTTCCGTGGAATGGTCGGTGTTGATGTAATTTCCTTCAGGCTAGTGTATTTGACAATCCTTCCATAAAATAGAGTTGGTTGATTGGGTTTTTTTGTTTGTAGCATAGATCTATTTGTAATTATGATGTTGTAGGTGGGATTTTCTGGGGTGGAGGACATTTTGGCTACATATTTGAGACTTAGATATCTTCGTCTTTGATCTAGAGACTCTTCCTTCGATTCAAACAGTATACTATTTAGTGGGCTAGTCCTGTAACTTCCGGTGGCTATCCTTAGGGCGGCATTTTGGATCGGTTCAATCATTTTTAAAGTACTAGGTTTTGCTGAGTTATAAACTATTGCACAGTAGTCCAGTTTGGACCTAATTAGTGCCTGGTAGGTTTTTATAATAACTTCTTGGTCAGCTCCCCAGCTATTGTTCGCCAAGACTTTTATGATGTTCATTTTCTGATTAGCCCGAGTATTTTAATGTTATATGCGTTTTCAATTTCTGAGTTCCACATATAGAGTTTAGGCGGATTTTGTATTGATTTGCGTCACCTAAAGAATACAATAACTTTAGATTTCTGGAGAGAAATTTTTCCGACCACGCTAAAAGGTTGTTTATATTTCCTTGTACGAGTTCTATAGTTGTAGATAGATTTTTACCGCTACAGGTTAACATTAGATCATCTGCAAACAGGATTTCTTGGGTTGGTGGCTTGATGTTTCCCACGATATCGTTGATTACTATTAAGAACAGTGTAACACTGATTACCGAACCTTGTGGTACTCCGTTCTGAATAAGGATTGGTTTGGAGAGAGTTCCGTTCGTCCTTACTTAGATGGTTCTGTTTGTGAGGAAGTTTTTAATAAGAGCGAGTACGTTGTCGTTTAATCTTATTTTAGTACGGGCCTCGATGATTTTTATCCTTGGGATTGAGTCGTATGCCCTTTCAATATCCAAGCAAACTGTAACAAGAGATTCGTTTCTTAGAAACGCTTCGCATACCTGTGTTTCTAGGTTGATCAGGACATCGGTGGTTGAACGGTACTCTCTAAATCCGTATTATTTAGGTGACAGGATATTGTTTAATTCAAGGAACCATCTGAGCTTTCTGTTTATTATTTTTCCAGGATCTTACATATGCAATTTGTTAATGCGATTGGTCCATAGTTTTCAGTTTTATTTTTATTTTTACCTGGTTTGGGTATAGATATAACAGTAGCTTTCCTCCAGTTGTCAGGGAATACTTGACGTAGCCATATGCAGTTGTATATTTTTAAGAGGTATTTAGTTCCGATAAGGGGAAGGTGTTTTATAAGTGCGTTAGAGATGTTGTCTGGCCCTGGAGATGTGTATTTTGTTAGCTGGAGAGTGGATACGAGCTCTTCTAACGATATTGTTGAATTTATTGTTAAATCTATTGCACTAAGGATTTCAGAACCTACTGTAAAGTGGGTCGGGTTCCCTGAATTGAGAAGGACGAGGTTCGGTTCATCGAGTAGTTTCTCCACTGTTTTTCCACGGGCGTCTGTTTTTGATGAACCCCATAGCAAATTATGGTAGTTGAAATCACCTACTAGTAATATAGGAAAGGACTATCCCGGACGAGCCCCAAAATTCATAGGCTAATCAATCCCGGACGAGCCCCCAAAATTTATAGTAAAGGTTATAAATGAAAAGAAAAAGAAAAGAAAGAAGAGTGAATAATATAATAAATATACGTGTATTTAATAAAACTAAAACGACACAAACAAACACGATATAACAAACTACGCTTATGCTACGCAAACTACGCTGATACTTCGCAAACTACGCTGATACTTCGCAAACTACGCCTATGCTTCGCAAACTACACAGTCCTTCGCTCTACGCTGGCTACTTCGTCGTCTAATACTTCCTATCTTCACCGTCTGATACTTTCTGCTTTCGTCGTCTAATACGTTCTGCCTCGCGCTCGCATTTTCCCCGTCATATATTCTTCCAAACACTCGTTTCCTTTCGTTCTAATTGTCAACCTTTCTCACTCTACGCATTCGGTCACGACCACCCACAATTTCTCAGTCGCACTATTTTCTCAAGTTCTCATCTTTCCCGCCTTAGAAACATTCGAGCCCAAACATTCTACGTTCACGCGACAATCGCCCAACTCAAGTACTCTGACCTTTCCAGCCTCGCATCCGCTCGATCACATTACTACTAGTAATATTGGTGCCTGTATCTGGTTGATAACATCCTTTAGGTCTTGTAAATTTAGAGTTTGACTATTTGGAAGATATATGCTACAAATATTTATTGGGTTTGGAAGGGACACGGCCACCGCAATCGCTTCTAAGTTAGTGGTCAATGGGATTTCTGTAACTCTTAGTGTTTCTGTATTTGTTATGGCTGTACCTTCGCTAGCATGGTTTGTGCTTTTTCTATTTCTTGTGAGAATGGAGTACCCTTTTAGGGTTGGTTGGTGCTGGTTTTTAAAATTGGTTTCTTGTAAGCAAAGTATCGATGGGTTATGTTGCCTAAGGATAATTTGTAATTGTTCATAGTGCTTATAATATCCATTTATGTTCCATTGAATTAATTTTTTCATATTATTGAGCGAAGATTATGGGATGATTTTTAGTTTGTTTGGGAAACGTCGCTTTCTGTATCTGTTGACCAATCAGATTGTATATTGTCTTTAGTTTCGGATTTCAGTTTTTTGCTTAGTCTGTGTAGCCGGTTTTTGATGCTTCGTTTTTGTAGTAGAGGATAGATTTTGTGGAGCATTAAAGCACCCGTATTGTTGGTGTACAATTTACAGATTTCAGTTGGGTTTGGTGATTCGAAAGCATTTTCTAAAAGGCTTTCTAGCTGGGTATAGTCTAGTATGCAGTTGTTGTTCAGATTGTCTACGAAATTTTTTGCTGGATTAAGTATTTTCTCGATATTTGTAACAAGGGGAGATGGAGATACGAGCCGTCTTTGTTTTTTGCGTGTGTTTATTTCAGTGTTTTTCTGAGCCTGGGTTTTATTTGGTTCTGGATGTTTAAAGGTTGAGTCACTTAGTTGGACGATATGTGGGTCCTTCTGTTCAGAAGAGGTTGACAGTGGTCTTTTAATTCCTTTTTGATTGTGTTATACTCCATATTGGTGTTGTTTGTATTTTCATTGGTATTCAAATCGTCAGGTAGGGTTTCATTTGTATCAATCTGTGAGTCGATTGTGATTGTGTTGGTAGTATTTGGAAACTGTTTGGCAATGTGTTCCTCCTCCTTACAATTAAAACACATCTGTTTATCTGTGGTGCTAAAGATTCTGTGCGCGGTTTCGTCATGGATGATTACGAACGAACTTGGGACTTTTTGTAAGTCTTCTGGGTGTATGTAGATTTGTCTCCTGAAACTAAGGATGTGCGAAAATTCTGGATCTGGGATTCCTGTTTTTAGGTAAGTAATTTTTGAACATAGTCTGATGCTGTTGATTTTAAATATGTTTTCAATTTGTGAGTTTGGAATAGTAGGTGACACATTCGATAATATTATACGTTGAGCTGGAAGCATCACAGGCCGGATATCTATAGTTTCATTGTTTATGGTTATTTATTTATGCTTTGAAGTTAGGTTAGCACAACCGTTGTTTTATTCTCTAGGTATAAACAAACTCTTCCGTTGGATATTCTTGAAATGTATTTTATGGCTTTTGCCCCAATTATGTTTCCTACTGCTCGGGCGTATTCTATAATGCTGATTCCATTAATAGATTGCAAGATGACAGCTTGTTCTTTAGATGGGGTGTATTCCTGTCTCGTTGCGTTTGCATAGGAAGATTTCGGTTCAATTACATTTTTAGTTTGATTCGTTTGATCGTTACCTAATTGTGTGAGATTTCTGTACTCAGAGATCTCGTCTATGTATTTGTTCATGATTTCCAGCCGGGCGGTACGTATTTTCATACGTATACACGAACTAGAAGTGGTATAATAGTGTTGGTGTTACCACTACTACTTAATTGTCAATAGCACGAATAGTCACTAACACTTATGAGTATGGCACACGCGGGAACTACGTGGTATCGGCATGTATACAGGGGTTTCGAACAGCCCTGGGCTTAAATTGAAAGAGTAACTCCCTGAGACATTGTACAGGGCGCACATAGAAGTTTAATAATTTTTAAAATTAAACGTTGTGCACTTCGAGTGGTAACTTATACACTCGAATATTTGAGGTTGATGCAGGTACAGTACAAGAAATGATTGATATTTTTAGATATAAAAAGACTGAATATATTTGTATTACACGAGCGTGGTTGAACGTTACTGTTTAATGTATTTTTACAAAATCTCTCGCTGGAGGGATGTTATGCGCTTATATAAAGGTGTCAGAAGTGGGGTGTTTGGTTCCCTTTTTGGGGTGGGAGATATTGTTGACTGTCGAAAATGTTTCCAGCGACTTCAGGTATATTTTGTTTCATCGGTCGAAAGTAAAATGTACCGAGGATAACCTTAATCGCGTAAACTAACTGAAATTTTTAAGGAAGCCAGGCCAAATCGAAGGAACATAGAAAAAATGGGAAAAACCCGAAACTGGCATGGCAATAAGTACGTTTGCTAAAAAGGGTATTATTTAGCCTTAATGATGCTGTCTCCAAATATACCCTTGAAAATATAAAATGAATGTTGTTACAACGTAACAGACATTCTAAGACGAAAATCAAGAGTAACGATTTTGCGTTTGAGGCTTTGTTTACGAGTTATAACTAGTTAAAGATATTGTTTAATCCGGACCGTTCGACGCTTGAGCATCACTGTGGATTCAGCGACGTTACCGACCGAGTTGCCTCGGTTACCCGCTCTCAAGAGTCGAACGGTCCGGATTAAACGATATCTTTAACTAGTTATAACTCGTAAACAAAGCCTCAAACGCAAAATCGTTACTCTTCATTTTCGTCTTAGAATGTCTCAGGGAGTTACTCTTTCAATTTAAGCCCAGGGCTGTCCGAACACCCTGTATATTGATAGCGCTTGGTAGGCGAAAACACTAATAATCAATCATTCAACTCAAACGTATCGTTTTTCGATTTGCAATAGCCACGATATAACACACAAACATTTAATTTAAAGTTATTTTCAATGTATCCAAAATAAAGTATCCAGTGTTTCTTTAGTCACTACACCGGCATTATCATTATACAGTCCACTTACATATAACTAGTCGCATAAAGTTAATTCGACGTGCGACGTACGAGTTTAACTACCCAGATACTGACAGTGGAAAACGCGTACACGACACATAGACCTACCTCGCGCCGATGACACATTTGAATGCCACCTTTTTACCTATACGTGGCAGACGATGTTCCCTTCCACGACATTATCTTTGCCCCGGCAAAAAATCTCTGAAAGATTGGTATTGGACAGTAACAATTCCACACCCCCGGCGAACAGTTTATAAAAGTGATAGATAGAACGACAGAAAGTTGTTGGAGCTCGCATCTAGAGTTAAGATTAAACGCAGAAATAAAGAGGTTTTTCTTGTACGGCTTTATAGTTCCCCATATACAACAGTGATTCTTTGAACCCTTAACATTAGATGGCCCAGACGAGTAAACATCAACGAATGTTTGAAGATCAGTAGTGATCGAAATCTGTATTCCGAAATAACTTACTAAATTTTATATGTTTGCTTTTGTTTAAAAAGTATAAAAAATTTAAAAATTTCGTTGAAAGACATATTAATTTCAAATATATTATTATCAAATATTGTAGCAAAATATCAGATTAGAAAAATTAAGAATATTAGTACCAATTCTTTTTTACTAGAAGCTTGGTATCTTCTGGCAGAAGCTATTTTATGCATCGAATGATTTTATTATCGGATGCAATTTTATATAATCACGACATTTTTATTATAAAAAAATAATGTAATTTGCAACTAATAATGTAAAAAAAGTAAAATCAGTCACAAAAATCATAATGTATTTGTCTAGTATTAAATATTAAAAACAGAGTTTTTGACATTTTATGGACTTTAACTAATTCGTTAAAGAAACAGAAAAGTTCTGGAAAAATAGCGATGTTTTTTATATTACTTGATCAGAAAACATTAGAAAATCAAAAAACACAAAATAAAGAAACTTAATAATCATTACTTATTTCAATTAATATTTTATATAATTACCATAGGAACCAATATTAAAGTGCACAAAATCTCTTGTTACAATTGTAATTGTTATTATAACTACAAATTTTATTCATTTATAATATATGTACTTGTTATAATCACATATATTAACATTTTCATTTTTTACTCTGTTTATATATTTCTGTAATCAATATTAACACTAAATTGCTGGAGTGAATTAATTTGACTCACTTATGATTTTGTCAAGTTCAAGTATCAGATGAAAGGAATAGAAGTAAAGGTGTTTCTGCTAAATGTAATACAAAAATCTGCGGATAATGTATTTTAAAAACAGAATATATATATATATACATTGTTTTGAATAAACTTTCTTTAAAATACAGTTTTATTTTTTTGAAAAACTTTAGTTTTCATGTTTGAGTCAAATTGACTCGTTCCAGACAAAATAGGGATATACCCAACATACGGCAATCTAGTGTTAAAAAGTATCGTCACTTTATCAAAATCTCTTTCATTTTATCCAACAAACTAATTAATGTTCAGTAAATGTCTGATACCCTTATATTCTTATATTCTTGTTTCAGATATTTGAAACTTAACAAGTGAATAGAAAGTTCTTTGACTAATTGTATGCCATTAATATTAGGTCTTTTACCTTTAACCTTAGATGGTGAAATTACGTTCCCAGTGGTGAAACATACGTCGCGTTGACCCGACACGTCGATTTCTCCATCCCTTATTCAACGACTCCCGGTAGTGAAATGGACATCGGTTTGTTCATTAACCTTATCTTGTGGTTCTCAATGGTAAAAGAAGCACGGTTTATCCACGTTAACCTATTCCTTTGACTCCCGATAGAAAAACAAGCATTTATTTCGTTCAATCTCATAAAAAAGTTTAATTCGTCAACAAACTCCAGCTATGTTGTTGTGCAACGACCAATTTCCCGTTTATTGTCATAGTGTTGTACCTACTGTGGTTTCTAAATGGTTTGGTTATTATTTCTAGGACTGGCCAATTTGCTACTTGTTTTATATTATACCGAGTGGATCTATATCACCGACATTTTTAGAGATATAGGAAATTGTTTACAGATGCTGTATGGTACAGAAATATTTCTTTTTGTAATTGGAGAATTTTCAAAGATTACAAGGTTACCTTCGGTTTTTCTTTTTTTAAACAGTGTACCATACTTATTTATTTTTAGTAAAATAGATAATGCTAAGACGATTTCAATGATCTCTGCTAAAGTATTTAAATCGATTGTACATTGCATCGATGTTACATTGGAAAGTAACATTGAATTTTTTAACTTAATATTGGATGGATTCTCTTTATTGAAACATCTATGTATGGATCTACTTTCGAAATTCGAAGAAGTATAGATACCGTTTAAGCAATACAATGTTATGTGCGTACCTCCAAACCTTTCTTGTACAAACTCACTATCTCTGAACTCGTTCGGTATTTTTTGCAAATTCTCGTTTAATTGTTTCGTGCATGCTTCTCTCACACATTCATTCTCATACGTTCTAATCCTTAACCTTTTTTATTCGATACATCACTCAAATTGATCACGTCACCTAAAATTCGTCAATCTCGCATCATTTCAGGTACCCATCATTCATGCTTCAGTTTAAACGATCTATCATTCTGTTCAAGCACTCATTCTTCATTCATGATTGGAAAGCACTTCAATTGCAATATTATACAATACAAGCTGTACATATTAAGTATGAACAAGTAAATTTATATGGTGTATCAAAAAGTCATACTGGTCAATGATCTGTACTGATCAATCATAGCTGTGATTTAGATTCTCAGCGCGACATCATAAAGTTTGGTTGTTCATTAAGCTGTTAATTAAGCGTGATTGATATCGTGTTTCCTCGATCACGATTTTAATAATTAGCATGTATTAGTATTAATGTGTGTATTCAGAAATTGTTAAATCTTTTAATTGTTTAATTGACGATATTCTATCGGTCCGTTAATTTTAATTTGTATCGTGGCACTAAATTATATTAGTTTTTAAAGTAATTTATATTGTTACGGCTGAGACGTCTTCGAGGAGTTTTAAACAAAAAGAAATATTTATTTCACAATAGTACAGACTTTAATTCTTGATTGATTCTTAAATTGTTCTTGGATCGTTGATTTGGATCAAATCGTTGCATCCTTGACCCTTCTTGAATTGGATGGTTGCGTCCTCGTCCGTTGATCTGGCCTCCTTTTATATCCCAGATGCGATCAGGAGTGAGGCTTATCTCCTGATGGCGCAGTGACTCCGTTGACTGTTTTTCGGGAGCGTTCCATATGATCGGGAATCATGTGACCAAGGGCAGGCTTATCTCTTGATGACGTACAATTGTCTTCCGAATATTCCTTTATGGCGTAATGTGGTTTCTTCTTACTTAATGTGACGTAAGAATATAAATTATTATTCCTACGGAATAAAAGCCGGAAATTTTCCTTGGCATGTTTATGACATGAGCGTGTCAGTAATGCTATTTTTGAGGATTAAGCAGTTTTAACACGTTAAGCGCCTCGCCGGTCCCTAGGGACCGACGCTAGACTTTCCGTTCAGGCCTCGTCGGTCCCTAGGGACCGGCGACAGATTTTTTGTTCTTCTATCACGGCGCATGTGTCGGTCCTTGCGTACTTGTGAGACTGAACATTTAAATTATGGGATATCGGTTTTTGTTCGGTCAATGTTTCAAGGAAAAGAATATAGTACTTAATAAACATTAATCTAATTTATTAAAACAGGATAAGCAAAGGTGAGGTTTCTGTGTACGTTACCCGACATTTGACGGCTAACTGTGGCTTGAACGGAACAGCACAGAAATTCGGCGTGGCGCTTAACGTGTTCACCATTTTTTTTTTTTTTTTAATAGTCTTAATTTTCGCGTCAACCGTGTTTCTTCAATAGCCAAGCGCGCGTCATAAATAAGGGACTTACAAAAGCACCCGCCGGTACCCACATCCGAGAGGTATACGGGTCCGGAGAAAATTTTCCTTCGTTGCCTAAAATTAGAAAATCTTCTATTGGGAATGGGGTTTTATATTGCTAAATGAAATAAACTCTTATTTGTGAAATAATACTTAAATAGTTTATTGATACTTTTGTGTAGCACGAGGAAGGGCAATTTTGACCGCACCTAGCGAGTTTTGTCACAAGACTAGCAGAACGCAGTAGTCGAAATTCTTACAACCCCGTCCGGGTCCTTTAGCCCCATTGTTTTGTTATTCGATGTTTTCGAACTTTCTAAAATGCCAGATGTGGCTTAGCTTCTTGGAAGAAGCCCTTGAGAAAGTACGTTAAGAGAAAGCTGGTTTATTGTTAATTTTTGCTTCGTAGTATTTCTGTATTCAATTTCCAACATCTTCCCATTCCGAGCGACTGACCCCACTCTCTTTCTAGAAATGCGTGCTAAGGGCACAATAACGAGGATTGACGGCACTCTTCCATTAAAACCGAGTCACTTCGACTCCACGCTTCAGTCATCAGTTTAGTACATTTGCATATCATTCGGTGCTACATAATCAGTAAAATGACTACAAATATTATAACTTCAAACAACAAAACAAAGAAAAAGACAAACGAACCAAGTACATCATCCGGTACTTTGGTTCAATTAAGCATTCGATACGTCAATAATTTCAGAGTTCTTAGAATCACCATGTAATTCACTACACGGGCAAACCAATCCACAAATCCATTATTAATTTAGCGGGCGATCGTCGTGATCCAACGAATGAAAACGACGTTCGTAATTGCATTCAGCATACACACACATTTATCATCACAACATCATATTATAGCTTTGGAATTGTTTCGTATTTGCAATGGGAGGATACTTTTACGATTAAAAAGAGAAGGTCGAGTTTGTTTAAAGATCTTTTTGCTGCAATTGAATTGAATTGGATTGTAATTATATACCTTAAATTCGTAAATTGTTACAATTGATATGCGTATAGAATACCTTTAATGAAATGTACGATAAATATCAAAAGTATTCAAGCTATTGTTATCATATTATTATATGATTTAAGTCTTAATATAGACTGTGCCAATTAAAACCATCTATATAATTCCAAAAATAAAAAAATAAATACTTGAAATAAGTATAGCCGGTTATAAAATTATGCCCATAATATAAAAATTGTTTACCTTAAAGAAAAATTTAAATCCTTAATAAAATATGTAAATTTAATGCAATTTTAACATTCGCAATGTATCTGTTTTAGATAAGTAGCATAAGAATCAGAGTAAAGTTGATAACAGGATACTGTTGTAATTAATTCTATCTATTTACTTTATCTTTCATAATGTATATTTAAGTGAATTGCAAGGTATAACGACATTTTCATTTTCACCAAATTCTAATCGTGATAAATATACGATTGAAGTAATTCAGGAATGATGCATTAGGTATACACTACCGAACAGAAGTATGAGATTTAGGATACTTGATCGAAATGTTCACAATATTTGAAGTACTGTAACTTCGTAAAAAAAACCACATATATTTACCGTTATAGTGTCATTATGAAGGTTGAACACTGTGCTCTTACATTCTTACATTCCATTTTCTTAGTTACGTTTTCACATTTGCAGGAAAGTGAAGAAATGGAAATGATTTTTTCCAAAATTATAAATATAAAAATATAAATTCAAACGATTCTCAAAGCTAAAAAAAGTTATTTTCTCGACTAAAACCAGGATAAAACATTGAAGTCTCCTCTTTTCAAAACCTTTCATAAAAGCTAATATACGATTTCTTTTCACGGTGTTATGCATTGGATGCCCCAATCGCCCGATCTGAATCCTATTGAGAAAATACGGGATGAGCTCAAACGAAGGGTAAAAGAATCGGAACCAAAATCAAAAGTACAATTGTGAACACATTTAAAAAATATCTGCAATCACATTTTAGAACAGACAATAAGGAAATTAACATTACGAATGACGAAACTTATACAATCGATCATAGAAAACCATGGCGGTCACATCAATTATCAGTTAAACAATTTATATCATCAATTAAATTTACTAATAAAAACAATGAGATATTGGATAAAATGAAATTCGTTAATACTCAATATCTTTCCTTATAGAATAGGTGTGACGAGCATGATATCGATAGTACGCAATTCGTTCAAAGTTAAATAGCATCATGAAAAAGAAACGTATATTAATTTTTATGGAAGGTTTTGAAAAGAGGAGATTTCAACGTTCAAGGCCATCCCAGTTTTAGTCGAGAAAAGAACTTTTTGTAGATTTGAGAATTGTTTGAATTTTGTTTATATTTTTGGAAAGAATCATTTTTATTTTTTCACTATTCTGCAAATGTGAAAACGTAACTAAGAAAATGGAATGTAATAGTATGAGAGTATAGGGTTCAACCTTTATAATGACACCATAACGGTTGATGTGTGAGTATTTTTTACGAAGTTACAGTATTTCAAATATTGTCAGCATTTCGGTTAAATGCCCTAATACTTCTGTTTGGTAGTGTACATATACTGTTCCCCATGCATAACTGAATCCTCTTCAAAGTTCTGATATAAATCTAATCGAACATTCATGGGAAAAGAAGCCAACAGAAAGGTTGGAAAGAACGTTCGAATACGATTTAAAAGTAAAATACTCTTTTTCTGAGAAATAAGGTAGGTAATACAAAAGAAAATAACTTGAAAATTTAATACATGAAATCTGTTTTTGCCAAGGTGGTTCAGTTAATCCAACTAAAATTAATAATTATCAAGCTAATACTTTCAATTCTTCTTATTAAAAAGTTTATTAAGACGACAAATGAAGCTGGATATCTGTAAATGCTACTGTTGCATGTTTCTTGTTATTTCATCTTTCTGCTTTCATTACTCACTCTATGCCTTATCTATTTGAATAAAATAAGGGTAAAGTAGTATATTTAATCGATCGAAAATTATAACTAAAATATCTTAAAGATGAATGACTCACCGTCATGGTGAACGGGATGGTGTTGACCAGCTCCAGGATGAAGTGGAAAGAGAGTAACTGCTGCCAGACGTTTCCCTGCGAACATGACGAAGACAGCTCAAAAAACCCAGCGACAATTTTAAGAGAAATGTAGAGTGCGTTACAATGTTCCATGTACAAACATCAAAGAAAAAAAGAACAGTCGTTCTGCATGTTCTATCCAGCCTCTATCTAATTACAATGGACACAAACCCGTGCGTGTTATCAATGAACCTCAAAATGTAAATCTAAATCAACAGGTGTTTGGTGAATTACTGGAAACTAATTTAATACTACATCCGGATTTTCTACCTAGCGAGTCAGTTGGAACAGGTAATATTAATTAAACCATCGCGGTTTTATTTAACAAAATTATTCTGAATGCTATGCTAACAAAATTTTGTGATTTCTAATATTCTGTGATCATTCTTAAACTGTTGATTATTAATTAATTGTGGCTTGAAAATTTGAAACAAAGAGCATTTAAAATGAATGATTGAACAATTAAGATTATTAGAATTTATTTTATTTGTTTGTCACAATGATTATGTTGCAAATATTTAGATACAGCTAATAGTAAGCTGTATATAGTAAGCGACAATAATGTGGAACCAATATCTTTGCTCTGTATAAATAAATACTATTGATTATTAAGTTTTATTAAACAATATTGAATTTCATGTGTAAAAAGTAACATTAGAATGTTACATATACGAATTTGTAACATGTACGAATGGTATTTCAAATATTTATTTAATCTTGTTTTAGCTTGGAACTTTGAAACGAAATTGTTAGTACGCTCTGGACATTATAAAAGTATATATTTTGCAGTAATGTGATTAATATTATTATCACATAATCGTATTTTAATATTTTTATTTAACTCTTAATTTAATATTTCATTAAATATCTCAATTTATTTTACAGTTTATTATAACCTGACTATTTTTGAACAAAAGTGTTCAAATATATATAATTATATAATTGGATTCTATTACAAGAAAATTAATGATTGGAAATTCAAAACACGACACATGTCGATATTTATCAGGCATTGAACCCTTACTATCGATTCTCAGTTATTGTTTGATTTACATTACATAAACCACAAGTTATAGATATACGTGGAAATTATTTAAATCTAAACAGCAATGACGTGCTCTAATACGTACCTCTTCTAATTAATATAAATGCATATCCACTATTATTCCTATTTATTTCTCACAACATTCTTCTTTCATTAGTAATTACATGCTATTCCTTTCTAGTAATTCATTCTGTACGAGTATACGATAATTAATTTCAAATGAACAAGGTTTTTAAAGAAAAATTCTTGGATTCACATTATTGTTCTAAACGTTTAGTCGTGGTTCTTGCTATAAAGTCAGCAACAATTGATTCAGTATTCCTTGAATGCTTTGTAAAAGCATACTCATGTCATGTTTTAATTGAAATAAACTACAGATTCACTCGACATGAAATCTATAAATCACTCTGGTACATTTGACAAATACGCATCTTTTAGAGTGACTAGTCAATGTGTATTCGTTTGTAGGTCAAACATTAATTCTGCAATACTCTTAGTTTGTCTTATAGCAGTTTCTGACAAATCAGTTTTAATCATGTGATTTCTATAAAGCCTGATGTTCTCAAATATCAATTTGTATTTTAATATAATAACTATAATTCTGTTTAAAAGTATTGTAATTGTAACTAAAAATTTTTATTAATTTAAATACAATTTACCGATTTAAAGATTTAGTTATTTTTTGTAATTTTATAGTTTAATAAAGTAGTTCATTGCTAGATAAACAAAAAAAAATTTCATTTTCACATGTACATTGTTGTCAAAAAGTTTGAAGCATTCACTAATATTCAAATAAAATGATCTTTATCCATATGTAATTCAGTTATTAAGAATACTATATTAAAGTATATGTCGAAATAATATTCGGAGAGCAGGTCGGAATATGGAGTCGGGTCTTAACCCTAGAACTCCTAAGGGGGGGTGGATACCCCCATAACCCATAAATTGGAAAACCTTAAATTAGAATCATTTCCCTTTCATAAAAAATTCTCTTAAAATTATTTATTGTTCTATACACATTTAAGTTTGATATTAAAAAGTTCCCGTTGCTATGTGTAAAAAATTAGTAAGTATAAGAGAAATATAACTGACTACGCGCCGTGATGACGATACGCCACGGCGCGGTGGCAATCACGCGAAGTGGACCCTCACGCTCTCCTTTTCTCCAAAGAATAAAAATTACAGAACGAAGAATGAAACTATGTAACTAATTGGGAACTTTAACTGAAAAGATACTACTAACTAAAATACCAAAAGATACAGAACCGACTAAAAGGGGAAGATGTTATGAAGAGTGATAATGGAGGCTAAAAGCAAGCACATAAAATATAATAGTTTATTAAAATCAATGCAAAGTTGTTACAAATGTGAAAACCATGTTTGCAGAAAACATTCATTTAATACTATACTCTGCCATTCATGTTTATCAGAAGAATCAGAAGAATCAAGTTCAAACTAGTTGCACGTTACTGTACAATTTTATAA
>JAOPTO010001201.1:0-64059 GCA_033822845.1 Tetrapedia diversipes
TGTTAGGGATCGATAACTATATGTATGTATTATGAAAACCGGCTCTTATTACGAGGTCTGGGCCTGATCATCGCGTATCCCCTGGATCAGAGCCTAACCCACCCGGGTGACCACCATCCTTTTACCAGTAACTTCCCTTTTCCGAACTTTTCCATCCACCTTACAATTATCTACTTCCCTCTCCCACTTCCTGTTTTCCAAACCCTTAAAAAGCGCGCTGCATTCGTCCATCAGTAGAAGAATAAACTCAGAGTACCAGCAGAACAACCAAGCGCGACACCTGTTAGGGATTGATAATTATTTATATTTATTATGGAAACCGGCTCTAGTTTATAACCACAGGGTGGTTTAGATCTGACTATAGCGTATTCCGTGGATCAGAGCCTAATCCACCCGGGTGACCACCCTTCTACCAGTAACTTCCCTTTTCCGAACTTTTCCATCCACCTTACAATTATCTACTTCCTTCTCCCACTTCCTATTTCCAAAACCCTTAAAAGGTATTCTGTATTCGCCCACCGACAGAAGAATAAACTCAGAATACCAGCAGAACAACCAAAAACGATACCTGTTAGGGATTGATAATTAATTATATTTATTATGGAAACCGGCTCTGGTTTATAACTACGGGGTGGTCTGGGCCTGAGAATCGCGTGTCCCCTGGGTCAGAGCCTAACCCACCCGGGTGACCACCATCCTTTTACCAGTAACTTCCCTTTTCCGAACTTTTCTATCCACCTTACAATTATCTACTTCCCTCTCCCACTTCCTGTTTTCCAAACCCTTAAAAAGGCGCGCTGCATTCCTCCGCGGTGAGAAGGAAAAAGAAGTAAAACGAAGAAAAACGAAGCATGCTAGTGATTCACAAATCGCGTCGCTTGGGAAGTAAGAGTCAAGAGACATCAACGCAAGAGTAGGGACAATACGTCACCTTGGAAATTAAGAAGCGTTGATGCGGTCGATAACATTATTGTTTAACCCTTTGACTGATATGAGCGTCTCTATATTCGTCTGACGAAAGCTACTCGCGTGAATTATGGACACGTATATGCGTTTGTCAATTTTTATAAGCTCCCATTTAGAGCAACACAATTTTGCTAATAGATCGTCGTTCACGCGGAGTTGTTCGACCGTGAGTATATTAGCACATAAAGGGTTAACCCTATGCACTCAAGGCCTTTCTCGCTCGGGCGAACCAGCAACTCCACACGATTTTGGCTATACTAAGGAAACATTTTACAAGTACTTTAAAATCATTTTATACTGAGACAAACGTATATAAATAATAAAATTTCACCAACTTATTTATTTTTACATTGGATTCAACAAAATCTGTTAAATATTCTACTCTAGGTGCATTCAATCTCCCAAGCGCCATAGCGGCGCCGCTCGAGTTTAACCCTTTCGCTACGGGAGGATTCTTCGGCGCGCAACTCCCACTGAACAAGCTGCCACGGCAAAAGTGTGCACTTACGAAACAATTGCGATTGCCCGTCGTACGTTCTATACTGCGGAATCTTATACAGAACGTAACTGTAATCGGTCGTAGAAAGGAAAGGGTTAACAAATTATCGCATAATGCAATAATAGTCTGTTCGCGAAATTTCACGGGGCGACTATAGTCACCGCTCGTACGTAGCTAGCGTCAGTCGTTGGGTGACTATAGTCACCGCTCGTAGCGAAAGGGTTAAAGGGATATAGGTAACAGAGATAGCCTTGAAACGAAGTTTCTGGAAGGAGTTTCTTGTCGACGAGCTTCGTTAGAATATTTTGGGTAGGTGGTTGAGCGAAGGAAAAAGGCTGAAGAAGAGACAAGCTTTGCTTGACCTTGTCTTCGGTGTGAACGTCAAAATGAATCATACCGACTCGTTCGCGCTGACTTGCACGTTGGCATAGGGCAGTTGCATTAGTCAGAACGTTGGAATATATTCAGCTGGAGCATTCGAGTTTCGAGCGAACGCACCATACGTATTGTTATATCGCGTAGCTAATGGCAATCCCTCGCGAGGGACCAAAACAGATTAAAATGAGAAAGTGAATAATGTTTGTACAAAGTACGGTGAATAATGAAGGTAAAGTTTAAATGTATAACGGTGGTAAGGGTAAAGTTTGTAATAACTTGCATTGTAATACAAGGCATAAATAGATACCTATTACAATAGAAAAATCTTGAAACAGTTGAAAGCAATCAACTTGTATTTGCAAACTCTGTTCTTTGAACCATTTGACCAATGGTTAGGTATACACTTCAGTGTTTAGGTATATACATATATATGTGGTCTCAATATTGTGAAGAAATTTGAAGGCAAGTATTTTCATTTCGAATATTGAAACCTTTCAATGGTCAATCTACCGTACAACGTTGATTTCGATTTTAGTTGACATTATAGAAACTGGTAATTCTTTCAAATCAAATATAATCGAATGATCTAACTATCATTTCATGCTCATAATATTTAGCCCCAGTTTTTGTCTCTTCTGTAATACAATACAATGGTTTGAATCATTCTATTTTGATGAACAGATCTCAAGCGCGACTATGTATAATATCGATACACGAAAGAATTGTGCCGGTGATTATGAAAATGATCCAATTATTAGCTGAAAGCTTGTTCTAAAATTTATCTTCTCATATTTTCGTGATCCTGCTGACTTCCATGAGATTCGATTAATAAAGCAACTTGATTTCTTTAATTGTTGACTTGAAGATCAATTTTTTTTTAATTGCAGATCCATTAATAATTAACCTGTTTAAGATTCTTTTTCCAGTCAAGCGAAAGCACTTCAGTTTCGATCGAACATTATGAATGAACATGTGCCTACGTGACTGGCTTCTTGAACGTCGCTAATCGCTTTTCGCTTGATCTTCGACTGAATACGACTATCTAATGCTATCTCTGAGCAACCGATTGTTTGTTGTCCCTCGCCGTCGGTCAGACGATAACGAGAAATAAGCTCGATATCGGACCTAATCGAGCGCTTTCTGCACGTACGACGTTCCCTGTACTCAGAGTTAAGTCAGTTCGGAATTGATTCCTTTCTCGACTCGCCCCATCTTTTCTTAACCCCTTGCACTATTCGGAACCTCGGAAAAAGTCAGGCCAAACGCGGCTGCCTCAATTGTCGCGGTGAAGGACGAGCGGTGGAGCGAGCGTGCCGAAACTTGAGACCCATCTTATCCACGCGATGGAACTCTTGTGAAATTCAAATGAATTTGAATCAAAAACTTTTATATATACTTTAATTATCACATAAGATTAAAACAAATTCTGAATAAGTAATAATAATATAATTAATTAATAACGAAATAAAAATATGTAAAAGCAAATCCGCGGTAGTAGTATTTGAACTCGAATAAGTTTTCTGATTATCTCACTAATATTAAACCTAAAACTGAAAGACACAATATAAATAAACAATTAAATATCAATTTTGCCCGATATTAAGACCACGAGTCAGACTCGTGATATTCATGTTCGGCCTGAAATGTCGAGTACGAGTCAAGCTCGTGATATTCATGTTTGGTCTGGAACTGAACAACGAGTCCGACTCGTGACATCCATGTTTGGCCTAAAATTTTCATCACGAGTCAGACTCGTCAAAATAGTGCAAGGGATTAACACTTTGCCGGCCGCACATTTATCGAATCACGCAATTTCCATTGGTCGTCAACGGTGATATTCACGTAATCGTTCGTAACATAAGTAGTTGCAATATATTTAATTATTATCAAAGAAGGTGTTAAGATAACTATTACACGATTTTTATTGCATAGTCTTATATTTTTAAATTATACAAACATCGAACTAAAGCATGATCGCTGACGAAAAGAAGTCACGCGTACGTGACAGCGGCCGACAAGGTGTTAACGATACGGATTGCTTAAACCTTTTTGATCTTTTGTAACCAATAAATTTTGGTAATCGTTAACCGTGCGGTTGATTGAACTTAAAATAAGCCAATTCTACATTCGGTAACGTCATTTTGTCATTTTATCGATACCTTATGTTTGAGAGAAAATTTTATATTGCAGCACCTAATTATAGATTTCTTTTGATCGAATTAAAAAATTGACTAGACAATTTTCGTGTTCCTTTATATCCACCTTTGTTATCGCTAACGTTTAACGATATCAGTATTGTCTATCGTTACTTCCGTTCTCACGTTTAGCTGTGTTTTTGTGCCCATGATTAAGTCTAACAATTACACGGAGACCGTAAACACACGCGAAGGCGTCACTTTCCAAGAAGCAAAATCGAAAAGAAGCGTAAAAGTTACATATCGGGAAGCAAATGAATGTTGTTGCTACAAGTGGAATCGCTGGTGTACACCGTGAACCGGAAAACAGGAATAAAAGTCAACGTATCCGAGATGCAACGTGTACACGGTGTTTACCAGTTTCACATCTGTAAAAAGCACGGAGGAGTTGCGGTGTGTGTTTTGCAGCAAGGATTTCAGACGTAAATATTTGAAAATCGTAAAGCGATAAAAGTCGCGCGATGGAAAGATGGCCTCGTCATCGACGATTGTGTCTTCGTATCGGATAAACAAAGCGGCGATACGCGGCCTCGTACATCGCGGATCTGATGTACCGATCGGTTTCGAGCTGTTACAGCTGGTTCGTAATGGCAAAGGACGCTGCCACGTTCGTCTGATCACATCGATCTCCGTTGTGATCGCGAGGCTGCGTCGTGAGTTTCGTTTAACCCAGGGCTTCTTAAACTTTTGTCATTCACGATCCCATTTATGATTGCGAGTTTCTTGACGACTCCATACAAATATAAAAGAAAAATAAATTAATATTTTTTGATGATTTATTTATTAGGTAACAATATACATATATATATACATATGAAAATAGCTCAAAACCTTCAACAAATGCGCGTGTCTAGACGCTGCAAGTCCACTGTATTCCGCCAACTCTAGTGATGTTATAAAATGGTATATATAAATATTTGACATTAAAATCTCTCGACCCCAGAATTTTGCTACGCGACCCCATTTGGGGTCGCGACCCATAGTTTAAGAAGCCCTGGTTTAACCCTTTGCGGTCGACAACATTTTCGGCCGGGTGAGGCGGCAGGTCGACGCGATTTTCGCGAATGTGTCGGGCACGTTATAGGTACAATAAAATTATCTTATAAAAATGTTATATTTTGATAGTTCATCTATATTATACCATAAAAAAGAATCAGTTGGCCAAAAAGAATCAATTTTTTTTGAATTGAAGAAAAACACAATTTAGAACGTTGTCTTGGCAAGAAAATTAAAAAAAATACAAAAATAATCAAAATTTTTATTCTATTGTAAATTTTATTGTCGCTCGAATTATCTCGAGTGTGGCCCAGTTTGGCCAGTTTAGCGCTCTCGAGTTAACTCGAGCGTGCACGTTAAGGGGTTAATATATGAATATTAGAAATACATATACAAGAAATGTCCGTAAATCGAATGTTAAAGAACAACGCTCCCGGCTTCGTGGAACCGAAGGAAACGTAACCCAGTTCTCCAGCGGATAAGATTCACGAATCGCCGTCGACGACAGGCTGCGCGGGTATTCTCGTTTCCCGGGCTTCCGGGTAGCGTTGTTGGTTGCGCGCGAGAAAAGAAACGCGGGGAACTTATACGGGACGGCGACGAAGCCGATGAAACGAGGAACAGATGCTCGAAGGAGCACACCGAAATAGACGCGGCTCAAAACGAGCGCGATATATATTTCTGTTCGATTTCGCGCGCGCGCAAGCTGCTGCTGGGACGATTAGCTGGAGGATGAACCGGAAGCTGCAATCTGCGTTCCACTTCCGAATTTCAGTCGAACTTGGCAACGAGAACTTTTCGTTTCGTGAGATTTGAACGTAACAATGGACGACGATGATCTTGTTGTATGTAATCGTGTTGTATTTGAATCGAGTAAACTGATTTCGAATTTCGAGGCAAATTGTAGTCTCTAACAAGTGGCTCTGATATTTGGCAGAGTCAAGTGTTTTAAGGGTAACTGTTGAATTCCAAAGGGATTTATGAAAGCTTTGAATCGTTACGTATTCTGAGCGACATAAGAATTTAAGAAAGAAAGGATCTGTGTTTTGTTGCCTTAGAATGATCGCTACTGAAAAATCGAACTCAAAAATTGCAAGCTAAAGTACCATTAACACGTTCGTCGCCCAGCGTGATTCGACTGAGTTTCTTGCTGGGCCCAAATTCGATTACATAGAAAATTGGGGTAAAAAAAATATAAAAACAGCGAAAGTTTTAACTTTTTATTTTTATTTTATGTTTTTTATATTTATATATATTGTACTTCAATGCTTATTCCATTGAATTCCTTTTAAAATTCCAATTTAACACTATTCCTACCGACACTTCACGTATACCTATTCCTATCGCGACGTTCCTACGTAAGACAGACTACAAATTTTTCTCAGAAACTAAACAATGAAAAAAGAAGTGAATATTGAAAAATGTATTATAGGTTTATTTGAGGAAAAGTCTAAAATTGAAAGGTGGTTCGATTACGTTGTATATGTGAAATTCTAATCGAGATTTTAAAAACGGTCATTTGACCGGTCGTGGTAGGAATAGTGTTAAAATCCTATTTAACATTAAGAAAAAGAGCGTCACCCAAATATGAGTGACGTGGCGACGAACGTGTTAATATCCACATGGGTACAACGTGAATTTCAAATATCGTAGAATAATCAACTCGTGATAGAAAGCTTGCAAAGTGATTTCAAACTTTCGACCAAACAACGTGCTTATAATAAGTACACTTCGTTCTGTTTCCACCGACATCGGTCGAACGATCATTCTAACGTCGCTAAGCGTGATCAAGGTGAACCTCGAACGATTCGATGTGGGAGGAAACTGTTACTTGTGCGAGGGAAAGTTGAACGTTTCTACGAAACGTTCCGGATAGACAGGTATATACGGTCCTGGTTCTTCTCGAAAAGGGGGGGGGGCAGCTGCCGCCCCTGCTCTTTTTCACCGGACGCACTTTGATCTTTGTTAATTTAGAGCGATCGCCGGATTACGCGGCAGCATTTCTTTCCAACGGAACAGCTTTCAGCGACTACAAACAGCCGGATGAAAGAGAAAAGGATTTTTTCGGTTCGTTACCGTTTCCCTGCTTATTTCGTTTACTCGTTTCTCCCTCGCTTTCTGTGGCACGACGATTTGCTCGCGGCGGGCTCGCTGCAGGGTGCCGCTGGAAATACCCTGAAGCCTATCCGATTTAGAAAAGTTCCAGATTAAAATTAGGGTACGTTAACGTTTGGAATTCAACCGGTTGGAATTTTGATGGCCCCCGAGCGTTCAACCGTGCTCGGTTTACCGTGTGCGATCACCTACACGTTAAATGAGCGCTCGAGAAGCTTACCCACCGATGTCAACGCTTTCACACTTCCCCCGCTATCCCGTGCGGCTCTGCATCACACGTTCTCTCATTAATATACAATAACATTGCAACTGAACCCACGATGGACCTCGAAGCAAGCCAGACCGACAGTCGCTCAGCGTCCATTTGAAACGGAGCAAAAAACCGATAACCCACAGCTGTGTGTCGCTTCATTTTAGATACGTCGTCGCAAACAATACTGTCGTTTCAAAATTTGGAAGCTGTTTCAAGATTGCATATCGCATGCTAATCTTTTTGCCATTTTGAAATTAACACTTTCGTAGAGCTTCTATCGAAGAGATTTATAAGGTAACACACGGATCTAAATTGTTTCCTTTCTTCACCTCTCACGATCTTCAGAACGCACTTGCCAAGCTTTCTACCAGTAGCGTACACTGTAATTGTTACTCTCTCCCCTTTAACTCTGTCTCCTTCTTTATTAAATTATCCTGTTCCATATTTTTTCATTCCTTAAAATATATCGAAATATTCGAAACTCCGCCCGTATTTTCCCTTTCAAGTAATACCTTTCGCAGTCCAAAGAGCTTTCCGTAATGGTCCAGAAGTAACTGAAGTCTTTAATTCGTTTACTCTGACCGTTTTACAAGCAACGTTTCTAATTTAACACTAGATTCACAGACATTTCTTGTGTATCTATTTCCAATATACTAAGAAATAGGTGTACATTATGCAGAATTTGAAGTTACAGAGCTGATAGGAAAATAGTTTAGGATATATTCGTATCACCCCATCAATAAAAGTTAACAAAAATTAGTGGGAGTAATAATTGTTTTTGCAAATTTTGCCGCATTTTTCCCATCATGTATTCTTCCAAATACTCGTTTCTTTCTTTCTGATTCTAAACCTTTCTCAGTCGATTCTATCCCGTTCATCCAAAATTCCTTAGTCGCAACGTAGCCTCAAGTATTCATCGTTCGCGACTCAGAAACACTCTAGTCCAAATATTCTACGTTCACACGGCTATCGCTCAACTCAATCACTCTTCGCATTTTCCTAAACTCGTATCCATTCGATCGCGTTCCTACACTAGGTAAGATGTTTGAACTTACAAGGGAAGGACCGCAACTGTACCACACGGATTTCAACGATCTTTCATAAGATGATAGAGTACATATTGTTAAGTATGTCTGCCAAATATTAGCCGTAGTTACCTGGTAGTTTTAAAGATGTAAACAATTAAAAACATATATGTATTGATGTACAATGATTATGAATTTATAATTGAAATTGAACAGTGGCGAAGCGACAGGTTGTATGTATTGTGAATCGGAAATTCGACGATCGAATCCCCGTCATGTAAATATTTTTTATATTTATTTTTCTTTTTTCTTTCTCTCTTTAGTCACTATTACTTCACTATGGTGACACTGTGCATGATGAGTTGACTATCAGAATGATAGTTATCGTAGATGTAAAAAAAATACAAATCGAAAGTTATTCCGAATCAGGATTACAGAACAAAAGCTTGTTTATTGCAGAATATTTTTTAATTTGTATGTTATCTATGTGTCTAGCTATACAGTTTCATCACAGTGAAATAGTAGTGGGACAGAAAAGAAAAAAAGACAACGAAAAAAAAATTAAAAAAACTTTAGTCAACTGGGATTCAGTCGCGGAACTTTCCGCTTATAAGTCGCACAACACTTCACTTTGCCGTCGTGGCTTTGCAACCAAGGATATACAATCATAACACTTCACGGAGTATGTACCTTTAACCAATTATATCTTTAAAACTATCAATTAACTACGGCTAATATTTAGCAAACATACTTAACAATATGTACTCTATCATCCTATAAAAGATCATTGAAATCGGTGTGGTACAGTTGGGGTCCTTCCCTTGTTAGAACAGCAGAGTTGTCCAAGGCAACGAGAGAGGACACGCAGACGGCGTCGGGACGCAGGGAAAAGCCGCCGCGGTCGTTCTCCCAGTCCGACCGGCCCTGGTGCTAAGCTGATTAAGTCGTCCCCAAGGCGGGTACGTCCGTTCCGTGTCTGATCGCCCGCGAATAATTTCCTCCGCCCTTCACCCTCCGTCTCGCGCGTTTCTTCTGGTTCCGGTCCCACGCGCGGTTCTCGCGCGCCGCGACAAAGTAATCTCGCCGGGATAAATTATTCGACGCGCGGCGAAAATGCAAATTCGTCCCGGCGGTGGGCGAGGGAGGCGATTTATACGCGGTCTGCCGCGGATACTTTGCTCTGGCACTTAAGTGGCCAATCTCTTTCGCGTACGCACCGTGCACGCTAATTTATGCCGCTAAGGCGTTCCGAGCCACCGACGCTCCGCGACGCCGCTCGAGCCCGGAGATCCCTTTCCGGTGACGATTCTTTTCGTCATCGTTGAGCTTCTCTGATGGTTCGCGGGATTTGTGCCTGGACGGTAACTCAGAAGATTAAAGGAGGAGGATGAATGTTCGGCGAACGCGTTCGTGTTTGAATTTCCCGCAGAAAGCTAAGGTAGCTCTGCGAATCTCTGATTGGCGAATAACGCGTCTTAATTTTTGAGGTTCTTTTTGTTTGTGTATCGGTTAGTTTATCGAGCTTTGTTCTGTATTATTGTGAAGAAGAGAGAATGAGATTGCGAAAGTTCTTGTATTGTTGTCGCGGGGATGAAGACATGATCGATTGAGTTTCAATTAAGCGTAACCTAATTTTTTATCCTAAATAGTTTACTTTAACTTAAAGGTTAAAGATAAAAAGTTAACGTACTGTTTAGATTTGTGAATATGTATACGTAAATAGTGAACATTTACTTTCTTGTGATATTGTTTCACAGTTTCTAACCTCATTGAGTTAAAGTTCAAAATTACCCGAATGATCAAAGTGCAAGCACGAGAGATTGAAGCAACGTAAGTCCCGTATAGATATAAGTCGATGATTACGTATGATCGATTAGAGCGAAGTACGGTATTGCAGGCGGTTCTTGAAATTAAAATTCGCAATGTAATCTGCGGCAGAGTGCGGAGTTTCAAGTGGAAACGCGAGAAGAGATACACTTGTTTTCGTTGAATCGACATTTGTAATTCTTAGTAGCTTCGAGATCGAGATTGAAGGGTTATGGTATATGTTACGATACTAGGAAGCTCGAGCTTCCGTGACGTGAGTATTGATTGGAGTTTGTAGCTCTTGATCGTTCTGAAATTTAACATACAGTTAACGTGTTCTGTGCCTCGGCGAGAGTAAGCGTTTTAGCAGAACTTCAAATTTCGTGGGAAAACATAAGATTAAACGTATGTTTAGAATGCGGTATACTCGAGAACAGGAAGGTACTCGATATTTCGCGATTACACTTAAATCTTGAAATAGTATATCAAAGAATATTTTTATTCGAAGAGAGATTAAAACTACTTGAAAAATGAAAAGAGAAATAGTGTATTCGAAACAGTGTTAGGGATCGATAATTATAAGTACAGTGACTCCAAAAAGTATTAGTACACTGTGTCACTAATAAATTCGTTTAACCCTGAAATTCTGAGTCTGATGGAAGTATTTGATAAAACTTTGTGGGTACGTAGATCGTAATAGTATACGTATGAATTAATCTCTTCTTTTCATCTAAATGCCATTTTAAAGGGGTGACACTAGCGTTGAAGTTTCTGAATTTTCTTTCATTTTTTAAAGATAACTTTGTAATGGTACTTGATGAAGCAAAACCTTTCGAATAGAAAATGTTTAATTTTTAATACTCTATCGCCCTGACATAAAAAAGGAATACAGAAAAGCTTATATCCTTAGCGTGAAAAATCGCTGAAACTTTGAGATTCGTTATCAGCCCCCTTACAAGATATTTTGCCGCCAAAAGAATTGGACACGAAAGCAGGACACATCATGCTCTGTACACATATAAAGTTTCATTAAAATCAGAATTTCAGAAGTAGATGAATTTCCTTATAATACAGTGTACGAATACATTTTGGAGCCACTGTATGTATTATGAAAACCGGCTATTATTACGGAGTCTGTGCCTGACCATCGCGTATCCTCTGGGTCAAAGCCTAACTCACTCAGGTGAACACTACCCTTCTACCAGTAAATTCCCTTTCCCGAATTTTTCCCTCCACCTTACAATTGTCCACTTCCTATTTCCAAAACCCTTAAAAGGTGTTCTGCATTCGCCCACCGACAGAAGAATAAACTCAAAATACCATCAGAACAACCAAGAACGACACCTGTTAGGGATTGATAATTATTTATATTTGTTATGGAAACCGGCTCTTGTTTACAACTACGGGTTAGTCTGGGCCTGACCATTGCGTATCCTCTAGGTCAGAGCCTAACTCACCCGGGTGACCACCCACCCTTTTACCAGTAAATTCCCTTTCCCAATTCTTTCCCTCTACCTTATAATTGTCCACTTCCCTCGTCCACTTCCTATTTTCCAGAACCCTTAAAAGGCGTTCTTCATTCGCCCACCGACAGAAGAATAAACTCAAAATACCATCAGAACAACCAAGAACGACACCTGTTAGGGATTGATAATTATTTATATTTGTTATGGAAATCGGCTCTTGTTTACAACTACGGGTTAGTCTGGGCCTGACCATTGCGTATCCTCTAGGTCAGAGCCTAACCCACCCGGGTGACCACCCACCCTTCTACCAGTAAATTCCCTTTCCCAAATTTTTCCCTCCACCTTACAATTGTCCACTTCCCATTTTCCAAACCCTTAAAAAGGCACTCGGCCTTCGCCCACGAGTAGAAGCAAAAAGAATCAAAGCGAAGAAAAACGGAGAAGCATACTAGTAATTCACAAATCGCCTCACCAGAGGAATAATAGTCAATGTGATCGTCAAAGAAGGAGTACCTTTCACCCTAAAATTCACCTTAGAAATTAAGATACGTTGTTGCAGCCGATAATACAGAGCGAGAGCTCGTTCTTCAAGGTGCGAGGGGAAAGCGGGGCCAGAGCTTGACAAACTTCGTTGTTTTGCTGCCGCTGCATCGCTTCTTCGTCTTCTTCCCGTGCCGCGTGAGTAACGCGCGCGCACCCTTGAAAGTCTCGAACGTCACGTGACACGGTGTAGACACACCGTCAGCCTTAAAGGCTACTTGGAAACGGAGCCCGGTCTTGAAAATACTCGGCCTCGCCGCCACCCGAGGCTTTTGCTGGCCCTGACGTCACGTGGGATCAACGATAGGCGAGACGAGGCGCGCCAGAGTCCACCTATGATGCTCTTCAGCCTCGAGTGCCTGGATTCGTGTCCTTATCCGGCACGGATAAGATACGAATTCTTTTTTCCCGGAATACCCGTTTGAAGGTCCACCACGTTTGAAACGTCAGCCGATGCGAAACAGCGGGGAACTAGTTGAGCCTCGAGAGGGCTCGAGATCTGGTTCAAATAACGCACTGAACAATGCAGACTAAACTGTGTATCGTTTATCGAGTCCGTCCGTGATCTAGTTGTTCGATTATTTTTCTGACAAAGCGATCATTTCTGCAGCTTCGGAATTTTTCAATGAACAACGTAATTTACTGTTTGGTGATCGTATTCTGTTGACATAAGAGGAACGTATCGTATTCGATATCTTGTTAATGCTTATTTTATTTGCGATTTGTTTTGTTGCGTTGGTATATGAATGAGAAACAATTCGCAATGTTTGTATTTTTTTTTTAATTGTTGAGAAAAGAGAAAAATTGTAATGGATTAAAGTTTTTTAATCTGGTGTAAAAATGATTGATGCAAATAAATCGCTTGTTTGCGGTAAATTATTTTTGATCAAGTGTAATAAACAAGAAGCAAAATAGAAATTAAGTCGTACAGATATGTGTATATGCAACTACAAAATTATATTGCCTTATAGAGGGTCATCGATCATTATAATGTATGCAGAATAGATAAGAGTGTTTGTATACCTGTATTATTAATTAGGAGAAAGAGAAAACGAAGACTGTAATCTAGATCTCATTTCTATGATTAAAAATCGTGTCCATAGAAAGAATTACTGTTCGTCTCGGTCTCTGAGAAACGGTCTCTGACCTAGACTGATAAATTTACGCGATAAATGGTCATTTCAATATTATCTCGCCGTCCCTTTTAGAGGTCGGAGCTTCTTCGACGAGTCCGTACAACAACGTTATCTTTCACGCTGTCAGGCAATATGAAAATCAGGCAGGTACAAGCAGAGCGTGGGAGTGGGCACGTAGGCGCAGTCAGTTTTTCTGAAAACACTGTATTTTGAATAAATTATGCCGCGAACTATACTTATTAACTCGGTTTATTGTTTAACCGGGCGTTTCTTACGCGTAGCTGAGAAATAGAATCGATATCGAGAAACCTTGTCTTCGAGCTATAAAATATATAACTTTACGTGAAAAATGTAAACTGAATCGAAGAAAATACGTTTAAAAAAATTGTTCATTGGAGATTTATCTGAAAATTGGAAAATGGTCCAGTAAGATTATTATATTTAAAAATATCCATTATTTACAATTATTATTACTTAATATCCTTAATTATTTATGTCTAATATTTAATATTGATTACTTATTCGTTCATGAATGGCATAAATTTATGATCATCTTTATTTATATACTTTATAAATACCAATATATATTTAGATTCAAGAAAACACCCATCGACAGCGTTGAGTGTCCAATAAATTTCTCAAGCGATTCGTAAAAAAAAAAACGCTCGAAACACGTTTCTATCGTTCTCGAACGTCACGTGAAATTTGCAACGGAGCATCGCGAATATTAATTAATTATCTGTCGCAAGGGAAACGGTTTCTGCGACTCGATGCGACATCTTCGCGTTGGAAACAACAGAGGGTTATTTCGAGCGATGACATTGAGGGCTGGCGAGAAAAGAAGAAAAAATTTGGGAAACGAAAGATCACGGTTCCACGACACTTGAGTCGCGTCGCAACGAGAAGTACTACTTCTATATTCGTCGTAACGAATTACTTGACGCGCTGGATTAACGTAAACCGTCCCCGACTGTATGCAAAACGATGACACCGTGCCGAGTAGACAAAGGGTTAAATTAAGGGTTAAGTCGAAAGATGTTCCGTTTTGAGCTCTCGATTATCATTACGTAATTCACGCGACGAAATTATATGACACAGTGGCACTCAAAAAGTATTCGTACACCGTATTATAAGGAAATTCATCTACTTCTGAAATTCTGATTTCAATAAAACTTTATGTGTGTACAGAGCTTGGTGTGTTCTTGTGTGGAGCAATTTTGTTGGCGACAAAATATCTTTTAACTCTTTCAGACACAGGATTTCAGAAAATAAATAGACCCATGTTGCACAGAAATTTTGTTGCGTTTTAAATTAAAATTGGTATATTTTTATTAACGAAGTACTGAAACTTGAATGTAGTTGAAACTTGCCAACACAAACGAACATACTTATAAGATTTTTTTATGGTGTTACCAACTGCTTTACGTAAATAAAACTAAATATAAACCGATGTGCATGCAGTTATTGCAATATTTCGAGGTGGGTCTAAAAACGTCCCACCATGTATTACCGTGTATCAAAAAGGTGGGATTGGTGGGGTAATTGTTAGTCGTCTAATGATGCTAACTTCAAAAGTTTTCAAATTCGAAATATTCACTAAGATTCGTCTGTATTAAACATTATTTAGTTTAGTTAAGTGATGTACTACAATTTACATACATGTATGACTATTTAACCTCTGAGTCTAACTAATAAATTAATTAACTGAAAATTTGCGAAACTATCATTTGGTGACTAACAGTCACCTCTCGAGCGCAAAGGGTTAATCCCACCGTGCCCCAAAGAGTTAAGGGGGCTGATAACGAAACTCAAAGTTTCAGCAATTTTTCACACTTTGAATACAAGCTTTTCTGTGTTCTTTTTTTATGGCAGGGCGATAGGGTATATTAAAAATTAAACATTTTCTATCTGAAAGATTTTGCTTCATCAAGTGCCATTACAAAGTTATCTTCAAAAAATGAGAGAAAACTCAGAAACTTCAACGTTGGTTTCACCCCTTTAAAATGGCACTTTTTTCTGTGTTCTTTTTTTATGGCAGGGCGATAGGGTAATAAAAATTAAACATTTTCTATTTGAAAAGTTTTGCTTCATCAAGTGCCATTACAAAGTTATCTTTAAAAAACGAGAGAAAACTCAGAAACTTCTACGCTGGTTTCACCCCTTTAAAATGGCACTTAGTTGAAAATAAGAGATTAATTCATACGTATACTATTATGATCTACATACCCACAAAGTTTTATCAAATACTTCTATCAGACTCAGAATTTCAGGGTTAAACGAATTTATTAGTGACACAGTGTACGAATACTTTTTGGAGCCACTGTATATCCCTCGATTTTACGGTTTATGGATTTTTGTCGAATGATTTGTTGAACGGTGTAGACGCTACGTTTATTGTTTAGGATACTTTATGGATCGTACGAGAGAGCCGATCGTGGAATAATCAAATTTTCTTAGCGGGTTGTTCTTTATGTATTCTATACTGAACAAGCAGAGACAACATCGTATGTATATTTGATTAGTCATCTCAAACATTATAAAACAGAAACGTGCTACTGCGTCTTCGCATGATTATCAGCAGTGAATAACTTCGAAACCAATCTACGTTTTATCTACAACGACCGATTATCTCATTCTTGTTCTAGGAATAGTTAACACGAAATTGTTCCCTGTTTACAATATTGAACGCGAGCGAAACCGTATAACGTGTGTATGCTATCTTTCGTGGTTATACGTCGAAAACGAGCCGTTTGAACGAAAATTTGTTTCGTTTCCGATATATATGTACTGGGTGATTGCAAAAGTTCGTGCCCGATTTTGATAGATGGCAAAGCGTGCACAGTTAAAAAATAGTATTTTTTATGAAAATGTGTTGTATTCATTCTTAGTCGAAGCGGACACGAACTTTTGCAATCAAAAGTTATCAACACTTACGTATGTTAATACCAACAAAAACAGCTTCTATAGTTGGATAATACGTGGTGTTTTTATATCTTGCTGTTATATGAACGATGTGGCTATCATTAAATTGACCACCACCAAATACATCGATCAGGGAGTGGTTTATTGATTTATTCATTTATTGACGGGTGGAAGAACTCATTAGTGTAAATGCAATATACAATTTGTATTTTTACATTTATTGGTATAGGGAGGAGCATAAAAGAAAAGAAACATAAAAGGTTTACGCATGGTACGATGTATAATAATAAATAATAAATTGAAAAGGAACAGAAAGTCTGCAGCAATTCTTCCTTCAAGATATTTAAGATTAAGTTTACGGATTTTTGGACTTCACGAGTAAAATTTGCAAAAATAATTACTATTATTCCTAGCAATTTTTGCTGAGTTTCATCAATGGAGCGATACAAATATACCTAAATCTATTTCCCTCTCAGTTCTGCAATTTCAAATTCTTTTTGGTGTATATCTATTTTTAATATTCGTATATTAATAGATACAAATATACCTAAATCTATTTCCCTCTCAGTTCTACAATTTCAAATTCTTTTTGGTGTATATCGATTAATATACGAATATTAAAAATAGATATACAAGAAATGTCCGTAAATTTAGTGTTGAGATTTAGCTTATGTTGAACATAATCATGATCACAGATACTCATGTAACATCCGAGTTTATAACTTTTGTAGTTATAAAAAACTCATATAATGATCGTCTGATTGAGATATCTGAACAAGATGTCGCAATTCAAGTGTTTCTACCACGAAACCGTGATCCGGGCCGGATTAAGCGTAGTCACCGGACACGCCTTCGGAATTCCGGGCAGTCGCGCGATTTCCTAGGTCCGCGACGAACTCGCAGAAGCTTGGATTGTCGCCAAGGGACCGCGGTTTCGCTTTGCGAACATCAGAAAGGTCCTCGACGCGGCTGTTACCGAGAAACGCGCTCGGTTCGCCGACGCACGTGGTTCCCCCGCGTTGGGGAAAATATATTAAAGAGATTATTTCCACTCGGGCACGTGGTGTTCGTTGAAATTTTGTTGCGCCTTGACAAATTGTTTCGATGAATCTCTTGGTATGGAGGTGAAGCTTCGCGGAGCCGTGAATTGTGTAAGGTGGAAGACGCGCAAGAAATGATAGGGAATAAGAAAAGTGGAATGGAGAAGTAAATGGTACGAACGGGGTGCCATTTTCTGGTTACACGAGTGTACAACTCTCAGAAGTGTGACAAGAAATAAGTATCAGGATAAAATTACTCTGTGTATAATAATTAACACTTCACGTGTTATTTACGACATTTATTCCTGTTACGACATTTCCACGTAAGACAGACTACAAATTTTTTCTCTGAAAGTAAACGATGAAAAAAGAAGTGAATATTGAAAAATGTGTAGAGTATATTTATTTGTTGTACGGTACAAGGTTGATCTGGATTGTGTTGTACTGATATACTGAGATGCTGATATATTGCGACTGAGACTGCTATACTGATATACTGAGACTGCTATACTGCGATTGATTATGCTGTGTCGCGCCCAGGGAAGTTTGAGTTTTATATTCTCTGAACGCGTCGAGAAGGGGAAAATGTGGTGACATGGAAGGGACTCTCTGCGAGCGTTTTCCGGATTCTAATGAGGCTGCAATCAAACACCCGTGGTAATGACGATTGGCTGGCCGTTTGGGCCTAATGACGGGCCGATGTTCAGGCCCTGCTGTAAAGTGTTTGATGCAGCCCCTTAGAACACCCGCAGAGGTTCCGTGTCACCACAAATGTATTACACGTATGTTTGAGGAAAAGTTTAAAGGCGATTCAATTATGTTGTATATCTGAAATTCTAATCATAATTTTAAAAATGGTCATTTTAGAAATAGTGTTAATTGAATAATTTGTCCTTCTGAGTATAGCAGTAACAATATGAAGTGAATTTTGATAAATGGCGGTTTCTGAATACCTCATTTATTTGGTTTCGTTATTTTACTTTCATATGAACGTACTAACGCACATTCGACCGTTTTCAAAATTTGACGTAGCTGAACAACAAATATAGTAATTCTGCTTTCAATCAGATTTCCCTAAAATTCGAACAACCACCAACATCCATCCGTATGCAAAGTAATCGATTACTTGGAGTGTGGTGAGTCAGATACAGTCTCGGAATTCCTCAATACGTGCTCTCATTTAACCAGCTGCATACAGGAATCCTAGAAATCATTTAAAGGTTTTGGATCGAAAAAAGCCGAGGAGCGTGATAGCACTTGTTACAAATTAAATATATATTAACCCTTTGCGCTCGAGAGGTGACTGTTAGTTACAAAATGATAGTTTCGCAAGTTTTCAGACTTTAGTTAGTTTGTTTATTAGGCGGGCTCAGTAGTTAAATAGTCATATATGTAAATTTTAATATACGACTTAACTAAACTAAATGACGCTTAATATAGGCGAATCTTGGTAAATATTTAGAATTTGAACATTTTTGAAGTTAGTATCATTAGGCGACTGACAGTCACCTCTCGAGTGCAAAGGGTTAATTTATAATAGGTAACAATGAAATACAAAATGTATTACTTGAATTACTGATAGTAGCGATGCGACGTGCATGCGTTTGAAAGGTTGAACGCGTTTCGGTAAATTGTGAGTGCGTCGTTAGTTGTTTGTATCGGTCAAATGCGCGACATTTTTCTCGACACGAAATCTGAAGAGCCTGACTGTCTTATCAGCAATATAGGATTTCAAGGCTTAAACGAACTATCTCAATTTATTTATCGTACAAATCCATAATACTATTTTCTGTTTACTCATTTTACATAATTCCTAAGTAAAATCAACAACAAACGAGCACACATGAATTTTATTTTCCTGTTGCCATAAAACACTTCGTGACTGTCTTATCAGTAATATAGGATTTCAAGGCTTAAACGAATTATCTCAATTTATTTATCGTACAAATCTATAATACTATTTTCTGTTTACTCGTTTTACATAATTCCTAAGTAAAATCAGCAACGAACGAGCACACATGAATTTTATTTTCCTGTTGCCATGAAACATTTCGTGACTCTCTTATTAGCCACATAGGTTTTCGAAGGTTAACGTGTTCCGTACCAAGCCGTTTTTGCCCGGCATGATTTTCAGGCCATTTGATATTTTGACTAAATGCACCATTAAATGTAATTATTAATTATTGTATATACAACAATTAACCCTTTCGCTATGGCGGGCCTCGCCATGGAGTGTCTTGTGTAAAACGGAGCGCCGTGCCGAAAGTGCGAACATTAAACGCAGATAGTCTTCAGCATTCAAGACCAAGACTTTTGTCTCAGAAACGACTTTTTAACTTTTAGAAGCAAAATGATTCATGTTCATAATTTTTCCATGAACATATTTTTAATTCAATAATACGATTAATATTTTTATATTATACAACAAAATAGTAACTATAATTATAACATAATGTTGACCAATAACTTTTTAATAATCATATTTTGTATGAAACTCCTCGAAACACGCATAAAACTTGACTTTTGGCTCAATTTTTATGGTACATGATAGGGTGACTATAGTCACCCGTAGTAGCGAAAGGGTTAAATAAACTTATGTGTTTTGCTCTATACTGCATCTTGTATAATGCTTCATTTTTTAGGTAGAAATATAGTTTACAGAATTATTTTTGTAATAAAATATATGCTTTCAGCGCATTAACCCCTAAACTGGCCAAACTGTGCACACTCGAGATAATTCGAGCAACAATAAAATTAACAATACAATAAAAATTTTGATTATTTTTGTATTTTTTCAATTTTCTTGCCAAGACAACGTTCTAAATTGTGTGTTTTTTTTACGTTAAAAAGAAATTGATTTCTTTCGGCCGGCTTTTTTTTCAAAAAAACTGTGCATTAAGGGGTTAAATAAGTATGGCTGCGTGTACCACCGGTGGTACACGTGGCACGGAACGTGTTAAGGGTTAAGGGTTTGGTCATGCGCCAACGCGAGCCGTTCGTATACGCGAACCCGTTGAAGGGTGCGTACGTCTTTGTCGATGCGCCTTTGACGCATCTGTTGGGGGTGAGCCAAGCGCGAAAACGTGGACGATGCCGTGGCCGCACCTGGATAAACCGCCTGCTCGCGCACAAAAGCACGCGCGAAAGTCAGTTCGTGAGCAGCGTCGGAAAATCACCGGGTTGCCAAATGGAATGAACGAAGCGGTGCCGGTGGTGAGCGTTCCCTAATGCGTTTCGATGGTAAACGCGATCTTCCACGAAACGGGCCTTTGTCGCATACTTCGTAGGTGGCCGGCATGTCTCCGTCGAGCGTTCCCTCGCCGAGAGGCGTACGCGAATTTACGAGAGAGTCGCAAGCTTGGAACGGGGTAAATTACGTGCGAACGACAGCCGAATTTTCGTAGAATCTTCGAACATTTTTGCCGGAGACCGTTGACAAATTGTATTACACGCATACGTTGTCGGTGCAAAATTGTTGACCGTTTTGTCTTTCGTAATGTGTATATATAATAGTTTAACCGTTTGCACTCGAGAGGTGACCGTTAGTCGTTTAACGATATTAACTTCAAAAATAAAATATGTGATAAACAAATTACATCTAAGAGAAAATCGCAATCCATATCCAAACTTAGCGAAAGGTGTAGATTGTGAAGAGCCATAAGATATTCTACCATAGTATTGGTATAAATATAAATACACTCTTATAACATCATGCAACGCAGAGATATACTCTTCCCACGTACAAATTAACCCTTTGCAATCGATAGGTGACCGTTAGTCGTTTAATGATACTAACTTCAAAAATTTTCAAATTCGTAATATTTACTATGATTCACGCATATTAAACTTCATCTAGTTTAGTTAAGTCGTATATTAAAATTTACATATATGACTATTTAACGTCCGGGTCAGAACTAAAGTCTGAAAATTTGCGAAACTATCATATGCTAGGATTACGATGTCCCATGAGAGGGGACAGCCGAGTGCAAATGGTTAAGAAGGTTGAGTAACTTTATTTATTTCATCGTTAATTTTCATCGAATTTTTATATTTTAATTTTAATTCTACCGAAATTTAAATATAAATACTGGAACTAGCAAGGGGGGTCAAAATGACCCAGTTTGTAATTTTTCACAGAAACGTGGTATACTTAGTGCGATGCCTACATATTTGAAAATTTACTATGATTTTTACCGTGTTTGCTAAAATTTGTTTCCCATATATTAGGAACTTTATTCGTACAGCTTTCAATTTGATTTCTTTGTCGGTAGTTCTAGTGTTAATAGTTCTATTTTAATGAATCGTTAATTGCAGAGACTTTTTGGGCTTCGAACTTCACGAGAAACGCTTAAATCTATGCAAATTTGTCCTATTTTCAAGGTGGCACAGACCTTTCAAACCGATTCAAAGAATCGGCGGTGAAAGATTGTTTATATTCAATTTGCATATATAATTCATTATGTGATGTATCTAAATTTTTATACGCAAAATTTTACTATGTTAACCAAAAATTCGAGAACACCACGTATTAATAGGATTAATCGAAATATATATATTAAATGTAAAAAAATTTATTTATTTGTTCGAAACTAAACTTTAAAATCTTAATTAGATTTATTGGAAAATATCCTCTGTTCTCCGGCAGGCACTTGTTTCGTACAAAATAATTATCTGCTGCGATAAAAAGCAAATCTAACTCCGCTCAATCATGTATATATATTTGTATAAAGTTATATAATTATGCAAATTATATAGTGTAACTTTATTGTTTTCTCTGCGGGATTACAAGGTTATGCAAATTATATAATATTATGTAATTATATAAATTTGTATACATATATTTGTTATCACCTAAAGACCTGCCAAAGCAAAACCTACACGTACCTGTCTTGGAGTCAATAAACCTCTCGACATCTAAACATTATAGATTCCCCCGGTATTGCGTTGAATATCAAATAGAAGGAGGACGCCGCGGATCAGAATGACAATCACGCAGGACAACATCGATAAACGCTGACGACACAGTGGTCATACGTTCTCAGCCGGGCAATCGATGAATTTTTTCACGAATAAGTGTATATCATTATCCCTTTCGCGGCGATAATTCTTCTCGGTTTCGTCGAAGCGAGCACGATATTTTCGTTTGCTCTCGGCATTCGACCATTGTCGAAACTTCAGCGACGTTGGGAATGATTGTTGCAAAGGAAGATATTATTAGGGTGCGTCTCCGTTTTGCTCTTCGCATACCCTATCCGAATCACGATAAAACCTCGATTATCCAAGCTGATGGATAAAGAAACCCGTTGCAGTAAACGGTTTCTCTAGCCATCGATCTAACAACGGCACCTTCTAAATTGATAAGTGTTTGAATTTTACGTGGTCAGGGACAATAATTTTAGTTTTCAACACTATTCCTACCGACACTTCACGTATACCTATTCCTATCGCGACATTCCCACGTAAGACGGACTACAAATTTTTCTCAGAAACTGAACAATGAAAAAAGAAGTGAATATTGAAAAATGTATTATAGATTTATTTGATTATTTATTTATTATAGTTTTATTATTTTCCAAAACAAATAACTACGCGTTTCATCCCGCACTTTTTGCATATATATATACAGTGGCTCCAAAAAGTATTCGTACACTGTATTATATGGAAATTCATCTACTTTTGAAATTCTGATTTCAATGAAACTTTATGTGTGTACAGAGCATAGTGTGTCCTGCATGGAGCAATTTTTTTAGCGGCAAAATATCTTTTAAGGGAGCTGATAACGAACCTCAAAGTTTTAATGATTGTTCACGCTTTGAGTACAAACTTTTCTGGATTCTTTTTTAATTGCAGGACGATAGAGTATTAAAAATTAAACATTTTCTATTTGAAAGGTTTTGCTTCATCAAGTACCATTACAAAGTTATTTTTAAAAAATGAGAGAAAACTTAGAAACTTCAACGCTGGTTTCATCCCTTTAAAAGGACATTTAGATGAAAAAAAGAGATTAATTCATACGTATACTATTACGATCTACATGCCCACAAAAGTTTTATCAAATACGTCTATCAGACTCAGAATTTCAGGGTTAAACGAATTTATTTGTGACATAATGTACGAATACTTTTTGGAGCCACTGTATATACAAGAAAATTCTTTCGCACTCAAACGGTTAAGACTTAGAAAAACGCGCACTGTGCATATTTCTGACGCGTGCTTCCGTTCAGTGACGGTACTTTGGCGGACTGGACATCCGAAGCGAAAGGGTTAATCATGAAGGCAAAAACAGTGCGATTCTGACGGAAGTAAGAACGTAGCAGATACTACTATAAGTTGTAAAGTCGTTCAAGTTGTTGTCATTAAACTATTTTAACCCTTTGCACTCGGCTATCTCCTCTAATGGGACATCGTAATCCTAGCATATGATAGTTTTGCAAATTTACAAACGTTAGTTCAGACCCGGACGTTAAATAGTCATATATGTAAATTTTAATATACGACTTAACTAAACTAAATGAAGTTTGATGTACGTGAATCATAGTAAATATTTCGAATTTGAAAATTGTTGAAGTTACTATCATTAGACGACTAGCAATCATCTCTCGAGTGCTAAGGGTTAATATACGTGAATCATAGTAAATATTTCGAATTTGAAAATTGTTGAAGTTAGTATCATTAAACGACTAACGGTCACCTCTCGAACGCAAAGGGTTAATTTATACGTGGGAAGAGCATATCTCTGCGTTACATGATGTTATAAGAGTGTATTTATATTTATACCAATACTATGGTAGAATATCTTATGGCTCTTCACAATCTACACCTTTCGCTAAGTTTGGATATGGATTGCGATTTCCTCTTAGATGCAATTTGTTTATCACATATTTTATTTTTGAAGTAAAATATCATTAAACGACTAACGGTCGCCTCTCGAGTGCAAAGGGTTAAGTATACATTTATTTTATTCACACTCGAGCCCTATCATCTTCACTCCACTAAACAAAGTAAAAAGTAAACTTTCCTATATTATTGCGAGCATTGTTCGCGTCAGCGAATCCGCAGTTTTATGCATTCTTCTGGGAAACCGGTCTTTGAATGAACCTCCGCGAAGCGACGCGCGGGACAGCGACAGACAGGCGGTCTTAATCACGTGTGGACCGAAAGGAGCGAGCGTCCACGAAAATAGTCGGTAGGTGGACCGCGAATAGGTCCCCTTTGAGACTCTCGCTCGCGATGAAAATCGCGTGTCGCGCCGCGTAATCGATGGCTCCCGCGGCCACAGCCTCATAAATCCTTCGGGGGAACGTTCCCCAGAAACGCGGAAACCATCGGCGACCGTTCGAGATTCATTATTGCGAAAATTCCCCCGCGGCAACTGTTTCGTTGCGAGCGAATTCGCGAAATTAACGCGCGAGGTTTATTAATTTTGAGGATTCGATGGAATATTAACCCTTTGCGCTCGAAAGGTGACTCTCGGTCTTCAAAAAGTTTCGAATGCAGAGCGTTGAAATTAACAATTTCCAAAATTAACTTGCACTGAAATTTATAGTGTTTGGATAAACGATACTGTAACTTCTAAATGTGATTATTCGCTTTTGGATATTTGTGAAAACGTGTCATTTGATCACTGAGAATCGCTTCCCGAGTGCAAAGGGTTAACCCTAGAACTCCTGAGCCTAGATCTGTTACGCGAACTCCTAAGGGAGGAGTTCCTCGAACCCATACTTCTTTTTATACATTTATTCTGGAAAAAGTTGTTTTTTGGACAATTTTTTGCAATGTTAGGATATGCTATAGTTTATAAGCAAGACAACATATGCTTTTGCGTTCAATTTGTATTGATTTATGTATATTTATAGAATTAAATACTATTATAAAATAGTATAGTAACGTGCAGCTAGTTTGAACTTGATTCTTCTGATTCTTCTGATAAACATGAAAGACAGAGTATAGTATTAAATGAATGTTTTCTGCAAACATGGTTTTTGCATTTGTAACAACTTTGCATTGATTTTATGCGTTTTTATATTTTATGCGTCTGCTTTTAGCCTCCAGTATACACTGATAACATTTTCCCCTTTTTTGTCGGTTCTGTATCTTTTGGTATTTTAGTTCGTAGTGTCTTTTCCGTCAAAGTTCCCAATTAATTACGTAGTTTCATTCTTTGTTCTGTAATTTTTATTCTTTGGAGAAAAGGAGAGCGTGAGGGTCCACTTCGCGTAATCGCCACTGCGCCGTGGCATACCGTCATCACGGCGCGTAGTCAGTTATATTTCTCTTATACTTACTAATTTTTTACACATAGCAACGGGAACTTTTTAATATCAAACTTAAATGTGTATACAACAATAAATAATTTTAAGAGAATTTTTTACGAAATGGAAATGATTCTAATTTAAGGTTTTTCAATTTGTGGGTTCGAGGAACCCAGAATTACTCTTAGGAGTTCTAGGGTTAAGGCAAAGTAAGCCAATGGCAGACTCCAGTGTTATAACGAGAACAAAAAATTATATTTTATATACAACACAAGCTTGGCACGAAAGATGTAAAATGAATGAACAAAAAAGATAACGGTAACAAACGATAATACCAAAAAAGAAAAGAAATGAGAACACGAGTATACCACAAACAATCCATGAAATGAAAAACACGACAGTTTCAATGTCACTCATGAATGCCGCAATTATACAATTTTATTTTTATTAATTTTCAACAGGATTATTAATATTCCGGCACGTGCGCTGGCTGTTATAGAAATTCATGGCAAACGACTTTCCGGGAAACTCTCGCTCTGTTTTCAACCCTCGACTCGATACGAATATTTAGCAATTTTGATTGATGCTTCTTTTGTTGCTGTGCTAGTGGTCGTGTACTTTTATCTGACTTTATCATACAGATTTAAAATTAATTTGGACTGTTTATTTTGTGGGAAAACCGATGAATCGGTGGTTGCGAATGGTTTATTTTCCGGAGAAATTTAATTGCTCTTAGGTACTGCTCACTGATTACAAAAAGTCACCTGAGACGAGGTGTTTCGCTCGTACCACCCAATTTTCTTTTCGTTATACCCTGTTATACGATCCGTTATAAGTTATAAGTCCATATAACTTCTTGTCAGCCGTACATTATACGAGTATCAAACATTTTAGGTAATGTAATTTATTTCGACAGCTTTTGTGTCTACGTGCGAAAATAATAAATCGTCAAGATTATAAAACAAGGAAAAATTTAGGAATATTCTAAGTATCCAAACTGTTGATCGGTAACGTAGATATTAGATATCTTATCTACTCGTCTCACATTATACGAGTATCAAATATTTTAGGTAATGTAATTTATTTCGACACCTTTTGTGTCTACGTACGAAAAGAATAAATCGTCAAGATTATAAAACAAGGAAAAATTTAGGAATATTCTAAGTATCCATACGTTTGATCGGTAACGTAGATATTAGATATCTTATCTACGCGTCTTATCAAAGTTAAAGTACTTCCTATTAAGAGTAACATAGTTTTCTGAATGAAATAACCGTCTTCTTCACTGGCATCTGATAATGCTTACCAAAATAAGTTCAACGACCTGATTCACCGAGTTCCAAAGTTTCCATCGCGTCTCTCGTGACGATTTCCCTCGTGGCGACCGTTCGATGCGTGGGACACGGTGAGAAACGTGGGACTGCTCCATGAACGGTCTTCTTATTGGCTTGTACAATTAGTTGACCATCGAATTTCGACCTTTGACGACCTTGAGGCACCTTGAGGCACCTTGAGGGTTGTTGAACCGGCCCGGAGGAGCAACGCCTCGAACACTAATAGAAAAAGTACACCTCCTTCGAGCGAGGAATATGTTTTCATCGAACGACAAAATTTTTCGGCAAACATTTGATTCTAAAAATAACACACTTGCTGTCAAGGCAAGAGACGGTTCTTCGCCAAATTTTTCGCGACGTTTCGTTTATGCACGGTACGAACTTTTCCCTCGTTTTGTAATACCGAGGAGTAGGTAAACCGTCGTACGTCATTTGTCATAACTATAGCCCTCCATTTTCTATTAGTTTGTTCGGAAAGTAATTTCGTTTTTTCTTTTATGATATGTCGAGCTTTGAGATTAAACCTAGGCGTTTCAAATGATCATGAACGGTCGAATTCGATAAATTTAATCTCTTAGCGATCTTACGAGTTGTTATTCGCCGATTTGCATCAATTAATGCCTTCATTGTGTCTTCATCAGCCTCAACTGGCCTTCCAGAACGTGGTGCATCTTCAACATCAAAATTGCCGGATCGAAATTTTGTAAACCAGTTTTGACACTGGGGTTCTGTCAATACATCTTCTCCATACACAACGGATAATTTTTTCCTTGCTTGAACAGCATTTTTACATTTTCGATAGTAAAGAAGTAAAAAGTGCTGAAAATGTTGCGTTTTACTTTCCATATTTGATAGGGCACCAACCAAAAACTATTGGGTAGAATCAATCGAAACTTTTCACAAGCAAGACTTGCTATGTATGCTGTCAATATATATAATGACCATGCGGCTTAAGTGTAAAGTTGACTATGAAAAAATACAATTAAGCCCTGTGTTGGAAAAAAATGAAATTACTTTCCGAACAACCCAATAGATTACATCCAATACCTTGTGCGTACAGTTCAACCATAATCCTTTGAATTCCTATATCACTATGATATTTCATTTCAATCTTGCTATCGAGAATACTTTTTTATGAACGTTCACTTTTTTAAGAGATAATGCGTGATTAGAAAGTAGAAAACAGAGAAAGTATTCATAAACAAATATTCTCTCCGTGTCGATTATTTTGCGTCTCGTTCAAAGATTAAATTTTGCATTACATTTTTCAGAAATGTGTATAAAAAGAAAGGGAACTCAATTTTTTCTACTCTTCGCAAATTCATCCCTCGGACAATTAAATTTCCCAGAAACGCGTAAACATCTGCAGTTTGATTATCGCTAACAATCCCTTCATCCCCTTTCAAACCTATTGAATCCTCTACCTTCATGCTGCAAAACAATCGCGAGCTAGCGTTTCATAAATACGATTCCACGTATCCGCGAGAGTAATTAATTAGCAAGCAAGATCGCGAGGGGCACAATTCCTCAAATGCTCGATTCCGCGAACGCGTGCCTTCTGTGTTATAGTATAACTGCTGAATCTTTATATGTATACATGTATATATGCATTATCAGTTACCGATATGTAAATGTACAATTGAACATAACGATACCTAGTGTCTAATTAGGCATCATTGTAGTCTAAAACTATCCTGTACAGAGTAAGCACGTGTATATATAATGAGTCTGTCGCTATATAAAAATAAAATTAACCCTTTCCACTCGAGAGATGACTGTTAGTCGTTTAATAATACTAACTTCAAAAATTTTCAAATTCAAAATATTTACTAAAATTCTCCTATATTATACGCCTTTTAGTTTAGTTAAGTGATACACTAAAATTTACATATACGGCTATTTAACCTCCAAGTCTGACTGACAAACAAACTAACTAAAGTCTGAAAATTTGCGAAACTATCATTTGATGACTAACAGTCACCTCTCGAGCGCAAAGGGTTAAATCACAGTAAAAGTAAAACCACGTTCTGCTACATTTGCTGCATCTCAAAATTATCACTCCGGTTCGCGGACGATCGCGGTAGGTGGGCCACGAACAGATCCCCGCCGCGATGGAAACGGATGCACGGATATTGCGCTTTCCTCCACGGAAGATCAGTCTCGCCGGGCCAAGCGGGCGGCCGCTTCTGCCTCGAACCCTCGTCGGCCGTTCGCGCGCTGATGGAGCGAGAAATTCGCGCGGACATGTTCACCGGCTGCCGCGTCTCTGCCGAGGCGAGGAGGCGACCGCTTCTTTGGAGGTCGATCGGATCTGCTCTGGTTCCCCGTGAACGCTGCTCGAACAGCTCCGATATCGCGGCGATCGGTTAGACCTGATACATTTAGAATCGCGTTCACGAGGCGTCCGTTGCTCGTCCATCAACATATTAGGTCGAGTCATAAGTAACTTCCGTTTTTTTATCAGACATTTATTTTGTTCTCATTAAATAACAAAATTATATTAATTTATTATGTATTCACCACTATTATATATAACCTCCTATCATCTTCCTGGCAGTTTATCAATTCCTTCCTTGTAAAATATGACCGGTTTGGACTGGAAGAAATTTTTGACAGCCTGTCTGATTTGCTCTTCAGAATCGAAGGTTTTTCCATTCAAAAAGTTTTATAAACAACAGAAAATGTGGTAGTCTGTTGGGGCAAGATCCGGGGAGTAAGGTGGATGTGGTAAAACAGACCATCCAAGTTGAAGAATTTTTTCTTGATCACCCTTGCTGTATGTGGTCGCGCTCTGTCGTGTGAAAGAATGACGTTTTTGCGATTGGCGAGTGCAGGACGCTTTTCATGGAGTTTCTCTTGCACTCTTTGCAACTGCTGAACGTATCTATCTGCAGTAATCGTTAAATTTGACTTCAACAACTCGTGGTGAATTATTCCTTGACAATCCCACCATACACACAATAAAATCTTTTGCCATGGATATTTGCTTTCGGATCTGATAGGGGTGGTTGATCCTTATCAAGCCACTTTCTTTTGTGGACTATATCCTCATAGGTAACCCATTTTTCATCGCCTGTTACAATCCTGTTTAAAAAAGGCTTAATTTTTACCCGTGAGAGCAGACTTGTGGCGATTGACATGCGATCTTCTTTATTCTGTTCACTGAGATTGTAAGCTACCCATACTCCTAACTTGCTGACTTTCCCTAATTTCTCCAGGTGACGGTTAACAGTTGATTGTGATGTATTCAACCTTTCTGCTATATCTCTTATTGATTGACGTGGATTTTGCTCCAATATTGCTTTTAAAAGGTTGTCGTCAAAGTCGAAAGAATGTCCCGCCCACGGTTCGTCTTTTAAGGCCGTATCTCCAGAAGGGAATTTTATAAACCAATTTCTAACTGCTTGATCAGTTATTAGTCTTCACCATATATGCTGCATATTTTTTCAGCTGTCGCGTTAGCACTATTGCCTTGTTTAAATTCCCAATGCATTACCGAAGTTCCCCGTTTTTTCATGAAAAATGAGACGCGTAGGAAGTATCATTTTCAGTCACTTCAGGTCCAATGAAGTGGTTAGTTTTTATGAGATTTTTGAAGACATTTAATTTCAGGGTTCTGATGCTTGAAAATAGGTAGGGTGAAATGAATGGATCTTGTAATTGAATCGTTGACAGGAATGGATTGGGTGGTTGATTCTGGGATAATTGATTGGATGATCGATGGAACCCTAAAGAAGGGCTATGGAGAGCTACCTTTTTAGGTACCTTAATGATGAATGCTGTAAATTCAAGCTTCTCAGAAGGCCTGATTAAAACTTCTGACTTGGAAAATGTATTCTCCTTAATTTGTTTACTAGTGTTATTATTATGTCTGCGTTCTCACTTATTAACCATATCATACACACGAGATACGTAACAATAAATGATGTATAAATGACCAATACATTGATTGGGATTTATACAAAATTTAATTGTTTAAGAAAATACAGAATGCATTTATATACATAATATACAAAAATTCTAAAGTATAATTCAATTTATCAATTCACGTAAACACCAATATTCAAAATCCAATGAAATTTAACAAGAAAATGAGGTTACTTCCGCTACATCGTCGAGCAGAAACGTTCGTCAAATTCAACGAAAACAAGGTTAACCGAGATCCATAGCAGAAACCGAGATCGCGAAACGAATGATTACCCAATTACATTACCCGTAATAGGACATTCGAGAACACAACCTGCTCAAATATCTCAATTCCCCCCTTCGAAACGCGTTCGAGCGCCGGCCTCGATGGTGCACGTCTAAGAAATAGAATGTCCCGGCGATTCCTCGAAGGGCCCATCGTTCACGGAGCCGTTGGAATTGCAAGGCACGAGTCGGTCAGTTATCGATCCCATCGATCGGCGACAGGGGCTCCTCGTGTGTGTATTTACCGCGAAATCCCGGATCGTTTGCTGTAAATCGTTTAATCGACACCTCGCGTGTCTCGGGACGATCCGTGGTACCAGCACAAGGTGGATCTTTAAGGGCCATCGATCACAGGCTCGTTGCTCGGACTAACAATGGATCCCGCTATCTATCGTTCGATCTCCGGCGCAAGGATGACCTGATGGATCCTCGCAGCGACCGTACCCGGTGCACGCGTATCGGTAACCGGGCGAAGATCGAGATCTTTCACCGGGTACCATCGCGTCACGGACACGAAATTTGCTTCTGAATCGAACCGTGCTTGTCTCCTCCCTCGAATGCTAACGACGACTTTCCTCGAAATTGCAGCTGCGCCCAGACGCGCGATTAATTCTAGCCGCGTTTTCTGACTTTTGTTTCCGGTGCGATCGTGCGACATCGTTCGGAACGTTAACTCGTTCGCGCGGAATATACGCATAATTTTGTTTATTTATTCTCTGTTTATAATTCTAATTGCTTTGTCATAATTATTTTCATTTTTGTATCGGTATTATTTAAGATCGTGCGGATTTTGATACACTTATCGACAATCACTGGTGAAACCAAAATTTGTCGGCTACAAAACAAATTCGTCGGTTTCAGCAAACAAGTTTCAACTACTTTTGCTTTTTAGTTTATTTTGGATTTCGTAAGATTAAATAGAGTTAATACCGGTGGTTTTTAGTGTTCTCTTTGATCTTGCGCCTCTTAATCTGTTTTCAAATATTTATCAATTTATTTCCAACGTCGCAACATCATGATATTGTCGAAAATTATTTAGCGTTAGTTGAAATCAATTACTTGACCGTAATATTTAAATTCATTCAAAGTGTGTTAACTTGTCGTTAATAAGGAATTTTTTTAGTGGTTGAGAAGTGCAATCGTTCGCATTGCTTTCTTTTCAAAGTTACGATGCACTCGCTATCATACTATTCTGTTTTCATCTGGCATAATGGTACATATATAGCTCGATTTTTAAAAAGTGAATGGACTTGAATGAGTTTGGCTCATAACTACAGAAATACATTAAGCGATAAAATTGGATCGTCAGATTTATTTCTGGAGCAGACTCGGATGATGCAGAGGATATAATTATGGAAACGGTGGATGCAAAAATTGGTTCGTTTACCCTGACTCGCATCACGGGAACCTGCCGTTGCATCATCCTTTCGGAAAACACCGAGCTCTTTCTCGCTCGATCTCTGCATTCATTCTTTCAAACTGTACCGTTACTCGATTACCAGACATTATAGTTCAGCATAAAAGGATAATGAAGAAAAGCATAAATTACTTGGATAAACAAGAATGGTTAGAACCATTTTAACACTATTCCTACCACAACCGGTCAAATGACCGTTTTTAAAATTTCGATTAGTATTTCATAGATACAACGTAATTGAATCGCCTTTAAACTTTAAACTTTTTCTCAAATATACGTATAATACATTTTTCAATATTCACTTCTTTCTTCATTGTTTATTTTCTGAGAAAAATTTGTAGTCTGCCTTACGTGGGAATGTCGCGATAGGAATAGGTATACGTGAAGTGTCGGTAGGAATAGTGTTAAGAAGTCATAAAATATCTGAAATCTCTTACATTGAAATATCTAAATAACTGAAGAAATCTTTTTTTGGGATATATTACGTGAAAGATAATACTTTTAAAATTGTAAGAATTGAAATGTCGGATTTTTTTGTTATACTACTGCTTCTTCGATGAACACTTAACACTATTCCTACCACAATCGGTCAAATAACCGTTTTTAAAATTTCGATTAGAATTTCATAGATACAACGTAATTGAATCGCCTTTAAACTTTAGACTTTTTCTCAAATATACGTATAATACATTGTTCAATATTCACTTCTTTTTTCATTGTTTATTTTTTGAGAAAAATTTGTAGTCTGCCTTACGTGGGAATGTCGCGGTAGGAATAGGTATACGTGAAGTGTCGGTAGGAATAGTGTTAACGAAGATGAAGTCAATCTTTCCTTCTTGTTTTATTTAACTTTATTCAGTTCGTGGTCACCATATCCGATACCCTCCTCCACGAACCTAATACATTCATTATTACAAAGTTAGAAAAAATTATTTTTAATTAGCTCTTACGTTATTACTCCAAAATCACTTTTTTCCTCCTATTCTGACTTATTGTTAGTTCAACATATTGATTTCAAATTTATTTACGAAGAGAGATTGATCAGCACGTTAAACTATTTTATTATCCATATATAATACCTACATATACATGTATAAATATCTTTCTTCGAAATATCTTCTATTTTAATGAAACCGAATGATAAATCGTAAATTAATAAAAGCATTCAGAAACTGCAGAAATAAACGTTTACTAGACAAATGAAAAGCTGAACAATTAGTTCACGTTTTATAAAAAGTGCTACTTAATCCTTTGGCACTAGAGAGGCGACTTTTAGTTGTCCAATAGTGTTAATTTCAAATCTGTACAACTAGAAAATGTTCATAATGATTCGCTTGCATTAAATTTAATTTTGTTCAATCATACATAAAAATTTACTGTAATACATAAGTATTTAACCATTTGCGTCTGAAAATTTACGAAACTATCGTTCGTCTCTCAAGTTAAGACAAAGGGTTAACCCATTTACTCAATTTGATGGTTCACCGTGTGCACGATTTACAAAATAAAACAGAAGCATCGCCTTCGGATACCATCCACTTCCGGCACACAAGATCAGCGATCCCGTGCATACAATTTCGAAGCAACATCCTCTATTTACGACATCCCCAAGACGTATTCCCACGAACGAACCACCAAAATCCACGAATCTCTTTCGCGGGAGGCGCGTGCACACGCAGAGCGGTTTCTCGCGTTCGCGCGAGAATTCTGGTCCGGAACGAAGTCGAGCACAGGGCATGCACCCGTGAAATGCATCGGTTGCATTCCCCTCCTCCGGCCGTGTGACGTTCCGTGTGCCCTCCCGCGGGATATGCACACAGGGTTCGCCCCACCACCGGCTTGACAAACACACATTCGTACACATTTATAGGCGGCAGGCCGGCGTCCTCCGCCGCGTCCCTCTTTTCAAGACAGCTGCCCCACGGGTACGAGTGAGTCCCCCCCACTCGGGCCGCTTCACGCTACGTTTCGTGCTGTAGTTTCTTCGTGCCGTGGCGAGGCTTCTCTTCTATACCAGTGGTGCGCGCCGACGACCGCTAGTCGACAGGCAACCGGTGGAGGAGGAAGTCGTTCGCTGTTTGCACGCTGTTGCGTTCTCTGCTCGGAGTTGCTCGAGTTTCGATCGCGACTTGGATCGTTCGCGTTGTCCTCGATCCATTTCGACCGGGGGGATCCGTGTGATCGATTCGTGCGACAGGTTGATTACCGTAAACGTGAAGAGCAGCTTCTGCTTTGACGATGAAATAACAATTTCCGCGATCGAGCTTCGCGATCTATGAATTTTCGCGTCTTGGATCCACGAGAGATCCGTCGTCCGTTAGGATCGTCGCGTGTGTTGTTGCTGTCGGAGCAACCGGTGGTGAACCAGTATAGAGGGACCAGAGACTGGACTTTCTGTGATCGTGTTGTTGTCATGATCGACGTTACTGTGTTCCGGATCGGTTGAACGATACAGTGATCCATCCGTTCTCTTGTAGTGACGGTAGCCGGAGACCCACGGTGGAAAGAGTGATCGTGGTGCGCGAGAGCCTACCGCGCGCGAACGTTGCTCCGTTGCTCTTGGATCACGTACGACTGGTCGATCGACTGGACGACCAACGCAACCGGAAGAGGAGCCGCGTCAATTACCACGACCAGCCAGTTCGTCTGACAGTAATTCCCCTGCCGATCTGTGTACGGACGCTCGTTCCCGCTGTTTGTTTCGTGTTTCTTTCGCGGTGCGCGCATCGTGGTCCGTCGTTGGCAAGGAAAAATAGGGAACAGAAGTACTATTATTGAGAACGGGCTGCGTTGATACCATGCAAGCCAGCGACTCCGACTGGCGCGCTGGAAAAAGTCTAATCGCCGCCGATATGATACGTCGAGCCGTGTGTACGTTGCATATTACGCGCTCCGTGCACCGTTTCTAGCTGTCGCGATAGCGAACTTGTTGTTTTGCCATCGAAGTATCACCAGAACTTTCTTGAACAACACACACAACTATTCCTGCGTATTTCCGTCTATTATCCCCTGTGTTTCGTCGAACGGTAACGATTTCCCCCTTTCCACGGAAAGCGGAGGCAAACCGGCGAACACGTGTTTCGCGAATCGCACGATCGAAACCAGCGCGTGTAATCAACGTGGGAGAGTGAGAAAGACTCCAGTTTTCGATTTTTCACGGACCAGCTTCTCCTGTCGATCAACCTCATCACGTTCGACGAATGATCGCGAACCATCGCGTCGGTGAACGCATTGGCCCGCTTCGACAAGCGCGATCGATCGTGACGCCGGCAAACTGTTGCTGGTGGTGGTGGATGTTGTCGGTGACGAAATGCGATCGAGCCGCGCGAGGTTTGTCCGCGGCACACTGCCAACCGATCGATAAAACCGACGAACGACGAGGAACGGAAGCGACGAACGGTTGCACGCAACGCGGGACGGATGGTAGCCATGAGCAGCGTAGGATTTTTCACGTTCGCGTGCCTGGCCTGTTGAACGCTGTGGCTCGCAGTGGAAACGAGGCAACGGGAGTCGTTTCTGCCACGAGGAACCGAACGCTCTGCCACGAATGTGTCGACACTGTCACGCAGGAAATATGAAAGGTAAAAACGAACTCGAACGATTCTCGCAACAAATTCGTGGATTTTTCACAATCTGAAGGCGCGATCTGTCAATTGTAATAGATCGAGGAGCGATTTCTGAACATACGCGTGAACATTATACTGTAAAAGTAGAACGAATGAAACGAAAACAATTAGTGTTCACTGTATCCGTGGACAGTGGTGTAGGTGAACGGAAAATTGTTCGCAAGAATTTATTTACGAGCTGCAACATTGTGGAACGTTCGCGAGAATCACCGTGAAAATCGTTCGTAAGATGATTCGACGAATCAGCTGTCGAGTATCGTATATCGAAGACCATGTTATGTTATTTTCCGCTGTTTTTCTCCGGATGTTTTTACCCGTTCGATCAGCCATCCGCTGATATTTTTTCGCTCCCCTGTTTCTGTTTGCGTTTTAAGAAGGTTTCCTTATAACGCGTCGAAAAACTTGCGACGACACTCCTAACTCGCGATAAACGTTTCCGTGTTAAATAAATTTAACATGTTGATACGTTAAAAAACGTATGGCGAACAACCTAATCAGTTTGTTTCGCCATGCAAACAACGCGCGTGATTCATTCGACGTGGTTTCAATGATTGTATGGAGGTCTACTAATGCAACAGTAGCCATTTAATGGTCGCAAGTTCCGAACTCTATTCAGAATATTATTCGAAGGGATAAAATTCTAATTTTATGATTTTGTTCTCTCTAGTTTTCATTCACCTCGAATGAGTTGAGATTTAAAATGTTTACTACATCGATCGATCGATCGATCAATGGTCGAGTGTCTTATCGCTGATCAAATGCTTAAATTCAATTTATTTGCCTTACTTATCACGAAATTTTATTTTACGAAGTTAAATCACTTCCGTTTCCGGCTACTTTTAGAATACGTGTTTATTTTTTTCACCGTATCTTCTTCTCTCGGCTGTCACACTTCAACGTCGTTCAAGTAACCAATTTATGAGAATTTAAATTAGGAAACGTTTATCTACCCTTTAGTAGCGTCAATTTATGCCTATTTTAATTTTTGCACAGACCTAAACAAGTTCGAGATAAAAAGCGGTATGTACATCTGTAAAGTTTCCAATAGATAAAATGAAAGAAAAGTCGAGGAACTGCTTTTATTTCTTGAAAAATTGTCATTCCAGCTGCTTCATGGTCAGCTCGTTCCCCAAACTCTTCAATTTTGACAACTTGACCAACCAAATGGTGAAATCTCTCATTTTTTCCACAACAAACCGTTGCTATTTAGTTTTGTTATTAGTTATTAGTTATTAATTATTGTTATGTTATTAATTATTAATTAGCCTTAAACTTATTAAAAATTGTACTTTGGAAGAGCGGAAAATGCATTTGATAAACTGTGAACAACACTAGTTCAAGACTGACTAATAACAAAAGTAAATAGAATCGATGACACAGGAAAGAATGGAGAACTTCCTACTCCAATTGGATAAATGTTAAGAACTGACAGAGGTAGATTACGTTTACTGATACGAATAAAAATGCAAACGGACATCGTTCGTAACTTTGTCGAAGGCAGGGTGGGAATCGACTGCACCCAGAGTTCGAGTCGGAACCGCAACATCAACCGACACGCTACGTTCGTACGAGCAAGGCCTGATAAAGTCGGGGCAGGCGTTCGGTTCGATGCCGGTCTAGTGGCTGGAACCGTCCCACCGCCTTATCTTCGCCCGCTTTTTCGTAATTGAAGTCTGTATTTGCATCGCAAACAGCCGGGACGAGAAAGCGGCCGTGCATCCGGGCCTCTCGATGTCGCCGATGTGTTTCGGGCTAATTTTACAACGGTGCCAGAAACGCGCGTTGTTCGCTCTTGTTTGCGGCGCGGCGAAAAGTGGATTAAGAAAAGTTTTGGAGAGCTGTCGACACACCAACTGTACACGATTTCTTTTTCGCTGAATCTTCATTTACATTTCTTCGTTTGGGTTTTGGTGATTATCTTTCTCTTGGCAATTATCCGTCAACTTTGCGAACTGATTTTGTATCGCTGCTAGAGCATGAAGAACGAGATTCTTAACTTTTTGAGTGCTATGGACGCATATATGCGTCTGACGGAAGTTGCTCGTAGGGACTGTGGACACATATATGCGTTTGTCAATTTTTGTTTCCTTCACCTTATGGAACTTTTCATGGCCACACATTTCGGCGTTAACCTTCTACTGCTAATGAAAGTTGCTCGTAGGGACTATGGACGCATATATGCGTTTGTCAATTTTTGTTTCCTTCACCTTATGGATCTTTCCATGGCCACACATTTCGGCGTTAACCTCCTAGTGTTAATGAAAGTTGCTCGTAGGTACTATGGACGCATATATGCGTTTGTCAGTTTTTATTTCTTTCACCTTATGGATCTTTCCATGGCCACACATTTCGGTGTCAACCTTCTAGTGCTAACGAAACTTGCTCGTAGGAACTATGGACGCATATATGCGTTTGTCAATTTTTGTTTCCTTCACCTTATGGATCTTTCCATAGCCACACATTTCGGCGTTAACCTTCTAGTGCTAACGAAAGTGGCTCGTAGGGACTATGGATGCATATATGCGTTTGTCAGTTTTTTATTTCTTCACCTTATGGATCTTTCCATAGCCACACATTTCGGCGTTAACCTTCTAGTGCTAACGAAAGTTGCTCGTAGGTACTATGGACGCATATATGCGTTTGTTAGTTTTTGTTTCCTTCACCTTATGGATCTTTCCATGGCCACACATTTCGGCGTTAACCTTCTAGTGCTAACGAAAGTGGCTCGTAGGAACTATGGACGCATATATGCGTTTGTCAATTTTTGTTTCCTTCACCTTATGGATTTTTCCATGGCCACACATTTCGGCGTTAACCTTCTAGTGCTAACGAAAGGTGCTCGTAGGGACCAAGGACGAAAATATGCGTTTGCCAATTTTTGTTTCCTTCACCTTATGGATTTTTCCATAGCCACACATTTCGGTGTTAATCTCCTAGTGTTAACGAAAGTTGCTCGTAGGGACCAAGGACGAAAATATGCGTTTGCCAATTTTGTCGATCTTTCGCTTACTCCAACGCGATTGTCAGTGTACGAGTAACAATACTCCGTCTCTAATGATAGCACACCGTTTTTTCGAAGCACTTAGGCCAAGAGTAGTCTCAAAGAATTAACCCTTTGCACTCCGTTGTCCTCTCTCAGGGGACATTACAATTTATTAGTGATCTCGGGGAATCATCTTATCCCAGGGCAAGCTTTTCAGAAATACATGTTTCTGTGAAGTTTTCTACTAAAATGGCACAAGGTATCAAATCAAAATATGGTACAACTACCAAGATATATAAAAAAAAAATAGTGATTTTGAGGAACCGAGAATACGTCCATCCAATCCGTTCGAGATGACGCCGAGTGTAAAGGGTTAAAGATTGAAATGTATTGTCTTGTTACTTTTCCCTTTTTTTATACAGGAACATCGAGATTTAAAGTTTCTGAAAGTTTCCTTGATCCGTTCCTAACACGTTGATTCCCGCGCGTGTTTTCAATGAAATCTCCTTCAGGCCACAAGTGCCGTTGCATCAAGCGTACATCATTTCAAATACCTATGATGATCCTTTGTAAGTGGTCAAATTAGCATCACCAGGATACGGATGACACGGCTCGATGAGAAACTTTGCTGTCATCCGAATATTGGTGATGCGGCAGTCAAATTGCTAATGAATGATATACGATAATTAAATACTGTTATTTATTAGACGTATCCGCGATGTTTAATATTTAAAACTGATGTTTTCACAGTGTTCGAACACTTCCTATCTATGTGAAGTAAGTCGTTGACCTCGATGCCCAGTAACGATAAAAAGCGTGTCACTAAAAGTATAATATACTGATTCTTTCATACATTTGAAGCTTCACCTGGACAAAGTAGAGATGAACCGATCTCAAACTCCACTTGAGTCTTAATCGAACTCTTGTATATCGATAAAAATCGTCGCGACTCAAAATTCGCTTGCTCTTCCACGCGTTTAACACTATTCCTACCGAGACTTCACGTATACCTAATCCTACCGCGACATTCCAACGTAAGACAGACTACAAATTTTTCTCAGAAAATAAACAGTGAAAAAAGAAGTGAATATTGAAAAATGTATTATACGTATATTTGAGGAAAAGTCTAAAGTTTAAAGGCGATACAATTATGTTGTATTAGGTCGAGTCATAAGTAACTTCACATACAGTGATATATGAAATTTATCAAATAATAGCATCGCACATTTTTATTAACTCTAACGGTGAACTTATTGTTTCATTATTTTCCTGTTAAATATTTCATACTTTTTGATATTTCACTGTTTCAGAAAAACAAAAACTTTAATAATCAATTGATATAATTTTACATTTAAAATAATTTATCATTTTTTTTACATTCAAATGAAATGAGAAAGATAATAATTCTGACAGTCACTGTATTTGTCGATATAATTGAGAAAATAAATCGATTTCATTATTCACCAATTAAATTCCTTCTATTAACACTATTCCTACCGACACTTCACGTATACCTATTTCTATCGCGACATTCCCACGTAAGACAGACTACAAATTTTTCTCAGAAAATAAACAGTGAAAAAAGAAGTGAATATTGAAAAATGTATTATATGTATATTTGAGTAAAAGTCTAAAGTTTAAAGGCGATTCAATTACGTTGTAGGTATGAAATTCTAATCGAAATTTTAAAAACGGTCACTTGACCGGTCGTGGTAGGAATAGTGTTAAAATTCCGTTCGAACGAGATACCCGCTACGAATCGATTTCAATCCTCTGTGACAATAAAGAACGGTTTCGAAGTTTCTTCTCCATTGAAAAACTGTCTTCGACGACCTATCGGGAGGAGCTCAAAAATCGTGACAGTCGACTCGCTTATCGTGCTCGATACGTTCTCTCGCGATCAGATTCGAGCGTGATAAAAGAATCGAAACAGTCGATAGGCCCGCTTTCATCGATGTTCCCGATCGGTTTCCGCTTCATTCACGCACGGCCCGGTGTCGTTACCCCTTGTAATTCACACCCAGTACCCGAAGCGTACACGTGTCGCTCGGTATGCAAATCGATTTACGATAGCGTACGCTGCCGCGTATCGCGTTTTTATCACGGCCAGATGAACGACACTGAGATGCCCGATAAAATTGCTTCGAGAAACGGTGGTTTCGGTGGACACGTAATTCGAATCATGCGACAGAAGACGATTTGACGCAACGTTGAATAAAATACGTTTACTAAACTGTATTAAACTTACTTTTTCTCAAAAGTAACATTCTGCGTGTTTTCTTTATTAAATCTATCACTGTTTCGATAATGGAAATTATTTCGGATTTAAATATACATTCTGTTAAATGATAAAGCACATAAAAAGTCCCTGATTTTGCAAATTTGTATTTGGAAAGTGTAACTTCATACAGCTTAGCTTTGGAATTTAGATATGTAATAGATGTTTGAAATAGAGCTGATCACAGAAATGTTGAGATATCACTTTTTATTATTTTTATAAATTATACTTTTAATTAGGGATTAAAACTTCCCTTTTATGCGACTTTTGTACTTGTTTCGAATATTTTTATAATTAACTCAGTATTTACCTCAAGTACCTCTGCTCTGATGTTGTGTTATCTTTTTTTACTCGTTATCGGTAGTGATGGGATCAAGTATGTTATAAATAGGTTCAAATCTAGATCTAAAATTCATTTATTATTATCATTTATTTATTTATTATTGTATTTCGGGAAAAAACGATAGTTTTATGTAAATTCGAAGCTGGACTGAATAGAACAAAGCGAAACTTTTATACTGGAATACTTATCTGCTTGAATTCATGAGTACATATTGAATTTGATCTTGTCAGTGATTATCAGGATTATTTTTCGAGATAAGACACAGCCCGTGATCGTCGGAAATATTTTCAGCAATTTGAAAACACAAGCAAATAGGCGTATCTATTCGTGACTCATCGAACTCTCGTTAATGTTCTGGATAGTGTTCATTAAACTATAGTAACTTCTACAATGTGGCGAGTACTTCGTATGACCTTGGCTGAGATTTCGCATTCTTATCTGCTCAAATTTTCGTCCAATTGCTTGTCGAAATATCTAAATCAGCAAACCTTAACGTTTGATCAATTTTTCGACTCATATTTTACCAGTACCGGAATAATAATAAATTAAAAATTCCTTAACCCCTTCCAAGTTTTTGGTTTAATTCATCGTTGGTTGTCGTGACATCCCGAATTAATAAACTGTTTTACACTAAATTGTATTCCATTGGTATTTTAACCCTTTGCACTCGAGAGTTCAAACTTCAAAAATTTTCAAATTCGAAATATTTACCAAGATTCGATTATATTAAACGTCATTTAGTTTAGTTGAGTGATATACTAAAATTTACATACACAATTAATCTCTAAGTCTGTTTAATAAACAAACTAACTAAAGCCTGAAAATTTACGAAACTATCATTTAGTGACCAACACTCGCCTCTTGAGCGCAAAGGATTAATAATATCACAGACACTAATATTCACTGCGTCTAGGCAATATTTCAAAAATATCCTAACGATAATAACATCGCTCATAATGCAAATAGGTTTTTAGTTCTCATCTTGGTGTCGCAATCGTAATTCCCTCCTTACCCTAAATCTTCCAAGCATCCGGTACTTCGCTAGCGGCGGCGTAGGTGTTATTCTCGCGTAAAACGGTCGGTGTCGCAATCAATGGCGACGTCGTTGGATAGTCGCGGTTTAATTAGATTTGCCCATGTAACGATCGCGAATGAAATCATCGTCGGCGTGCAAAGAGAACCCAGACTCGCCGCGGATCCGTCATCCTCACGTTCTACGCGCTCGCGTAGGTGTAACCGTAGCGCGAAACCGAAGGCTTAAAAAACAAGAGGCTGGCCTTCGTAGCTGAGATCTCGTCCATCTCACGACGATCCCAAGACGTCGTCCTTCCGTGTTGCTGCGAACAAGCACAGGTGTCCGGTCCCGCGGCTTCGTTACGTAAAGTCGGATCGAAATTCAGACTGGATCGCTGTCCGCGAATCCAGTTCTGCGTTAAGTGGCTTGTTGTAGACTGGAACACTATCTCTAGGAATACTGTATGCCGACAGTTAATTCAACGTAGATACACACAGACACTTTGGAATCGTTCAACGATTAGTAATTGACCTGTTCATGTCGGTGTGCTGTTGAACTATATTTTGTGTCCATAGAAAAGTAAGAAAGTCATTTAATCGATTATATTTGACGTGACGAACACAATTACGGTATAAAACGTGTGAATTCCTTTAAAGAGTGAAGTATAACATTTAGAGTTCGAGATTTGAAGTGTAATATTTGTAACTAGAAAATTTACTAAATTTAAATTCTAAATCTTAACTGCTAAATCTTGAATTTCAATATTTTCGGGAGTTCTAGATTCTGAAACTCAGATTCCTCGAATTTTTAAACTAAAATTGAAAATCTAGAATTTGGAATTTCAAAATTAAAAGATTCAAAGCTGAATCTAAAGCTTCAAAATTGTACAGTTCGAAACTTAATTTCCCTAAAATTTAACAAAAGAAATTAGAGAAAGTTCGATTTCCGATCGATCGACAACATAGCGTGGTCGCTTGATCGTGAGATACAGCTCTACGACACCCGCTTCGCTATCGGAGCGCGGTTTAACCAGCGATCGCATCCCACTCTGTATGTCATTTTACACTGTTCGATACGTGGCTACGTGTGGGTACACGGTCGTGAGAACGGCGTGAGACGATTCCGTGGAAGCCCCGAGGTTCGATTTACGGCCATTATGAATGGCAACCGGCTGGTTGCGCGATCCGCGAGATTTACGAGGCTGGCTAGCGCCGAACGAGTATATCTCAGTGGGCCGCGAATTACCGCGGTAATTTGAACGCTGTCGCCACGGAGACTTCAACGACCGTGTCCCGCATAGGCGGTGCGCTTGGAAACGTCGATTACAGGCCGTTGAAGACGTCGCGTCGCTTCGAGAATGGGATGCTCGCCAGATGGATTGCCGTGTCACACGGTAGCTTGACACGGTAGCACGAATGATGCAGGTGAAACGATATTGGGAAACGATGATGTTTCGTGTAATTAATGTTTAAATGTCCTCGTTACTTGGACGGTTCGCGTGAAACTGGGCTAACGGAACAATGTGGTTTTTGAATCGCCGTTTGGCATTGCTATTTTACGAGAAATTTTTTGTAGTTCTTTAAGTTTAGTTGTTTCTAGTTTTCTGTTTTATGTGGAAGAATTTTCGAACAACTTCTATCTATCTTCCTTAAGACTTCGGCTATATTTCATTTCTATTTTTATATTCGAATTAAAATTCCCACTACTTTGTTCGAATCTAGATTTCCATTTTTACACTGGAATTGAAAGGTTTGCTTCTACACTTTATATGTGATTGTTTTTAGTTTTTTTTTTTTTTGTTTAAAGGAATCTCTATAGAGCTTCCATTTCTATCAAGGTTTTAACCATTTAATTTCTTAACCTTTTACATTCAAATTTCATACAATAATTTCGATTTAAAATTGAGATTCTTGCTTCTACACTTTATATGTGGTTGTTTTTAGTATTTTTGTTTGTTTGTTTAAAGGAATCTCTATAGAGCTTCCATTTCTATCAAGGTTTTAACTGTTTAATTTCCTAACTTTTTACATTCAAATTTCATACAATAATTTCGATTTAAAATTGCCTTTAAAATATAATTCGTTTTTATTATTCCAATTGGTTATTCAGAAATTATCCAAAGTTTTCTACCGCTCTGCTAATATGATTAACCGAGAATTGCTCACGAACGACGGCAGTGTCCAGAAGGCGACCTAAAATTCAGTAGAACAAGGTCGCGAACCTCGCGTTCTGAATCATCGGTCGAAAACTCGCAAACGACGCCGCCGAAACACGTAACAACCGAATGAATTTCAACGTCTCGAATTATGCACATCGTGCGTCAACGCGTGACGTAATCGCCATCGATTGTTCGTTTACGAGCGAGCCGCGTGACCTGTTAGCGCCACGGGGTGCAAAACGGATTTATCGTTCGTTTCGTAATAACGAGGACTTATCAGATAATTCGCTGTTACGTCCGGTTGACGAGCAGCCACGTTCGTTTGCGCCGAGCCGTGTAGCCGGTTTAAAGGTCGCGCGACACGTTCGAGACCAATGTCAAGGGTCGATCCTCGTGGCTGACATCGATACGGGTAATTTGTCGCGCGCCGCGAGTAATCGCGATGAATCTGCACGGACGGAGGTTGCCGCGTTACGTTTGACGGATCGACGGTGTCTATCGTGGCGAGATCTTGATCGATGATTAATGTACGGAAATCGTGGATGGTGGGGGGGGGGGACTCTTGTCGTCGATTCTGGAGCGTACTAGATATCGTCAAGAGTAGAGAATTTCTAAGTTCGAGATGCTCTCAAGATTTGAAACTGGAAATTTGAAATTGGAATTTTTCGGAATTCTGTCTTTAACGCGGTGTCTAAAATTTTAACCCTTGTCGATTCTGGAGCGTACTAGATATCGTCGAGAGTAGAGAATTTTGAAGTTCAAGATGCTCTCAAGATTTGAAATTTGAAATTTGAAATTGGAATTTTTCGGAATTCTGTCTTTAACGCGGTGTCTAAAATTTTAACCCTTGTCGATTCTGGAGCGTACTAGTTATCGTCGAGAGTAGAGAATTTCGAAGTTCGAGATGCTCTCAAGATTTGAAACTTGAAATTTGAAATTGGAATTTTTCGGAATTCTGTCTTTAACGCGAGTGTCTAAAATTTTAACCCTTGTCGATTCTGGAGCGTACTAGTTATCGTCGAGAGTAGAGAATTTCGAAGTTCGAGATGCTCTCAAGATTTGAAACTTGAAATTTGAAATTGGAATTTTTCGGAATTCTGTCTTTAACGCGGTGTCTAAAATTTTAACCCTTGTCGATTCTGGAGCGTACTAGTTATCGTCGAGAGTAGAGAATTTCGAAGTTCGAGATGCTCTCAAGATTTGAAACTTGAAATTTGAAATTGGAATTTTTCGGATTTCTGTCTTTAACGCGATGTCTAAAATTTTAACCCTTTGCACTCGAGAGATGACTGTTGGTCGTCTAATGATAGCAGCTTCAAAAATTTTCAAATTTGAAATATTTACTAAGATTCACTTATATTATTCGTTTTTTAACTTAGTTAAGTGATACTAAAATTTACATATATGATTATTTATCCTGTAAGTCTAACTAATAGACAAAATAACTAAAGTCTGAAACTTTGCGAAACTATCATTTGGTGACTGTTAGTCACCTCTCGAACTCAATTTAGCTTAGTTAAGTGATACTAAAATTTACATATATGACTATTTAACCTGTAAGTCTAACTAATAAACAAACTAACTGAAGTCAGAAACTTTACGAAACTATCATTTGGTGACTAACGAAAATGGTTAACTATGAAATTTAAATTTTAATGCGTATAATTTGAATAATGAAATTGGGATTAAATTTTGAATTTTGAAATTTCACGTTTGAAATTTTGAACTTTCAAATCTGACCTATGATTCTTCTAATAGCTCGGTGTAGCGAAGGGTTCCTATCTATATCGTGAAGCATAACATTTTATCTCTTTCAAAACAAATATAAACATTCTGTTCAAAATTACGCCAAACGATCATTCTGCAACTACACGTGAAACTTTCTACAGCAGCAAAATATAACGTTCACACTATAAATCCCTATGCCCTCGCCTGCGAACGACAGCCATCGAAAATTGAGCGCGCGTGGCCCTCCGTGACATCTGTCATTCCGAATTGGTTCCAACGTCCATTACTTAACCATTTATAATTCTCTCCCAAAACACAAAGCCGGCAATCATGGACAGCCGCTCCTCCTGTTGTTCACTCGACGCATCTTCAATTACGTCCAAACACCAAATGGTCGCTGGCTGCGCACATCAAAACGGTCAATCATTCTGTCCAGTGAAATTTTCCAAACTGTTTCACGCTCGATTAAACACCACGCACCCGTTCAGCTCATTTATTCATTCCATGTGACAGATAACAAACGTCCTCGCGACGCAATGCAATCCTACAAGATTAAACGTTACACCCTGAAAAAGAAACATGTTTTCCGTCTCCTTCCATAAAGTACTTGTAAAGAAAGATCTAAAGACGAGACGTTGATTTTCTGATAAGATTCTTTAAAATGGCAAAGCTTAAAGTGTAAAAGGTAATAGTGTTTAATTTAAGAATAAATGGTTAATAATTACTGAAATATTCATCGTTAAAATTGCCATCCACTCTTATCTTTTAAAATACGTGCACGTTTAGTAAAATTTAATGTACGAGGATGGGTAAGGCATTAGGTTAAAAGTAGGATTTTTTTTTTTAAGCTGTCGCAGATTCGATTCCTATTAAAGAAAATTTTCAATAATATTATTTTCATTTGGAGGAACTACAACGCTTCAGTTGTTAGACTTTGGTTTGTACATTTAGTTTCAGTATGCTATACATCTCCGCACTGCTACTTAACTATTCGTATTATAATGTTAGTGGTAGGTCAGGCATAAGATAAGTACTCTTTAACACTAGAAATACCGACAATCAAAGCGTACTTATTTGCACGGAAGAGATCACATTGGAAATTACATGAAAAAATACGGAATACATAAGAAATAAATCTTTATTTATACCTTCTACGAAAAATCATAGGAAATTTTGGAAGCTTTACCACAGTAAATTTATAAGGTTGCTATAAGTAATCATCAACCAGTCATTTTGACTGCCGTGGTAGTTCTAGTGTTAATATAAAATCACTTTATTTAAAATACATCTATTCTCACACGCTCCTCCATGCAGACTGATTCTCTCCTTACATTCTTTCGTCCACTTGCTCGAGTTTCTTTCCTTTTCGCACTTCGTTCTTTCACTCAATCATCGAAAATCACATGCATCACATACTTTATTCTCATCCGCATTTACATCAAAGATTGCTCGCCACACACAGCAATCGCCTTGTTTTCAATTTCCAACCCTCATACACATTCTCACCCCCATCTATTCCCTCACTCACACATTCGCCACTTCTACAGTATAACACATTCGCACATATACCTTGACTCAGTTAACACATTGTATGCCGGTGGCATCTGAGGCATTTAAAACTGTAGGTGAAGAAAATATTTAAAATTTTATACATTATTGTAAAACACTAAAATTGGTTTGCATATTCATTATATGCAATTTAACGATAACGAAAAATAGAAACAAACAAATCGCCAAACAAAATAATGTTGTATTATCGCAAACCCGGCGCTAAAGCAACAGACTTCCAAACCCGCGTTTTCGCGGGGCCGGCATACAATGTGTTAAATAACAACATACTAAACGCTTGCAACGTGTAACGAAAAGAATCAGACGACGCGAGTCCTGTTTGTCCCATCCTTCTGACACACTTCTCGTCCCTGCATTGTACAGTGTACAACGAAAGCATCGTTTGAACAACGCATCGCAAATTTCCGCGAGCGCATGGCACAAAAGGTGTGCTCCACTCGATTTTGCTTCGAAACGGTGGTACTCAAACGTATGTCGTCGGGCTTGAGTCGTTAGAAACACGCCCGTGCGACATTAGTTTCGCACGGTGAGTCAGTTGTGCTGACCGTTGGCTCAGGTCGAGGCATGCATAAACATGTCCTGTGCAATGCAGCTGGACAAGCCCGACACTGCGGTGCGTTGCTGCGACCCAGATGCCAAAAGCGGGAGAGAAGGTATGGCGCGAGTTACTAAATAACAGGTTCTACCCTAACCGCAGCCCTCTCCAGCTCGCGCGGGATGCCACGGAACGACCGGTATTAATATTTATAAATGCCACCTCGAACGAGCTGCGGGTAATCGTTTCCGTGGTATTTCTGATCGGCGACGATGCGCTCGTTCACGCCTTTTTCGTCGCCTCGATCGAAAGGTGCGTGTATTAACATCCTCGGTTAACCCTTTGGTAACGAACACTGTTTCGTAGCTAGGGAGGTGATGGGTTTTAGGATTGTAACTCATTCATGGATACCAATCGCGGATCTACTGTTGGTACAAAAATAGTAACTTGTTCCCTCGTTAATATACAGTGCAGGGCATGATTAGTAGTACCACTATAAATGTAGAGCTTTAGGTGCTTTCGGCATAGACTTGTTAATATTGATAACATTACTTTTCATTTATAAGAAACTAGATACAAGTAATGAAAAAGGTATAGAAATGGCGTTTATTTGAAATTAGGTACACCTATTTATTGTGATTTTATTTATTTATTGTGACCTGATTCTAAATCGTTCTATAACTCGTATCTACTTATCGCTTACTTATTCCACTCTCGGTATTTTGATAAACTATCATTGTTACACCAAGCAAATGGTACGACATCACCCACGCAAGTGAAAAGAGTCCACTCAAAGTAACGATTATAGTTGATCATACGTCATATTAAACATTTAGCGGCTGTCAAGTCGTTTTATGACTATCAACAAATGCGCTTTATGACTATCAACTAAAGTGTACGTACATACAGTAAACGTAGGACCAACCTTAGTTTTTCTAATTAAAAGGGACATCCGAATCTTGTTCCTCGCGTTCCGTTTATCAGATTAACAAACTTTTACACCACCCCTTCTTTCGGCGGCACGAGGCCCTCCAACAGCTCGATTTTCGATAGCGATTAACATGCAAATAAATGGTCCACTGTCGCTACCAAGAAAAACACGTTCGCGCAGCTGGACAAGACACGCGCCTTCTTGTGTAGGTACCCTTACGGCGTGTCGCAACAACCCAGATGCCAAATGCAGAGGAAAGAATGGTGCAAGTTTCTAAATAAAAGGCTGCCCGGTACCCTTAACCGCAGGAATGCTTTGCACAGCACTCTCGCCGTGGTAAAAAGTTACGAAACCCCCGGAGCAGTATTTTTAGACGATCGGCAGCGGGTCAGAGCAGAGATCAGGGCAATTTCAGCAACGTTACGATTCCCGAAGCGGATTCCGACCGTGTCCGCCTTCGGCGCGGTCGCTTATCGTCGTTTCTTATCGGAAATGGTTGTCTCTTTCTCCCGTTCTCCTGCCTTGCTTTTGAAATATTCATCACTGGGACACTTCGCGAGCTCGTTGCCCGCCACTCTCGATGTGATAAACGAGCCTGACGGAATTGGGGGCAATTAAACGAGACGCCAGTCCGCGAATTGATTTCCGCGCAAAAATAGCGTGACTGTTGCGGAAAAGAAAGAAAGAAAAGGAGAAGGAATGGGGAAACGGTGTTTCGTCCGGGGCCTGCTAGTGAACTGATCGGTAAGGCTACCTAGCAGGCCCGTGGCTTAGACACAGGGATAGAAAGAGACTGGTCAGAACTAGTATATATAGTAACCGTGGCTGGGTTCGAGCACTTGCGAAAAAGGTGGTTGGTAAATCCCTCCTAGTGGTGAGAGCAAGAAGGTCGCCACAAATGGCATTAGGGCTGTGAACGCCTTTTTCTTTTACGTGGAGGAAATTTTCTGAAAGATACTCCACCTTCCTGAGAAGATCGGCTAGGTTATGTGGGATTTTTACCCACTAAAACCTCCACGGTGGCGCCGCCTGCTGCTATTGGGGAAGCACGGAGACCTCTAAGAAGAACACGGCCAATACTTCATCCAAGGGTTGTGAATGCCTGACAAATAATGGCAAATAATGGTCTAGCTTGGACTTGGGATTTGTCTGAACGTTCGAAGGGGGTGGCAGTACATCCTACAAAGATTCGATATCTATACTGTTTATCGATATTCAGACTTATTCTCCGAGGTGCAGATACTATCTGTTGTAAGGGTGTTTGGAAATATTTAGCACTGTTGACCCATGATGACCAATGGAAAGTGAACCATTATTTAAAATCATTGCAATCATTTTCTCAAAATTAATTCTTTTACCAACTTTTGTAACTGTGTTCGAGTATCTTTTAGAAAAGAACAGAATTCTTGGATACTGGAACGCATCCACGAGCATCTTTTACGAGAACAAAATTACACTTGATATTAGGATTTTCCCAGTTTTATCTAAACACAAAAGATGAATAACTAAAAATAACTAGAAAGAAGAATAACTAAAGATGAATTACACACCCCAACAAAATAATATACAGTGGCTCCAAAAAGTATTCGTACATTGTATTATAAGGAAATTCATCTACTTCTGAAATTCTGATTTCAATGAAACTTTATGTGTGTACAGAACATGGTGTATTCTGCATGGAGCAATTTTTTTGGCGGCAAAATATCTTTTAAGGGAACTGATAACGAATCTCAAAGTTTCAGCGATTTTTCACGCTTTGAATACAAGCTTTTCTGTGTTCTTTTTTTATGACAGGGCGATAGAGTATTAAAAATTAAACATTTTCTATTTGAAAGGTTTTGCTTCATCAAGTACCATTACAAAGTTATCTTTAAAAAATGGGAGAAAACCCAGAAACTTCAACGCTGGTTTCACTCCTTTAAAATGGCATTTAAATGAAAAGAAGTGATTAATTTATACATATTATTATAAGTATTATTACAATATACATACCCACAAAGTTTTATCAAATACTTCTATCAGACTCAGAATTTCAGGGCTAAACGAATTTATTTGTGACATAGTGTACGAATACTTTTTGGAGCCACTGTAATAGTCCACCAATGGGGAAACAAAGCAGAGATCAAGAAACGGTGCTTTTCAAATCACACGAAACCCCCCATACGGTCACAGTGCCTTCACCGTCAAAATAGTCCAAACGTTCCTCGAAAATACCCGGAGCCTCGTGAGCGCCCCGGAGGGGGGCGCTGAAAACAAGTGCGCCGCTCGTAAATCAGCTGGCCGGCGTACAAGTTCGCGTCACGGTTCAAGCGGCGTACGGTTCTAAGGTTAACGACAGAGAGCGTGCGGCTACCGGCGTTCGCTGAAACATCAAACCGGAGGCGTCGAAACAGCGTGGCACCGTTTTGCTTGGCGCGACCGTGGCCGCGTCGCGATATCCGCTCGAAACATGATAATTCCCCGACGGGGATGGAGCGGGCGCTCGTCTGCGGCTCGACTCGAATCGACAGACGAAACCGATCGAGGATCGTGTCGGTCGGCGGGGATCGCGTGAGAAAATCCGATCCACGGGTCTGCGCTCTCCTCTCTCATCTGTTGGCCACGTTCTGGTTGCACCGGTTCCCCAGCCTTGCAAAACGAACGCGTTCCAGAGGGAGAGAAGACCTCGCGCCGGGGCGTTCGTGTGTTAGCGCACGCGTGTGCGCGCTGGAACTCCGTTTATGCGAATCGACGTCGTCGCTGGTGTCCGGTTTACCAAACGTGTGTTGTTGCTAAGCTGTTGCGGTAGAAATCTTGTACAGTTGCATGGAGATGGGACTGAAAGTGCATACAAGTTTCGAGGTCCGTATAATTAACCTTGTTGCAACCGGACTGGTTGTGTTTTCTGATTTATAAGATTTGATTCATTCGAGTTTTATGTCGGAAAATTCTTTCGGTGCGTGAAATTAAGGGTTTCGTTTAGCAGAGGGTAGTTGGGGTAGATGAGGTGCAACTTGTCCTTTAACCCTTTGCAGTCGGCAGATTTTTCGGCTGGGACTACCAGCAAGTCTGGGCGAATTTAGCTTTTCGGAGTCATTGTTTCCTAAGCGATTTAAGGTGGATATATCTACATTTAAAATCACACACTATGTTGATGCTGATTTGTAATGCTTAATAGGGCTTAAACTGCATAAAAACAGAAAGAGTTAGCTTTTTGGCATTGTCTCGTCTTCCGCTGTACGGCAAGACTTGTTTGGGAAAGATAGCGCACCGATGTCCTTTTCGGACTTCAGATAAACGCCCGGTTACCATGGCTGAGCGGCAATGGTTTTCATATAAAATCAAAGCCTCAAACCGTTAATATCGCCAACGAATCTACCTTGAAATCCTGAACAACTGGAATGTTTATTTCTTACTAATCTTTGAAATTCAATTTATAATTTATTATATTTTTATTTATTTATAAATTGATTTCTATTTACTTATCATATATTTGTCGATGGTAAAATAATGCGTGAGACGTCTGAAATGGCTAGCATTCTGTTAATCTAAGTTTTTCTGAATTACTCTTTCGAGATGTGATCATGCCGCCAAAGCGGCGACACCGATTTCTACGACAGTTTTGAAATGCCGCCACAGCGGCGGCACCGACCGCAAAGGGTTAAATTGTACGAAGAAATGTTTGGAGTGGACGCTTTAACCCTTGACTGCTATGGGCGCGTATATGCGTCTAGCGAAAACTATCGGTGGATGCAAAGCAATGGCTTCGATCATTTACTGCTGTCTTACTGTATTTGTCCAGAAATTATTTTATCGTACCCGTGCAACACTCTCAGAAACAACATACCTTGTTGCTTATCAACAAGAAAACAGTAATTGGATTCTGTACTATATTACAATTTAATACACCGCCGAACAGATTCAGATTGCGTGAAAAAGTATTCAGTCCCCAGCGATAGCTATTGCCAGAAGTATTCAGCAGTCAAAGGGTTAATAAATCTTTCATTTCGGTTATCCGTAACCAAGGAGCCACCCTTACCGTATAAGAATCTATGTCAAGCCTGAGTTATTAAATCAAAGTATCTTTAATGAACACCAATATCGTTGAATATGTTTGATCATCGTTAGAATTAAATATTCAAAGTTGGTGTTAGCGACTAAGCTTTGACAGAGCTGTCTTTGACCAGTAAATGTACGCGTATACAAAAACAAATGAGTATAAATCCCAATTATACGAACATTGAGTTTTCCTACACAAAAAATAAACAGTATTAGAGAGGAGAGTCGGTAAACCCTTATTATCTAAACCTTCGAGGTCTCTTGACCAATAAACTATGTTCCACTGTGCCTATGTACAGTACTCCCTCATTAACGTTCACTTTTTCGCCCTCGATAAATGTTCGTAATGCCCTTTCCACGAAACAAGCATTCGTATTATCTGATGCTACTCCTGATCAGCGATGACTGATTTGAGGACCTCTAGTATTAGCTGTTTGAACAGTTCTTTGTTTCTCACTTTCGTCTTCAAAATCCTCAAAGATCGAGCACACCGCGAATAGATAACATTAGACGATTCTCAGAGCACCTACCTCCCCCAATATCGTTCGCGATGCGGTCACAAACATGCGAACGTTAACGAGGGAGTACTGTACTCGCTTACGTGTACGCCGGTCTGGATCGTAACTCAGCCGGGGCCATTCGCGATCGAAGCGCACTATGAATAGTAGCTAATTGACCCAGTTGAACTCAGTCGGCCGGCGCAAGCCGCGATATAAATACGATACCGATACAACCGGCCGATACAACTGAGGTTCGATGAGTCGGGACGCTATCAGCGGGTCCGTATGCTTTTCGTTTTTTCGAGTGAAACGTTGGTCTGTCTGGGGATGGGTTCTTCAAGGGCTCAGATTGGCGGGTGAACGGAGAATAGAGCGTGTTTCGTTTGATTCAAGAGGCTCGTTATACGAAACTTTTAATAGGGATAAGAAGAGTCGGTGATCCAATGGAACGTATTTAACCTAGAACTCCTAAGAGGGGGGGGGGGGGGGGGTCCTCGAACCCACAAATTGGAAAACCTTAAATTAGAATCATTTCTCTTTTCTAAAAAATTCTCTTAAAATTATTTATTGTTGTATACACATTTAAGTTTGATATTAAAAAGTTCCCGTTGCTATGTGTAAAAAATTAGTAAGCATAAGAGAAATATAACTGACTACGCGCCGTGATGACGGTATGCCACGGCGCAGTGGCGATCACGCGAAGTGGACCCTCACGCTCTCCTTTTCTCCAAAGAATAAAAATTACAGAACGAAGAATGAAACTATGTAACTAATTGGGAAGTTTAACTGGAAAGACACTACGAACTAAAATACCAAAAGATACAGAACCGACAAAAAAGGGAAGATGTTATAAGTGTATACTGGAGGCTAAAAGCAGACGCATAAAATATAATAGTTTATTAAATCAATGCAAATTTGTTACAATTGCAAAAATCATGTTTGCAGAAAACATTCATTTAATACTATACTTTGCCATTCATGTTTATCAAAAGAATCAAGTTCAAACCGTTACTATACTATTGTATAATAGTATTTAATTTTATAAATATACATAAATCAATACAAATTGAACGCGAAAAAATATGTTGCCTTGTTTACAAACTATAGCATATCCTAACACTGCAATAAATTTTCCAAAAAACAACTTTTTGCAGGGTAAATGTATAAAAAGAAGTATGGGTTCGAGGAACTCCTCCCTTAGGAGTTCGCGTAATAGATCTAGGCTCAGGAGTTCTAGGGTTAATTGCAAATCGTGGGGAGTATCGTGGTTTCAGCTGTTTGTGCTTCTAATCTCTGTAAATCCTTATGTACACTATTATTAACCCTTTGCACTCGAGGAGGTGACCGTTAGTCGTTTAATGATACTAACTTCAAAAATTTTCAAATTCGAAATATTTACTATGATTCACGTATATTAAACTTCATTTAGTTTGGTTAAGTCGTGTATTAAAATTTACATATATGACTGTTTAACGTCTGGGTCTGAACTAACGTCTGAAAATTTGCGAAACTATCATATGCTAGGATTACGATGTCCCATGGGAGGGGACAGCCAAGTGCAAAGGGTTAAGAAGGTTGAGTAACTTTATTTATTTCATCGTTAATTTTCATCGAATTTTTATATTTTAATTTTAATTCTACCAGAATTTAAATATTCTTAATTTCACTTCTTTAAAAATTATTGTATTCCGCCGTAGGTTGCAGGTTATTTTTGTATAAAAAAGGAAATACAACTTTGAACCGAATAAAAGGCGAAAGTTTTATTTTGCAATCGGAGAGTATTCGGTGTAGACGTACGTCCTAAGACGACCCAAACTGTTCTTCTTTATTCAGGGAAGGATTCGAGACTTTTATTAATTTAAAACTGGAGAGGTAGGAGTTATTTTTGGTTATTGGTTAGTAAGGGATAAGGTGTTCCGGTCAAGGTTCGAAGATGACTCAGGTGGGTAAAATCATCGGTTATCAGTGAAAGGATTTTGAGATGTTTACTGGAGAATAAGTAAGTAGTCTTAACTTAAGATAATGCTATGCGTTGGCATACAACACGATCTTTTTGATCTTCACAATTGGTATCAAGGGTTTGTTTGCCGTATTCAATGTAAGACTATTCTAAAAATTGTATATATCATCGTTGAAAATTATTTCCTGGTCAAGTGGGGGGAGAAGGAAGTGCATGGTGACATTTTCAAGAAAGTACAAGCAGAAGTTTCGTGCTGTTCCGTTTTAATATCGTTATATTCGATTACTCATTGATAAGATCGAAACGCTGCTGTGAATGAGCAATCTGTTTGAGAATCGAGTTACGAAACCGTAGATAAACGAGATCGTGTTTGGGCCAGCTTCGGTTCCCGAGGAGTCTGTAACATCCATGCGCGTGGTACAGTGTTTTGGATGTTTTATAATGGCAGAAACGAAATGATACCACGAAAGGGTGCTCCTCAAGGGAGTCAGGTTACGAGATTCGGGATTATGAGGGATGCGTCAGGGTTCTGTTTAGAAAGAAGCTTCAATTTCGTCGGTTTCTGTTTGACCACATGTCCCCGGTACACCCTATGCTACTCCCACGTGCGTTATCCACTCGTGTGCGGTGCACGTTTCCTTTTCCTTTTATTTATTTTAAGCTATTGTCTTTGTACGTCGCGCATGACACGCAAAACTTTCATGGTGGACTCTGTAACGGGGTTCCTTTTCCAGAAGGTTGGTATACAGAAATAGAGAACAAGCATCGCGTGTATAACAGACAGTTTTTATCGACCATGTCTCTATCTTTAGCTGTACTACTTTTTAACCTTCCTAGAGTACGAGCCGCTCTACCATTATATTTAGCATAATCGTACGTGTTCTCGAATATATCCGCGAGTTCTGACGTATCCAAGACGTGCACGTATGCGAACTCCTTATTCCTCGGAGCACGTTGCAGTTATTTCGAATTCCATTCGAACCTGTTCTATGGAATACAGAGCTGCTCATTTTTGTCAGTTTAGACGAAGGAAGAAAGAAGTAAACTCGAATTTATACGTAACGATCTAGTATTACGCAAAAATTCACTTTCTCGAATCTCATTGGCGATTCCCAGAAAATAAAAAAGAGAGGATCATCGACAAGATTTCTGTTTGAAAATCAGGCGAAATGCCGAAGAAATGATTTCCTAACTCGAAAGTTATCCAAACATTCACTTTCTCAAATTTCACTAGCAATTCCCAGAAAATGAAAAACAGAGGATAATCGACAAGATTTCTGTTTGAAAATCGGCGAAATGCCGAAGAAATGATTTCCTAACTCGAAAGTTATCCAAAAATTCACTTTCTCAAATTTCACTAGCAATTTTCAGAAAATGAAAAACAGGATAATCGACAAGATTTCTGTTTAAAAATCGGCGAAATGCCGAAGAAACGATTTTCTAACTCGAAAGTTATCCAAAAATTCACTTTCTCAAATTTCACTAGCAATTTTCAGAAAATGAAAAACAGGATAATCGACAAGATTTCTGTTTAAAAATCGGCGAAATGCCGAAGAAAACGATTTTCTAACTCGAAAGTTATCCAAAAAATTCACTTTCTCAAATTTCACTAGCAATTTTCAGAAAATGAAAAACAGAGGATAATCGACAAGATTTCTGTTTAAAAATCGGCGAAATGCCGAAAGAAGAAATGATTTCCTAACTCGAAAGTTATCCAAACATTCACTTTCTCAAATTTCACTAGCAATTCCCAGAAAAAATGAAAAACAGAGGATAATCGACAAGATTTCTGTTTGGAAAATCAGGCGAAATGCCGAAGAAACGATTTTCTAACTCGAAAATTATCCAAAAATTCACTTTCTAAAATTTCACTAGCAATTTTCAGAAAATGAAAAACAAAGGATAATCGACAAGATTTCTGTTTGAAAATCGGCGAAATGCCGAAGGAAGAAACGATTTTCTAACTCGAAAGTTATCCAAAAATTCATTTTCTCAAATTTCACTAGCAATTCCCAGAAAATGAAAAACAGAGGATAATCGACAAGATTTCTGTTTGAAAATCGGCGAAATGCCGAAGAAATGATTTCCTAACTCGAAAGTTATCCAAACATTCACTTTCTCAAATTTCACTAGCAATTCCCAGAAAATGAAAAACAGAGGATAATCGACAAGATTTCTGTTTAAAAATCAGGCGAAATGCCGAAGAACGAAGAAAACGATTTTCTAACTCGAAAGTTATCCAAAAATTCATTTTCTCAAATTTCACTAGCAATTCCCAGAAAATGAAAAACAGAGGATAATCGACAAGATTTCTGTTTAAAAATCGGCGAAATGCCAAAGAAACGATTTTCTAACTCGAAAGTTATCCAAAAATTCATTTTCTCAAATTTCACTAGCAATTCCCAGAAAATGAAAAACAGAGGATAATCGACAAGATTTCTGTTTAAAAATCGACGAAATGTTAAAGAAATGGTTTCCTGACTCGAAAGTCATCCAAAGTAGCGACCAAACGCGTTCCTCGTGGATCCCATGGATCTTTCCATAGATCACTCAGCCGGCTGCAAACCGATAAATGGCTGGGTGGAAGGATCAAGAGATCACGAGATCTAAAGATCGAGGGACACGCACAGGCTGACGGTATACGGAGGTTGCACAGTTCTCGTGATAAATCCAACTCGAGTTACAGAAGATTTATATTGATCATCCCCGCGGTGCAATCTCGATGGCCCACTTCCTTGGTCGCGCGTGTGTACACCAGAAGTGGGATCGATGGTTAATTAAGTTACCATCGTTACGATCTCTCTATAGAGTCGATATAGAGGGTCGATCGGTGGCTCGCGATACGATCGACGTGAAAAATGCGCGTAGACAGGATTCACGTCATATCCGTGTATATGACCGCTCGTGTATCGTTTCATTGATGCTCTAGCCGAGAGATCGTGTCGCAATCGGGTCGAATTCTCGACGGAATCGATGCTAGCCGATCTCTTCTCCTTTTAGAGGAAGGCTCTTTTTACATGACAAAGAATACTCTGTGCTGAGAGGACGGTAATAAAGATTGGTCGACTTTGAACCCGGCTGCCAATGAAACATTTTTACAGAATATATTTCTTTAGCTTTCAAAGAACTCTATATGTGTAATTATTTATTCGGGAAGTAACGGGAAAGTTTATAAAAAGCAGATCGTGAGTTTTAGAATGTTGCCGTTTGTAGAACACACGTGATTAATGTATTTCTTTGTTATCTTCTTTGAACGATGATTCACTAGTCTAATAATCAATCAGAAAATCGATCGATAAATTCGTGATAGATCAGTGTATTCGGAAAATTGTAAAATTATTGTTACTCGAGGGTAACAACCGATAGCCTTATTCAATAATGTTATTCTTGGCATCATGTTTAACACTATTCGTACCGAGACTTCACGTATACCTATTCCTATCGCGACATTCCCACATAAGACAGACTACAAATTTTTCTCAGAAGATAAACAATGAAAAAAGAAGTGAATACTGAAAAATGTATTATACGTATATTTGAGAAAAAGTCTAAAGTTTAAAGGTGATTCAATTACGTTGTATCTATGAAATTTTAATCGAAATTTTAAAAACGGTCATTTGACCGGTTATGGTAGGAATAGTGTTAAGTGTTCGTTGAAGAAGCAGTAGTATAACAAAAAAATCCGACATTTCAATTTTTACAATTTTAAAAGTATTATCTTTCACGTAATATATCCCAAAAAAAGATTTTTTCAGTTATTTAGATATTTCAATGTAAGAGATTTCAGATATTTTATGACTTCTTAACACTATTCCTACCGACACTTCACGTATACCTATTTCTATCGCGACATTCCCACGTAAGACAGACTACAAATTGTTCTGAAAGAAATAAACAATGAACAAAGAAGTGAATACTGAAAAATGTATTATACGTATATTTGAGAAAAAGTATAAAGTTCAAAGGCGATTCAATTACGTTGTATCTATGAAATTTTAATCGAAATTTTAAAAACGGTCATTTGACCGGTTATGGTAGGAATAGTGTTAAAACTCGTAGAAACACCCTGCTCAAATTTGGTATTAGCGATCACGTTCAAAACTGGCCAATTTCTACTGTTGTCCTCTTTCAGAATTTTTTTTTACCGAAAATATATCGTCATCGAGAGAGAGACGCGATCGACGATCGTTCGGTGACTAACGAGGAAAAAAAGTTTGATTGCGTAAAGCGACGGGAAATCATGGTGATGCGTGTTTTCGAGGTATCGGCTTTCGAGACACTCGATACGTTTGTCATACCTGGCAAATCGTCGCTTAACATCCAGACACGTTTAATTCGACTCCGAGAGTGGTTCGCTGCTTCGAAGAAGAAAAAGGATTTTACGACGATGTTTGTGTTGATGTGTAAGTGTTATGTTCACTTGCATTCGTGGCTCGGGTGAAACCAAACTCACGGCCAACGGGATACTTATTTCATTCTTAATGATCGCTATTACGAAATCCTCTCCGTCTCGTTCGCACGCGCGATTCACAGTGTTTCCGAGGAGTTGAAATATACTAACTTCTCGAAAATCAGCGCTACTTAGGTTGTTTACAAAATATTACAGGAATTTCTACTTTTATTAAATTAATAGAGTGACGCGATAGGGCTCAGGTGTGAATAGAATAAAGTGAAGTGCTTAGAATATTAATATATGTATTTAAAGTAGTCTAATAATAACAACTTAAACGAGTTTTCAACTTAGCGACTACGACGTTCTTACTTCCTTCAGAATCACACTCTTTCTGCCACGTGCTCGCATTTTCACCGTCTATTCATCGAAGCGCTAATATAGGAAATTCTACTTTTATTTATTTAGTAGAGCGAGATGATAGGGCTCAGGTGTGAATGAAATAAAGTGAAAGGCTTGGAATATTAATAATATGTTTAACCCTTTTAGTACCAGCGGGCCAATTTGCAGAAAACTAAAATTTATACCCAAACCGCTTACTGAAAAATTTGCTGTAGACGTAACGAAATATTTTTGACGGGGCCCTACCGTCACTATTGGTTACAGGGGAAAAAAGGCCCAACGTTCGAAATTTTGTTCTTTATACAGCTATTCATATAAGCGAGCATATCAAATCGGCCCGTGGCATTCTTCGCATGTACTCCGTAAAATGCCTGGCACTAAAAGAGTTAAAGTAGTTTAATAGTAACAACTTCAACGACTTTTCAACTTAGCAACTACTTCCCTCAGAATCGAATTCTTTCTGCCACGCGCTCGCATTTTCCGCGTCGTATATTCTTTCAAGTACTCATTTCTTTTCTTTCTAATTCTAAACCTTTCTCACTCGATGCATTCGATCACGTTCACCCGAAAATTCCTCTGTCGCGACGTTTTCTCAATTGCTCATCTTTCGCGCCTTAGAAACACTCTACGTTCACACGGCTATCGCTCAACTCAAGCACTCTTCATATTTTCCTAAACTTGCATTCACTCGATCGCATTCCTACAATATATTAGACAAATTGTATGAATTACCACCTGGATACAAGAAAGGTTTCCCCGAATCATTTGAAAATCAGTTACGAGGCTGTATTCACAGCTAACTGAAAGCTGTCTGAAGAATTGGCTGGCTGACTTAACAAAATTGAACGACAAGATCTGCAGTAAGAAGAAGCTACAGTGGCTCCAAAAAGTCTTCGTACACTGTATTATAAGGAAATTCATCTACTTCTGAAATTCTGATTTCAATGAAACTTTATGTGTGTACAGAGCATGGTGTGTCATGCGTGAAGCAATTTTTTTGGCGGCAAAATATTTTGTAATGGGGTGGATAACAAATCTCAAAGTTTCTGCGATTTTTCACGCTTTGAATAGAAACTTTTCTGTGTTCTGTTTTTATGACAGGGCGATAGTGTATTAAAAATTAAACATTTTCTATTTGAAAGGTTTTGCTTCATCAAGTACCATTACAAAGTTATCTTTGAAAAATGTGAGAAAGCTCAGAAATTTCAACAGTGGTTTCATCCCTTTAAAATGGCATTTTCAGTGAAACTTTACGTGTGTACAGAGCATGGTGTATTCCGCGTAGAGCAATTCTTTTGGTGGCAAGATATCTTTTAAGGGGGCTGATAACGAACCTCAAAGTTTCAGCGATTTCTCACGCTTTGAATACCAGCTTTTCTGTGTCCTTTTGTTATGACAGGGCGATAGGGTATTAAAAATTAAACATTTTCTATTTGAAAGGTTTTGCTTCATCAAGTACCATTACAAAGTTATCTTTGAAAAATGTGAGAAAGCTCAGAAATTTCAACAGTGGTTTCACCCCTTTAAAATGGCATTTAAATGAAAACTTTATGTGTGTACAGATCGTGGTGTATTCCGCGTAGAGCAATTCTTGTGGCGGCAAGATACCTTTTAAGGGGGCTAATAACCAATCTCAAAGTTTCAACGATTTTTCACGCTTTGAATACCAGCTTTTCTGTGTCCTTTTTTTATGACAGGGCGATAGAGTATTAAAAATTAAATATTTTCTATTTGAAAGGTCTTGCTTCAGCGAGTACCATTACAAAGTTATTTTTAAAAAATGAGAGAAAATTCAGAAACTTCAATGCCGGTTTCACTCCTTTAAAATGGCATTTAGTTGAAAAGAAGAGATTAATTCATACGTATACTATTTCGATCTACATACCCACAAAGTTTTATCAAATACATTTATCAGACTCAGGATTTCAGGGTTAAACGAATTTATTTGTGACACAGTGTACGAATACTTTTTGGAGTCACTGTACTTTAATTTCAACGTTTTCCGTCCGACGTTGCCCGTGGAAAAACCACTATTAACAACGCTTCGTGTTTGCACGTAACAGTAATCGAATAAAACCATAGAGTTTCCAATCGCTATCGCGCATCCTCGACTCCCAACACGCTAATTATCTTATTTCAGTGCTCGCTCGTTGCGCAAACAGTGCTGCTTTCAGCTGGGATCCCAGATAAGCCATCAGGACCGTTAATTTATACTTTTTTAATACGATTCGCTTGATTGGTCTAGCTGTTCTTACTCCGCGCATTAACGAGAATGTACTCGGCCAGCATTACGCGTATTATCGACGAGACTTAGCGATCGCTAATATCCTCTTTTCTCACGGACTCCGTTCCTCTAGGTTCGACCGCAGCGCGAGGGGTACGGAGACGGAAGAGGGTTGGTTGCATTTGTTTAAACTCGCACAGTGATTATCTGAAATTGTTTACTCCAATTATTCGAGTTGTCCCGTTAACGTTTATCGATCACGCTAATAACGGCGGCCGGTAAGCGAGACTCACAGTACCCGCGAATGCTAATTGATACGTTAGGCGATGGCGGCGAGGCGAAGGGAGGGGGCGCGGTCGAGCAACGAGGTTTCCTCGCGGAACGCTCGGCAATTAGTACATCCAGGAAGCGAGAGCGTAATTGGCCAATCGTTAACGTTAATCTATCGATCGTGGAGCCTGGAGTTATCGGGCAACGATTTCGTTATGATCACGGTGCCCCACGATGCGCGCCTCGTTTGTCCCGGTTTAATGGAATATCGTGTGTGTGTGTCTACGCGCGACGAGAAAAAATCGGGCACCAGCGATAGGATCAAGCTTTGTGCGTATTCGCGAATCCAAATCGTTTCTAGTACAAACGTCTCACTTCCTGATATGCGAACGCTGCCGATATTTTGTTTTTGTAGGTTGCCACTTATCTAGGGACGAGCGAAGCAACCAATGTTGGTATTGCTGTGTGTATGTGTGTGGATTAACTCGTTCGTTACTAATAATTAAAAGTCAAATGTTGACGGAGAACTGGAAAATAAATCGACTGACACCCGTATTTCGTGCGCATGCAATTGTATT
>JAOPTO010001202.1:0-34647 GCA_033822845.1 Tetrapedia diversipes
ATGTCAAAATTCCTTGCTTATGAACGTCGTTAACGTACAGCACGATGAGTCGTTAACAAGTTTTTATTGACATTCGAATGGCTTATTCAATCGATGGGTGAACGAAAATTAATTAATCCAGGTAGAGGGTGGGGAACCTTGATAGATCGATGTTACCGCTTTTAGTGTGGACAACCTATTTCTCGAAAAAGAATTGGTTTTCGAGAACCATATGGTGCAGCAGACACATAGGTGAGTTTCAATGAACACCACTCATACATTTTCCTTTATTTTCGTAAAAGCAGCTTGAAACCGTTGATAATTTTCGTGCTTGTTTAAATGTAGATTAAAATAAAAAAGTAAACTTAATTTTTAAAATAGTATAAGTAATAAGGTTGCAAATATGAATAACAATAACGTCAAGTTGCAATTGTTAAATTAATTTCACTATTAATAATATTAACACCTAGTCAAACGAATGGGGAGATCTCCCATTCTTTCTTCTGCCATTAATTCTATTTACTTTTGTTATTAGTCAGTTTTGAACTAGTGTTGTTCACAGTTCATGAAATGCATTTTTTACTCTTCCAAACTACAAGTTTTAATAAATTCAACTCCAGTTCTAGACTAACTAATAACAAAAGTAAATAGAATCAATGAGAGATCTCCCCCTTCGGTTAGTTAGGTGTTAATACAGTTAGCTTAAATATTATAAGAATTAAGGATCGAAGATTTGAAACTCTTTTACATTAGAAAATCAGAATTTAATTTATAAAATTAAAAGAATTTTCTCCTCGACAAAGCACTGTTATTGATTCCATTTACTTTTATTATTAATTAGTCTTGAACTAGTATTGATCACAGTTCATCAAATGCATTTTTTGCTCTTTCAAAGTACAATTTCTTATAAATTCAACTCCAATTCAAAACTAATAACAAAAGCAAATAGAATCAATGGGAAATCTCCCCTTCCTGTTGGCTAAGTGTTAATACAATTAACATAAATATTATAAGAATTAAAGATCTAAGATATGAAAATCTTTTACATTAGAAAGTCAGAACTTATTAATTTATAAAATTAACAGAATATTCTTACCTTATAATACTCTTCAATAGAAGTTATTTAAAATTATCCAATTGCACTGTTTCTAGAAAATTTCCATTGTTTGTTGTATATTGTGATGTAATGTAAAAAATAAGCATCAAAGTTAGTAAAGTACATGTGCAAAGCATATATTAAAACGTTGAAGAAACCCATGAATAAAAAGAGATTATCTGCTCCAACATTGTTTAACCCTTTGTGCTCGAGTGGCGACAGTTAGTCGCCAAGTGATAGTTTCACAACTTTTCAGACTTTAATTAGGTTTTTCTTAGTCAGACCCGAAGGTTAAGTAGTCATATATGTAAATTCTAGTATATAGCTTAACTAAACTAAATGAAGTTTAATATAAGTAAATTGTAATAAATATTTTGCACTTAGAAATCTTTGAAATTAATATTGTTGAACGGCTAACAGTCATCTTTCGAGTGCAAAGGGTTTTAACACATAGAACACGTTTAAATTATTTTTTAACACAAAATTCTCCTGAACAAAAAAAAAAATGAATAAAAAACAGGAATTGCAAAATAGTTATAACTGAATGAAGAAAAAAGATTAAAGAGAACATTTCTGCTATTTAGATTTGGATCTACCAGCTAATCGTAGTAATCACCTATTTTTATTTGAAATACATATTGATACAATAAAATTCCTTTGTATTAATAAATGTTTATTTTGTTTCTATAAATTTCTTTCTTCTGTACAAACACAGATAATCGTTATTCAACATTTGGTAATTACTGAAGGGAGCATAAAACCATGGTATAAGAGAATGATGTTCGTGCAACCTTAAAAGAAACGTAACAAATAATATAAAAAATGGTAAATTCAAATTTGTTTTAATGTTATTTGTTAATTTGTTAATTTGTTTCGATTATTTGAAAATGTTAGTACTATAATTGTGAAAATTAGTACTATATATATAATGAATGGGCCATAAAAGATGATCAGCTTAGATTACTCTGCTGCTGATTGTTCGATCGGAAATTTCTTTGACTAATATAATATGGGTCAAGGATGATTATACCAAATTTTTTGTTAACCCTTTCAAAGTTTTCAAGATCACCCTTAGTTTTTTTTATAGGTAAACCTATAATTTTTTACACTCATCTTTAGTGCAGTGACGAACAACCTTTGTTCGACTAAAAGTCGTAAGTTAATTAAAGCAGAATGTAAATCTTACCGCACTGAAGCTCTCTAAGTTTAACGTGTAGAGTTTGCAAGCTGTTAATTTCAGAGGCGTTATACTTTTTGACAGCATCATTATCAAAACTTTTCTACAATTAATTGATGATTGATACCATTTGCCATTCGTCCTGGAAATATGTATACCTGATACCTTAAATACCTTAAATACTATATAACATTAATAAATTTTATAAACTGAAATAATATTAGGTATGCAATTAAAAATAGCTCAACTACCAAACTTGTTATATAAATTTGAAATTTTTTATAATATTGAATATAAAATTGTTACTTATATACAGGGTGTTCGGACGAAGCTAGGAGAAAATTGAAGGGATAACTCTATGCAACATTCTAAAACGAAAATCAAGAGTAAAAAAATTGCGTTTGACGCTTTATTTATTAGTTAGAAGCAATTGAATAATCGGGCTATTTTACGCCTGAGAGCAGGCAAATGCGGCAACACGGTAGGTAACGTCACTGCCTACGCAGTGATGCTCAGTCGTAAACTACGTACGAAATACGGCTTACTTCTGAACAGCTACAGAAATGCACGTTCACGAATCAAAAACTCACACATGATTCCGCTTAACCTACAACCATGGGTATAGATCATCAACGGATAGTTAATGATCGGACCAAACGTAAATATTACGGGCATAGCTCGTAATACGATGATCGGGCCAAATATAAATATTGACGGCAACACCCTCCTAAAGTTATAAATATTTGTGGAATATTTGATAAGTAATTACAACCTGATGTAATAATTCTGGTAAATGCAAGTACTACAAAAAGTTTATTTATACAAAAATCAGAAATACAAAATTAATAATCTGCAATGGTGTGATACAAGTCATGCGAATGACTCGAAAGCTGCGCAAGCTTGTTTAAGTTTTTAGCCCAAACTTCTCGAACGTAAATCGTAGGTTAAGGGGTTAAAACAAAATTGTAGAATCGGTTTTTGATTCGGGAAAGTGCATTTCTGTAACTGTTCAGAGGTGAGCTGTATTTCGTACATTGTTCCGTCTGAGCAACACTGCGTAGGCAGTGACGTTACCTACCGTGTTGCTCTATTTGCCTGCTCTCAGGCGTAAAATAGTCCGTTTCTTCAATTGCTTATAACTAATAAACAAAGTGTCAAACGCAATTTTTTTACTCTTGATTTTCGTCTTAGAATGTTGCATACAGTTACTCCTTCAATTTTCTCCTAGCTTCGTTTGAACATTCTGTATATAAAACTGAGTTTAAGTAATGTAACAAAATTAGAAAAAAGTCTTACGTGTATTCAAAGATACGTTCAGTATAATCCGATAACTGTTGTCCTGGCCAACTAACAAACAGCAGGTCGCATAACAGACAAGCACTTACTGAAACATATCTGAGGGCCTTGGCTGTATCTTCTAAATTAATAACTGCCTAATTGTAAAAGATATTAATCGATAAATACACGAATGTTAATGAATTATATGAATTACTTCACGATTAACTTTTAGCCAACCGAATGGGGACATCTCCCAGTTTTTCCTCATCAAAACGCTGCCATTGATTCTATTTGCTTTTATTATTAATTGATCTTGAGCTAGTATTGTTCACAGTTCATCAAATGCATTTTCTGCTCTTCCAAAGTACAATTTTTAATAAATTCAACTCCAGTTCAAGACTAACTAATAACAAAAGTAAATAGAATCAATGGCAAAGGAAAGAATAGGAGATCTCCCCATTCGGTTGGTTAAGTGTTAATCCAGTTAGCCTAAATATTATAAGAATTAAAGATCGAAGATTTGAAAATCTTTTACATTAGAAAATCAGAACTTATTAATTTATAAAATTAATAGAATTGTCTCCTCAACAATGCGCTGTCATTGATTCTACTTACTTTTGTTACTAGTTAGCTTTGAACTAGCATTGTTCACAGTTCATGAAATGCATTTTCTGCTTTTCCAAAGTACAATTTTTATTAAACTCAGCACTAACTCAAGACCAACTAATAATAATAGTAAATATTAGGGGACCGGAAAGTAATGCCGTTTTCTTACATTAAATTCAAACACATAAATTTTTAACGAGTTTTCATTTTTAATTAATGATGTAATCACCTTCATTATCAACAACCTTTTGCCATCTAGTGTGCAAATTTTGAATGCTGGATTGATAAAAATCAATTGGTTTTTGAGCAAAATATCTAAAGCAAAGTATGTAATCCCCTAATAGAATCAATGGCATCGCTTTGTCGAGGAAAAAATGGGAGATTCGGTTAGCCAAGTGTTAACGTGGAATCGAAACCAACCTGAAACTGTGTGAAGCTTACACAGATCATGTTGAGTCCTAACTGAAGCAAGTAAGATGTTGTAATTGCATCCTCGAGTATTCTAGCAAATCTTCATTAATAAAATTGAGATGAAAAGGTTGATATTTTTATTCAAATTAAAAATACTGTTTAAAGCGGGTCGTGTGCAGAGAGAATATATTTGAGGTGGTTAATATTACTGACTCTATTATGTGTTCGTGCAGGATTGCACACTGCTTGGCATTTTGATACCATCTGTCTTCATGCTTATTAGGATGTAGCTCTACTACGTCTAAGCTGTCATCTCCCACGAAGTTTTCTAGTTTCACTCTAAAATTTTACACATAATTTAGTAATTAAATGTTCATCAATGTTCATCCTATATCATTATATTTCGAAGAAACATTTTAATACTTCAAATTATAACTTATTAGTAATAAAAGCTTCATATTGCAATTTTACATTCAACAGATATTCATATCGATAACTTGAAACATACTGATTAAAAAGTGCAGAAATAATATTTAACCCTTTCGTCCCAAAATATAAATATTGATCCAATGATAATCAAAGCATGTCTATCATGTTAGATTGATTATAAGTAACACGTTTTCACACACATATAATTTCCAAATCGTGCTGGTACACATGTGTACTGTTCGGAACGAAAGGGTTAAACTAGAAAACTATACATAGGTCAAAAATATAGGTGGTCTGTTTCAAAAGTAACAATGCAGTGTTTATGAAAGGTTTTTCTATTACAGTTTTAGAAATCGAAGTAAACGCTTTCAAAGTATTTCTTTTAAGTACCAATGAGACAACATTCCTACTTTTCTCGATACTGAAAATCTTTATCCTTTAGGGCACTTACTTCATAAATCATAGCCTTAAAGATGTACTCAGTTGTGATTTTTAGTGTTTAAAAATACGAAAAGAATTTACATAGACTGGAATCTGAGAAATAATAGTGTTGATGTAGTAATGTAATTTTCTTAACAGCTTTGATAACTTTTGAAACAGAATACAAGTATCGATAGAAGTGTTAGCCATCCGAATGGGGAGATCTCCTATTTTCTCCTCAACAAATCGCTATCATTGATTCCACTTACTTTTGTTATTGAGCTAGTCTTAAAATAGTGTTGTTCATAGTTCATGAACTGCATTTTCTGCTTTTCCAAAGTACAATCTGTAATAAATTCAACACTAGCTCAAGATCAACTAATAACAAAAATAAATATCGGGTTGTCCGGAAAGTTCGTGCCGATTTTTGATAGGTGGCATAAAGACAGATCTAAATATATTAGAATGATTGAGAACAAATAATATGTGTACAATACTTCAGGCATATTTGAAACAAAATTTGGGTACGATACGTTAATTTTTCTTAGTTTTATACGTCTTTGAATATGGAAGAAAACAAAGTTGCATTTTAGGCATTTAATACTTTTCTTTCACCGGAAAGGTAAAAATGCCACAAAAGCGGCAAACAAGATACGCACTGTTTACGGTACCTTTTTCGATCATTACAAAATTCCCTTAATGAAAAAAACTTCAATTCCTTCGACGACATTAAAAATCACGTAGAAAAGATTTTCGCTGAAAAACCTGAAAGATTCTGGAAGGACGGAATTTTCAAGTTGCCCGAAAGATAGAGGAAAGGTTGTACGAAGGAATGGCACCTGTATAATTTAACCCTTTCGCTTCGAGTGCCGAATATATCCGGCATTTTGTAAATATATAAATACCTAAAAATGTGTAAACTGTAATTGGTCTAATGTTATTAGAATAACTAATATAATATAATCTTCGTATTAAAAATGCAAACTATGTTTGATATATTAGAGCAACGATTGTTTTATTAACCCTTTCGCTACGAGCGTCGCCTATAGGCGACATCCGTGCGATGATCTGTGTGTACGAGTGCCGGACTTTTAGAATTTACCATTCTGAATGAAATTACTAGGAATTATAATTCGATATCTAACTATCCTAAATTATATTTTTATTTATAATAATAGCAAAATTGAAAATATTAATTTGACATATCAATGACCCTAAATTATATTTTTATTTATAATAATAGCAAAATTGAGAATTTCAATTTGACATATCAATTACCTTAAATTATATTTTTATTTACAATAATAGCAAAATTGAGAATTTCAATTTGACATATCAATTACCCTAAATTATATTTTTATTTACAATAATAGCAAAATTGAGAATTTCAATTTGACATATCAATTACCCTAAATTATATTTTTATTTATAATAATAGCGAAATTGAGAATTTCAATTTGACATATCAATTACCCTAAATTTATATTTTTATTTATAATAATAGCAAAATTGAAAATATTAATTTGACATATCAATGACCCTAAATTATATTTTTATTTATAATAATAGCAAAATTGAGAATTTCAATTTGACATATCAATTACCTTAAATTATATTTTTATTTACAATAATAGCAAAATTGAGAATTTCAATTTGACATATCAATTACCCTAAATTATATTTTTATTTACAATAATAGCAAAATTGAGAATTTCAATTTGACATATCAATTACCCTAAATTATATTTTTATTTATAATAATAGCGAAATTGAGAATTTCAATTTGACATATCAATTACCCTAAATTATATTTTTATTTATAATCATAGCAAAATTGAGAATTTCAATTTGACATATCAATTACCCTAAATTATATTTTTATTTATAATAATTGCAAAATCTCCAAATATGTCAGCGCGTAACACTTATAGAAAAAGACGATCCAGAGAATGACAAGGCTGTACCGAAAGGTGCAAGTCCGAACATCAGTTTACCGAAGTGCAACGTGCACACTTTTCGGCGCAGTGCTCCATACAGCGGTGTCATTCGGACGGAGCGCACTGCCGTAGCGAAAGGGTTAACTCTTTTAGTGCCGAACGAAAGTATCATACCTATGCGAAAAATACCGGATTAATTTGAAAAAAATTTGCCAAGGTTTGGGAAAAAGCTCACAAAAACCAGAATAAGAATGATATTATGTTGTTCGGAAAGTAATTTCATTTTTTTTATGAAAATGAAAGACGATTTACTTATAGTGAATATATATTTTATTGAATTATATATTGTCCATTCGATAAATTTAATCTCTCAGTGGTCTCACGAGTTGTTATTCGCCGATTTGCATCAATTAATGCCTTCATTGTGTTTTCGTCAGCTTTAATTGGCCTTCCAGAATGTGGTGCATCTTCAACAGCAAAATTATCGGATCGAAATTTTGCAAACCAGTTTTGGCACTAGCGTTCTGTCAATACATCTTCTCCATACACATTGGATAATTTTTTCCTCCCTTGAACAGCATTTTTACCTTTTCGATGGTAAAGAAGTAAAAAATGCCGAAAATGTTGCTGTTTACTTTCCATATTTGATAGAGCACCAACCAAAAACTACTGGGTAGAATCAACTGAAACTTTTCACAAGCAAGCCTTGCTATATATGCTGTCAAAATATATAATGGTCATGCGACTTAAGTGTGAAGTTGATTATGAAAAAATACAATTAAGCCCTGTGTTAGGAAAAAAAGCGAAATTACTTTCCGAACAACCCAATATTTACAAAATTCAAAAAGAAGCACATTACCAAGTAAAGGTAGAATAAGTTAATGCTGATTGTATTCAAATATTTGTAGAAAGTCGTACCAATAACATAAACATAAGACAGTATGAAAAACAGAAAGATCAATTCTCTTTTTAGAAACAGTAATTGCACATAAGAAAAATCGTTGTTTGATCATAACTTCATGTAGATCACCCGGTATGGAGTACAGATATTGCATATTCAATCAATTCTAACAAAATAACTGATATTGGTCCATAGAACTAAAGGATGATGCCATAATGCAAGCGATAAGAGTTCCTATCTTGTCGTTGTAGAAGCATAGAATATAACAAAAACTTAAATCCATAAAAAAAATTTTCAATTGTCTTGCTACGAAATTGAATCATTTATAATGTTCTATAAATTTATTTCGAGATAAAGTTCTCTTGCCATGCGAGTAATAAGGAGTCATCGCGTACGCAACGATATATCGTCGTTCGGCACTAAAAGGGTTAAGCACAGTTGTTATTTTAAAAGCAAAGAAAAACCACGCGCAGTGTGCACGTTTCGTCGTATTGGACTGTCGAAGCGAAAGGGTTAATAAATGTATGCTAAAATTTAAATCGTCCGCGCTTCAATCTTCCTTCAAAATCAGCACAAACTTTCCAGACAACCCAATAGAATCAATGGCATTTCCTTTGTTGAGGAAAAAATGGGAGATCTCCCTGTTCGGTTGACTAACAAGGGAAGGACCCCAACTGTACCACACGGATTTCAACGATCCTTCATAAGATGATAGAGTACATATTGTTAAGTATGTCTGCCAAATATTAGCCATAGTTACCTGGTAGTTTTAAAGATATGAACAATTAAAGACATATACGTATTGATGTACCATGATTATAAATTTATAATTGTAAAGCAACAGTGGCGTAGCGACAGGTTGTATGTATTGTGAATCGGAAATTCGACGATCGAATCCTCCTCCCCCCCTCGTCACGTAAATTTTTTTTATATTTATTTTTCTTTTTTCTTTCTCTCTTTAGTCACTATTACTTCACTATGGTGACACTGTGCATGATGAGTTGACTATCAGAATGATAGTTATCGTAGATGTAAAAAAAATACAAATCGAAAGTTATTCCGAATCAGGATTACAGAACAAAAGCTTGTTTATTGCAGAATATTTTTTAATTTCTATGTTATCTATGTGTCTAGCTATACAGTTTCATTACAGTGAAACAGTAGTGGGGCAGAAAAGAAAAAAGGACAATGAAAAAAAAATAAAAAAAACTTTAGTAAACTGGGATTCCAATCGCGGAACTTTCCGCTTGTAAGTCGCACAACACTTCACTTTGCTGTCGTGGCTTTGCAACCAAGGATATACAGTCAACCCTCCTATAACGCGGTGAGTGCGTACCGTGTTATATGGAAACCGCGCTATAAGAAACTCGGATTTAACCGTACAAACCAGGCTAATTCGTAGCGCGTTGTATGGAAACCGTCTACCGCGTTGTATGGAAACCGCGCTATAAGAAACTCAGAATTAGTACAAATCACATCGTTCGTACCGCGTTATATGGAGACCAATAAATACAACAGACAAGATAAATTACAAATTATTTTTATTGAATTAAAGAGTTAAGGAAATGATAAAAAAAAATGAAACAAAAACTAAACTAAAAAACTGTTTTCCAACAAAAAAAAGAAAGACTTTTGTAAAATTATGTAATCTTTTAACACTCATCCTCGCTGTCAAATATAAGTCGCCTAACTCGTCTTCTTTTAATGGGTAAAATGTCTTCCTCAATTGGCTCATCTTCACATTGGTTTTCGATTGTAGCTTTTTTTTCTAACTCCACTAAAACCTCTCTATAGGGAGCTAAGCAATTTCTTAACTCTCTTTTAAACTTTGCGCTGCGCACCGTTGAATGATCAGTTTGAATGAAATGAAGTTCTAACTCTTTAGCCAAATTTAGCCCTTTTTTCACATCTTGTAAATCAAGATTTGGCACCCATTCGTTTTCCATATTTTCGTTTACCAATGCATTTGAGCTGGCGCATCAATTAATTCCATCAGTTCTTCCTCATCTAAAGTTTCTTCCCCGAGTACTAGTTCTCTTACATATTGATGACTTACTACAAATTATTCATCACTTAAACGAGAAGTAATGTTTACTATTTCTGTAACTGGGAGTAAATCATCAGAATTGGTCACCAACGAAACGTACTGTGAAAGAGGTCTGAGACGACTGAAACCGATGTCGTAAACGGCTAAGAGATAAGCTTGAATGTTTATATAAACATATGCAGTTAAAATCATTCATTGGGTGCACGGAAAGAACTGATAGGATGTTGTTGAACGGAAACCGCGCTGTAAGAGTACCGCGTTATAGGAGGGCTGTCGCAATTTCAGCTCCGCGTTATATGGAAACCGCGTTCTGAGAGTACCGCGTTATAGGAGGGTTGACTGTACAATCATAACAGTTCACGGGGTATGTACCTTTTTAACCAATTATATCTTTAAAACTATCAAGTAACTACGGCTAATATTTACCAAACATACTTAACAGTATGTACTCCATCATCCTATGAAAGATCGTTGAAATCGGTGTGGTACAGTTGGGGTCCTTCCCTTGTAAGTGTTAAGGAGTCAGGAAGTGCACGATTACCTTAAAATTTCGCAAAGTCCGCATGCATGCGTGACGTACACGACTATTATCGAGTTGATAGCCACAGCGATGGCAGCGTACGCTATAGTGCCGAAATACGAGTGTACCAAAAGGGAATAGTAATATTTGTCCACGTCCACGAAATGTTCTACCCTAAACGCCATCGGCCGGTTATCGGACACGTTGCAGAGTCCTATGGCGTCAGCTGCATTCAGCAGCAATGGCATCGCCGCGAACGGTGTTATTAATCCAAATAAAATGGCTGTTATCAATGTAACATTAAGAATTAAACAACATTTGGACCATTTATTTTGAAAGTGGTGCAACTCCGTTTTTAAAAAACATGAGATATCATGAGATATTTATGCTTAATTTAGTGTAAACTTTTTATTTATAACTAGTTAGTATTTAATATCTAAAAAAATTCCCATGCTTTGTCCAGTTTAAAATTGGCCGATTAAAAAAATTGCGTAACCATTGATTATGAAAGTGGTGTAAGTCCAATTTCCATAGACAGATGTCAGGCATTACGAAAAAAGAATTTCCTGTACACACCACAGGATTATCATGATGTCACAAAAGAAAGTAGACAACGTAATGAATTCATTTTACATGAAACGAAACGAGAGGATTTCGAAATTACATATCGATAAATCAGTAAAAACATTGCCAGACTTGATGTAATTAATTGTAGTGTTACAATAATAATAATATTTATTTATTGATTATAGGAATATATTTACAATGCTATGTATAAATTTTACTTAATTTACTTAATTAACAACTCTCTACACGGTGTCACGTCTAACTCAACTCTACACGGTATCACGTCTAATTCAACTCTGTTCGGTATAACGTCCGATTCAACTCTACCCGACCAGCGAAAACTGTTGCTAACCCTTGGCCTTTCTCCCACCACGTACCTCGGAAAAATTCCTCAAGTATAACCATATTTGGGCATTTTTCCGAGGGCCTCGCGCGTCGCCAAGGGTTTTTCCCAAGCAGGTCTGAAATCCCGCTGTTCACACCTTACTTTATCTTATGTTCTAAAATTAATTACGATACTACATAAACTATATTTTTTTATTGAAAAATATCCTAACCTTTAGAAACATTTCGAAACACGAGAAAATGGACTTACACCACTTTCAAAATAAACGGTTCAATTCTTGCTGTCAATTATCGTGTATAATAATTTATACCAGGGCTGGCTAACGTCTTTCGGTCGCGAGCCACATGTTTCCATTATGCGTCCGCCCGTTCCCCACTCCATGCATCTTATTACACACGAATATGTGTTGAGAAAAATGGCAATGGTGAAATGTGTAAAAGTATATTTATTTAATGATACTCCTATTCTGCGGTTTACTCGTACGATCTTCTGTATTCCATCATCAACAAAAGATGCACGCTTACGATACTCATTTCAACTTTTTTTCACTCATATCTTCATCCTTCCTTTTTTCCACACATTCCTTCTCATTCTAATTCCTTAACCCTTTGGGTACATTTGACGTGTGGGACTCGTCATTTGCTTATGTTAGGTTTTATGGGGTGAAGAAAAGGCTGCTGGAATAAACCACTAAACGATATATATATTTTACTGTTTATTAATATTTAAATGATCTTAATAGATACAATTACATTCTAACGTTCGTACGCGTCGCGAGCTCTTTGCTAACTATTGGGTTGGCAACTAAGTGATTGCGGATTTTAAATAAGGATGAAAATTCAAAATTTTTACTTGAAAATATGAATTTACTAAATCAGGTATTGTCCGTTTTTGTTGATGACCTTTTGCCATCTTTCAGACAGTGTCATAATTCCATGTTTACAAAACTTCTAATTTTTATCAGCAAAAAACTGAATTAAATGAGATTTTATAGAATCATCAGTGCCATTAAAAATGTTATCACTTAAGTATCTCTTCATGGAACGAAATAAATAAATAAAGCCATTCTTTCAAGGCTTCATTCCATAACTTCTTGTATGTTTGCGATACGTTCCTGCCTTTTCGGAAATAATACAATAAAATATGTTTGAAATGCGCGTTTTATTCTTCAACTTTAAATTGGGATAAAAACGAAACTAAATAAATAATCGATAAAATTTTCTTACTAATTAAAGGTGGAAGTTCAAACAACAGGAAAACAGTATAAGTTAGGTACTTTGGTGCAAAAACCGTTTATCGACAAAATCCGCAATCATTTAGTTGCCAACCCAATAACTTCGGTCACATATTTTTGGTAGAGAAAGGGAAAACAAAACAAAACAAAACAAAGACACCTTACTAACTATCGATATCAACGGCTATGATCGATACTCTATCAGCTTATTTGGGCGAAGTTACGGTGGACGACTCTGACTTGTCATTTGAATTTAAGAAGTAGGCGTTGATGTTTGATACCAATAGGGGTTGGTCGCAAACAATTGCCTAATATTTTGTTTCATTTATATATACAGGGTGTTCGGACAGCCCTGGGCTTAAATTGAAAGAGTAACTCCCTGAGACATTCTAAGACGAAAATCAAGAGTAACGATTTTGCGTTTGAGGCTTTGTTTACAAGTTATAACTAGTTAAAGATATCGTTTAATCCGGACCGTTCGACTCTTGAGAGCGGGTAACCGAGGCAACTTGGTCGGTAACGTCGCTGAGTCCACAGTGATGCTCAAGCGTCGAACGATCCGGATTAAACGATATCTTTAACTAGTTATAACTCGTAAACAAAGCCTCAAACGCAAAATCGTTACTCTTGATTTTCGTCTTAGAATGTCTCAGGGAGTTACTCTTTCAATTTAAGCCCAGGGCTGTCCGAACACCCTGTATATTTATATTGTGTAACTAAAATGCTGTTTCAAAAATATATTTATATCACCAATATAAGTATATTTCAAATAACATGTATTACTTTTACATATTAATCCATATAGCGACAAATTAAATCCGTCCCATGGGCATAAAAATCTTCAAATAATTCAGTACTCAAAGGGTTAACACTTAGCCGACCGAATGGGGAGATCTCCCATTTTTTCCTTGACAAAGCAGTGCCATTAATTCTATTTACTTTTGTTATTAGTTGGTCCTAAGCTGATGTTGAATTTATTAAAAATTGTATTTTGGAATATTTATGAACAGTACTAGTTCAAGACTAACTAATAACAAAAGCAAATAGAATCAATTGCAAACGCTCTGTTGAGGACAAAATGGGAGATCTCCCCATTCGGTCGATAAAGTGTTAACCATTCATTCTTCTTTCATATGCAAACACACAAACAAACATACACGCGTCAACAAACTTGCAATCACTCTTACAATATGTACATACACTTGCATAAAGTACAGAAACAACTTCACACCGTCTCTTCACGTTTTATGAATCACGTGCGTGAGTGATTTTTAACCCTTTCGCTTCGGATGTCCAGTCCGCCGAAGTACTGTCCATGTAAGGGCGCGCGCGCCGCGAATACGCACAATATGCGTTGTTGCTGTATATACGTTTTCCTAGGTCTGAAGTAACAATTCTGCTAAATAAATCAATATTGTTACTATATAATGAGTATTATTTACATTTTTGGTATGAAAATATTTACAACTTAAAAGTTACAAGTAATATTTAAATTTTGAATTAATTATGGTCCGCAAACAATTTAACCCTTTGCACTCGGCTGTCCCCTCTCATGGGACATCGTAATCCTAGCATATGATAGTTTCGCAAATTTTCAGACGTTAGTTCAGACCCGGACGTTAAATAGTCATATATGTAAATTTTAATATACGACTTAACTAAACTAAATGAAGTTTAATATACGTGAATCATAGTAAATATTTCGAATTTGAAAATGTAAATTTTAATATACGACTTAACTAAACTAAATGAAGTTTAATATACGTGAATCATAGTAAATATTTCGAATTTGAAAATGTAAATTTTAATATACGACTTAACTAAACTAAATGAAGTTTAATATACGTGAATCATAGTAAATATTTCGAATTTGAAAATGTAAATTTTAATATACGACTTAACTAAACTAAATGAAGTTTAATATACGTGAATCATAGTAAATATTTCGAATTTGAAAATGTAAATTTTAGTATACGACTTAACTAAACTAAATGAAGTTTAATATACGTGAATCATAGTAAATATTTCGAATTTGAAAATGTAAATTTTAATATACGACTTAACTAAACTAAATGAAGTTTAATATACGTAAATCATAGTAAATATTTCGAATTAGAGAATGTAAATTTTAATATACGACTTAACTAAAACTAAATGAAGTTTAATATACGTAAATCATAGTAAATATTTCGAATTTGAAAATGTAAATTTTATATACGACTTAACTAAACTAAATGAAGTTTTAATATACGTAAATCATAGTAAATATTTCGAATTTGAAAATAAATTTTAATATACGACTTAACTAAACTAAATGAAGTTTAATATACGTGAATCATAGTAAATATTTCGAATTTGAAAATTTTTAAAGTTAGTATCATTAAACGACTAACGGTCACCTCTCGAGTGCAAGGGGTTAATATACGTGAATCATAGTAAATATTTCGAATTTGAAAATGTTTGAAGTTAGTATCATTAAACGACTAACGGTCACCTCTCGAGTGCAAAGGGTTAATATACGTCGTCACGTGGCCGCCGCCTTTAGGCGGCGCTCGAAGCGAAAGGGTTAATGTAAAGTAGTGGAGAATAACTAAGAAGCAGGCAAGTGGGGAAAGAACTACATTTGACTCGTGAGCCGCAGGTTTGCCAGCCATAAATTATACAGGGTGTTAAGCTACTTGTGGGCCGAAATGAAAAGGGTGATTCTAGGCGTTGAGATAAGACGAAAGTCAAGAGTGACGAAATTTCGTTAAACGCTTCATTAATTAGTTATTAACAATCAAAGATTGCGCCCAATTAGGCAATCCGCCTTGCACTGCCGTCCGTTTGGCTGGCCACGCACAGGCGAATTCAGGACCGTATCGATATGAGAGTTACAACGCTTACCTCGTGGGGCGCAAGAAAACTTGTTTGTCACTCGAGCGACGAATGATGCAAAATCAAAACTTCGGTCACCTTCCAAAAAATAATTGAATGAACGTTGAATGACATTAACACTATTTCTACCAAGAGGTGTCAAAAGACACCTTTCAAATTTTAACTTAACATTATTCTCTAAATTTAATCATTTCTCCACAACTAATTTTTTGACTTTTCGTACAACAGTTGTTAAATAAATTCAGCGATATCATTTTCCTCCAGCTCATCCTGCATCTAAAAATGTGCATATAGTATACCTATTTCTACCATGAGGTGTCTTTTGACACCTTAAGGATTCCATAACAGTGTCTACTTTTAAACCGTTTTACATATGAATATCAACACCATTTTGCAGCATCATATCAATTGTAATCTGATTAGGGAATCCCGATTTCAGTTGTAACGGAAGATATTTTGATATTTGCTTGTTTTTCGCCATGTTGCGTTTTGCCAAGCACATCCTTTCCAAGTAGACAAAAAAAGTGCCAAATAAAGTATTGCTCAGGTAATAGAGCAACAGGAACTTACTTGCGGTGCGAAAAGTATACGTGTGGGAAGTGCTTAGTAGAGCAACCATTGATTTGTAAAAACTGTGGTATTGAATAACGAAAAAATTTTATTACAATGCTGTTTTTATGATTATTGTTTTTTTTTTTGTTACAAAGATTGAATTTTTATATATGAGACTGAAAGTTCGTTAAGTTAATGATATTACAATGTTTGATTATGTTTCTATTAAAAATAAAAAAATGAAGAAGGTAATATTTTTTAACTATTGTTCTCGTTACATTGCTCAAATTATCTATATTTAACTTATAATTTGAAATCCCGACAGTTTTTGCCATTATTTGCATTCAAACGCAAAGGTGTCAAAAGACACCTTTTGGTCAAAATAAGTATACAGAAAATCGTGGTAGAAATAGTGTTAAACCTACTTACTCGCGAAATCCACTAGAGCATGTCAGAACTCGCCCATTGGGATTTTCGAGTAAAGAAGGTTAACCTCTTCAGGGACGATTTTTTGTATGAAGAAAAAGAATGATTTAATTTTTTCGTTTATTATGATTTGTTCGTTTCATAATTAATAGGGATACAAAAAGCAAAAAGAATTGGGAAAACAATAAAAATTCACGAAAAAACTTAACGTTCACATTTGTGCCCAGTGAGCGTTATAATTATAAAATACTAAATGTCCACATATGTGGCCAAGGGCGTCAAGAGGTTAATGATCTCTTAACCCTTTGACTGCGGAAGACTCTGAGCCGAAACGCTTCGCGTCGACGACGTGCAGCCGACACTAACTGTCGCTGGGGACTGAATACTTTTTCACGCAATCTGAATCTGTTCGGCGGTGTATTCAATTGTAATATTGTACAGAATCAAATTACTGTTACTTTATCCACTCCAAAATTAATATTTTTCAATTTTTTAAATATTTTTTATCTTCAATATACATTATTTATTCGTCAAGGGTAAAGTTTTAAAACGCCATAATTTGTTAATTATAATGTATTATAAAATATATAAAATGAAATGTACAAAACGAACTCCAAACCATACATAACTTTTGTCAAATGGCAGATGAACAGATGAAACGAATTTAAGATATAGCGAAAACTGACGAAATAAACGAGATTTTTCTTGTTGATAAGCAACAAGGTATGTTGTTTCTGAGTGTTACACGGATATGATAAAATAATTTCTTGAGGAATTCAGTAAGACAGCAGTAAATGATCAAAGCCGTCGCCGAGCGCACATGTGCTCCCATAATCTATATCGACGGCTTGTATATATGCGCCCGTAGCAGTCAAAGGGTTAAAGCAGATATACAGAGATACAGCACCCACACGCATCTAAATCACGATCGTTCCGTTCACTCGTCATCACTCTTGATTTTCGTTTTACCTCAACACCTAAAATCATTCCTTTCATTTCGGCCCACAAGTAGCTTAACACCCTGTACGATGGACTCCCATATAACGCGAATTTCTTGAAAATAATTATCTGTTTATTTAAAAATCTGTTAAAGAAATAAATGTAAAAACATAATTAATATAGGGAAGAAATAATACTTACAGTGATATAAAATTAAATTACAAAATGAATGACTGATACCATCTTATTTTTTAAGTTTATGTTAAAAAAAGTTGGCTTTCAATGGGTTAATGCGTATTGTTAGTTTTACAGACCTTAGCATATTTTAAGTTACACATGACTTATTGTTGTTAACACATTAGTATGAAACACTTACAATATTAATAGCTAAGTGCAACTGTAATACAAGTTGGAAAACTATTTTACCTGCGAGATTAGTGGTAACTTCTTTCCCTATTGCATATTGTTGACGAAGAACATCGTATTCATTTTCCGATTTCATGTAAATTTTCCAATCCGCCTGCATTATGTCCAACAAATACTTCATCTACGTAATCCCATATAAAAATTAATCTAACCAAATGGAGAGGTCTCCCATTCTTTCCTCTGTCATTGATTCTATTTACTTTTGTTATTAGTTAGCCTTGAACTAGTGTTCTTCACAGTTCATCAAATACATTTTTTACTTTTCCAAAGTACAGTTTTTAATAAATTTAACACTAGTTCAAGACTAACTAATAACAGAAGTAAATAGAATCAGTGGGAGATCTCACCATTCGATTGGTTAAGTGTTAATACAGTTAGCCTAAATATTATAAGAATTAAAGATCGAGGATTTGAAAATCTTTTAGATTAGAAAATCAGAACTTAATTTATAAAATTAACAGAATTTTCTCCTCGACAAAGCGCTGTCATTGATTCTATTTACTTTTGTTATTAGTTAGCCTTGAACTAGTGTTCTTCACAGTTCATCAAATACATTTTTTACTTTTCCAAAGTACAGTTTTTAATAAATTTAACACTAGTTCAAGACTAACTAATAACAGAAGTAAATAGAATCAGTGGGAGATCTCACCATTCGATTGGTTAAGTGTTAATACAGTTAGCCTAAATATTATAAGAATTAAAGATCGAGGATTTGAAAATCTTTTAGATTAGAAAATCAGAACTTAATTTATAAAATTAACAGAATTTTCTCCTCGACAAAGCGCTGCCATTGATTCTATTTACTTTTGTTATTAGTTAGCCTAGAACTAGTGTTCTTCATAGTTCATCAAATACGTTTTTTGCTTTTCCAAAGTACAATTTTTAATAAATTCAACACTAGTTCAAGACTAACTAATAATAAAAGTAAATAGAATGAATGACAGAGGAAAGAATAGAAGATCTGCCCATTCAGTTGGTTAAGTGTTAACCCTTTGAACTCGAGAGATGACTGTTAGTCATCTAATGATACTAACTTCAAAAATTTTTTAATTCGAAATGTTTACTGAGATTCGCCTATATTAAACGTCATTTAGTTTAGTTAAGTGTTATACTAGAATTTACATATATGACTCTTTAATCTCTGATTGTGACTAATAAACAAACTAACTGAAGTCTGAGAATTTACGAAACTATCATTTGGTGACTAACAGTTACCTCTCGAGTTCAAAGGGTTAATAAATTCAACTTCAGTTCAAGACTAATTAATAACAAAAGTAAATAGAATCAGTGACAGAGAAAAGAATGGGAATCTCCCCATTCGGTTGGCTAAGTGTTAACATCGGCATTGAAGACGTAACAAACGTACCTGTTTATAGTTGTAAAGAAAGTTGAAATACTTAGCAAAGCACATCAGACTAATAGTGACAGGGGCGAAACCTTCCAGAAATGATTCGATATCATCATCAAGTACGGCAGTTACAATTCCGCCAATCTATGAGATGTATGCAATTTTAATGAAACGATGAAACAAACATTCACATAATTTCAATGAAATAAAGTAAAACTTCAGGAATATAAAATAAAATTTGTTTCTCACGATGTTAACCCCTTGACATACGAATTAAATGGAACTTGATGCGACCGAAAAATACCATTTAATTTCGCTCAACAGAACGGTTACGTGAAGGCTGAGAAAGAGTATATTTTATTTTGAAATTTGGATTTTTCATTCAGATTTTCTTCTTCTGTCCAATTCCATCCATCGTCTGCTACATCAGAATCATCACTGCTTGATATGGGTCTTGCACGTTTACGAACATTTTGTAGGACAAGGCTAGCTTCACTTGAACTATCACTTGAATAGTCAAGGGTATGAACACTTCGATGGCTGGTGTCAATCTCATTATCATCACTAGAGTAACCAATTGTACCATCATCGTCACTTTCATATAATGCATCCGACTTATACATTTTACAAGGATTATTTATAATCTTTACTAAACTCAAATATTGTCTTCATTCACCGTGCGAGACTTCTACTAAACTGAATGTTACTTTCAGTGTGTTTCTTCTTACGTGTTCGATGCTTTTTTGTTCTTGAAGTTGAGAAGGTGATAGGCTGGACCATCTCGAACGTTGTAAACAAACAAGAATCGACGCACGAGTGAAGCAACTATGTAATCTAATTGTATACTGCACGGCGTCCGCCGAAAAGAGCGCTTGACGAGTCTGACTCGTCAAAGTCTACAGTGACCCGTAAAATGAATGACGAGTCAGACTCGTCATTGTATGTCAAGGGGTTAATTAAATTTGAAAGTTGTTATAAACCGTATGCATTTGATTATCTCTGACAAATTGTACTATGAATTACTTGTTTCAATGGTTCATTTCTCAAATAAATAAATTACTTAAAGAATGTGTCTTTTACCGTGTTATATCTATATTTAAGATTACCAAATATATTTTTTACAGTGTAATGATTGTTGGCAATTCAGGAGAAGGTAATTTTAAAATGAATAAGGTTAAAGAAAATAAAATAAATAAAATAAAAGTAAAATAAATCGATTACACGTTCTATATTGTTACGTTGTAATAACATTCATTTTTATAAAATTTTATATTTCTAAAAAATTTCTAGCAGTAATTCAAGGGTATATTTGGAGACTTCACCATTAAGCCTAAATAATACTCTTCCAAGCAAATCCACTTATTACCATGCCAGTCTCGGTTTTTTACCATTTCTTCTGTGTACCTTCGATTTGGCCTGGCTTCGTTAAAAATTTCAGGTAATTTACGCGATTAAAACAATTTCACTCTGTCAATCCTTTCACACACATTCACGTCCACAGAGACACACCAAATGTACAACCTTACAATAACAATTTTTAAATCTAAGCATTACCACACTAATGAAGAAAAATCAATATGGTAATTATTAGGTTGTAACAACATTCATTTTCATAACATTTCCAGTAGTAATTCAAGGGTATATTTGAAGACATCACCATTAAGCCTAAATAATACCCTTCCAAGCAAATGCACCTATTGCAATGCCAGAGTCTCGGTTTTTTACCATTTTTTCTATGTGCCTTTGATTTGGCCTGGCTTCGTTAAAAATTTCAGGTAATTTACGCGATTAAGGCTATCCTCAGTACATTTTACTTTTGACCAATAAAACAAAATATACCTAAAGTCGACAATATCTTCCACCCCAAAAAAGGAAACAAACACCCTACACTGAGGAGCATAACTATAGCACTACCCCGATTTTGAATGTTTCAGACTTCTGAGTGGGAATGCAAAAATATCAAAAATTCTTAAGTGACCTAGCCAATTATGGTAAAAATAAAAAAGGTGGACCGAAGAAAAAATTGAGTCCTCGTATCGAACGAATAATTGTAAAAACAGCCAGCAATTCGTTAATCGAACGATGGCATGGCTTCAGACAAACGGGATTAATGTTCTCAAATGACCAGCGTGTTCTCCTAATCAAAATCCAATGGAAAACGTCTGGAGCATAATTGTAAGAAAGGTTTATACAGAAAATCGACAATTTCGAAACGTCGTAGAACTGAAAAATGCAATAATTGCGGTCAGCAATGAAATCCGCGAGGAAACTTTTCAAAAGCCGATTGAGAGTGTGTCAAATCGCATTTTTCAGGTTATAACAGAAAAAGGTGGACCTACAAATTATTAATTGTATCTTTTCTGTTTGTAATTTATAATTGTATCTTTAACCCCTTGCACTATTTTGACGAGTCTGACTCGTGATGAAAATTTTAGGTTAAACATGGATGTCACGAGTCGGGCTCGTTGTTCAGTTCCAGACCAAACATGAATATCACGAGCCTGACTCGTACTCGACATTTCAGGCCGAACGTGAATATCACGAGTCTGACTCGTGGTCTTAATTTCGGGCAAAGTTGATATTTAATTGTTTATTTATATTGTGTCTTTCAGTTTTAGGTTTGATATTAGTGAGATAATCAGAAAACTTATTTCAGTTCAAATACCTACTACCGTGGATTTGCTTTTACATATTTTTATTTCGTTATTAATTAATTATATTATTGTAGGAAACAATTAATAAAAGATTATATATTTTAAAATAGTACAAAAGAGAGTTAGGTTACAATTACGTGAACATTGCGCACGGAATGAACAAAGGATGGACGTCTTCTGTCAAAAAAAAAGCATTTCGTGACAAAATCGTTTTTACAACTCCGTTTCGCTCGCTCACGATCTTCTGCCCTCCGCGCAGGCAGTGCCGCCCCACGAAATAATTTCGCCACTAAACCTTCATAATCTTAAATCCTAATTAGTATAAATAAAACTTAATAAATCTATGGGTAATTTCTGGCTCCTACATTATTATTACTTATTCAGAATTTGTTTTAATCTTATGTAGAAATTCAAGTATTTTTTAAAAGTTTTTGATTCAAATTTATTTGAATTTCACAAGAGTTCCATAGTATGAATAAGGTGGGTCTCAAGTTTCGCACGCACGTTCCACCGCTCGTCTTTCACCGCGACAATTGAGGCAGCCGCGTTTGGCCTGACTTTTTCCAAGGTTCCGCATAGTGCAAAGGGTTAATGATATGGTGCTATAGTTGTGCAACGTTACAAAAATCAGTTTAGATGAATAGATCGTTTATATCAACAGAAAATTATAATAAAACTTTTCTGATATTTACTGTTTATCATACCCTTTCACCTCATATAATCGACCTTTTTGCATTCCTATCCAAAAGTCCGAAATACTCAAAAAGGAGGGTTGTGCTATAGTTATGCTCCTCAGTGTACTCCTAACACCTTTTATATAAGCACACAATATCCCTCCAGCGTCAGATTTTTTAAAAATTCACTAAACGTTCACCCAGGCGCTCGTGCAACAGAAACATATTCATTTTTTTGTCTTTAAGACGTTCGTCGCCCAGCGTGATTCGGCTGAATTTCTCGTTGGGCCCAAATCCGATTGCATAGAAAACTGAGATAAAAAAATATAAAAACAGCAAAAATGTTAACTTTTTATTTTCATTTTATGTATTTTATATTTATATATATTATACTTCAATACTTATTCCATTGAATTCCTTTTAAAATTCCAATTTAAAATCCTATTTAACTTTAAGAAAAATATGGGTGACGTGGCGACGAACGTGTTAAACATCAAGCATTTCTTGCACTGTACTTGCACCAACCTTAAATATTCGGATGTCATTAACCCTCTATAGGCCCGTATAACTTTTAGGCCACATGCTAATTTATTGGCATTTTAACAAATAATTTTAGTTTTTTTCATGAGATGCCGTATACATATTAATTCTATAATGATCTATAATGTAAAATTTTTTAAACTGGAAAATTTTTTTTATCTGCATATATAGGATTATAATTGTTGATTTTCTGTTCCATTAATTTTTTCATATTTGAAACAAAAATTCGGCCCATAGAGGGTTAAGTTACCAAATTAAGTTAATTTTAAAAATTATTAAAATCATTGTACGTACTGTACAATGTACGTTAATACCTGTAAAACCACTTGAGCAATAATGATCGGTGCAAAAATAATTCCAACCAGGTTCCTTTGTAGCGCAGTTTGATAAGGCCACGTGCCGATCACAAACAGAAGGTATTTATTGAACCGCAAGTATTCGTATTGAGTACTCTCCATTTTCAACGGTTCCTTACCGAAGACTGACTCAACACTTTTCCCTGCACGACCTCGACAATCCGTTCAGCGAGGATTATTAATGACATTAAGTATTCCGTTTAGAAGATAATAGTCGGCAAGGAGTAATTGCACGAAATTGATTCCTTTAACGTTCACGCGTGCTGTATAAGCACGATGGTCGATAGTCTAGTTCGATCCATTCGTATAGACATAATTTTGTTAATTAAGCCGTCTTGTACTTCAAGAACTTAAAGGTGAATTGGAAATCTGAGATTCAAGCAACGTTCTTGAATAGATGATGTGGGTAACGAAACGTATAATTAGAGAATTTACCTGGTGAAGGAGAAACTTTGCTAAGGAAAGAGTTGGTTTTTACAATCCTTATATTCTCGACCCAATTTATAGCTAAAGAATACTATTGCTAGTATCATTTTCTGAGATATTTCGTATAAAATTTGTGAGTGATTGTGAGAGCGTGTAATTTGATATTTTATTAGTGTATGCTAATTTATTGGACGTTAATAAGATTTATAGAAAAGTAATGAGAAGTAACAAGTACGACACTTTGCAACCCAATTTATAGCTAAAGAATATAGTTCCGATAATTTGTTGCTAGTATCATTCTCTGGTACATTCCATATAAAATTTGTGAGGGATCATGATAGTGTTTAATTTGATATTTTATTAGCGTATGCTAATTTATTGGATGTTAATAAGATTTGTAGAAACTGAGAAGTAACAAGTACGACACTTTGCAACCCAATTTATAACTAAAGAATACAGTTCCGATAATTTATTGCTGGTATCATTTTCTGAGACATTCTGTATAAAATTTGTGAGTGACCATGATAGTGTTTAATTTGATATTTTATTAGCGTATGCTAGTTTATTGGACGTTAATAAGATTTGTAGAAACTGAGAAGTAACAAGTACGACACTTTGCAACCCAATTTATAACTAAAGAATACAGTTCCGATAATTTATTGCTGGTATCATTTTCTGAGACATTCTGTATAAAATTTGTGAGTGACCATGATAGTGTTTAATTTGATATTTTATTAGCGTATGCTAGTTTATTGGACGTTAATAAGATTTGTAGAAACTGAGAAGTAACAAGTACGACACTTTGCAACCCAATTTATAACTAAAGAATATAGTTTCGATAATTTGTTACTGGTATCATTTTCTGAGACATTTCATATAAAATTTGTGAGTGATCGTAATGGTGTGTAATTTGATATTTTTTTAGTATATGCTAATTTATTGGACGTTGACACTAAAACTTCCAAAGCCGGTCAAAATGACCGATTCGTAATTTTTCATGGAAACTTTGTAAATTTATCGTGATACCTACACCTTTGAAAATTTACTATGACCTTTATTGTAATCATTACGGTTTGTTTTCCTTGTATTAGGTATTTTTTAAATATAATTTGCACTTTGCAATTATATTAGTGTATAGCAATACATAAAAAAAAATATGCAACATCATTTAATTATATCCCAAATATTTCTTAAAAGTTAAAAAGAGGGGTTAATTTTTTGGAGTTAGGTTGATTTTAACACAGGATGAACATAAATTCTATTAGATTCAAATCTGTTTACTGTTTTATGATTTAATTACAAAATAAATCACTAAACTACGATAATGTTCAACTCACACGTTGATAAAAAATTTTATCACATTTAAAAATAATTTCTTACATATATTATTGAAAAAAATCCAACTTCATCTCATATCACAGAAAAAAATTATAGTAATAGAACAAGTAAATGTGATCCTCATCTTTTATTATAAAAAAATTTGTACAACTTTTAACTTATATTTCGTTGCTGATTGAGTGCTGAGTGAGTATTTTTTGTTCATAAAATTTCTTAACATATTACCGAAAATCTATAAAAAATTATAGTGTCCGTCACGATAATAACTTTGTATGAGCTTTGTAAATTTGAATACCTAGAATAATAAATAATAGTAATTATTAAATAAATTTGGAATTACTATAATGATTAATAAAAATAACGGTATTGATATTAGAAATTTTCAAAACTTAGTCCTCAAAGGACTATTATTACTGCTGTAAATATAGTACGAACATTTATCATAATAATTATATTTTATTGAAAAAAAGTACGATTCGTGAAAAATTTAATTTTTAATCAAAAGTTAAAATGAAATATAGAAACAAAACAAAAACACTTACTACGTTATCCAGAAAACACAACGTAAATATTAAAGAATGCATTCATTCCTTTTTCGTGTAAGTAGGATTTATATACAACATATTTGTAAAATATTTAACATATTTATTACTCATGTATTATTTCGTACAACACCGTTTTTGTGTTAAATTAGGACAAAGAGTGATAGTTTTCAAAATCCACATAATCAATATAAAAGAGAATATTGATTATTTGTATGACTTTTATAAGTATGAACAAAATAGTTTGAGCAGTATAAACAAAATTTTAATTGTCACTTTATGATCATTACATGATCATTCGATTTTCTCGTTTTTTGGTCGAATATCTTGTAATATTTTCGTTTAAATTACAAGTAATTTATCGTCCGATGTTTAGAACGATAACAGTTGAATATAATGAATTAAATATTAATTTATTACACAAGTTAATTGAATGATCAAAAGTTATTTGATCTGGTCCTTTAGAATAACTGATTTTGTTCGTACAAGTATCATCTATTAGTGCAAAATTTAAATTCAGCTAAATTATCGTTTGACAAATTTGCATTGGTATTAAAATTAAATAGACTTAAGTCTCACATTCCACTTCGTTAAGACAGAAAAATCTATAACCATCCACTGCAACTTCAATATTACACTGAAGATTTACAAAAGAAGGAACAGAGATTTATTACATTGATCGTTAGTACTTCTGAAAAATCTCTTGGCATGATTTGCTGTCCATACAATTACATTTTTGTATACATATCGTATCATGATTACTACAATATATCCTATAGTCTTCATGAAACAACAGTATAGTTTTTCACATCTGAATCGACTAAAGTAAATACAGGTAGCCCTCCTACAACACGATTTCGCTCTAAGACGATAAGAAAATTGCAAAAATCTTTGTACAACACTGTTCTTCTACAACTGCTACTTCTTAACTGTTTGAGTTAATAATTTAACTTTAAAAAAATTACAAGAAGACCTAAGCTTAGCTGAAAATCTTGAGTCATTTTTCTTGAATGCAGACCCTTCCGCTGAAAGAAGCCGAAAATTCAAAAGGGAGCTGCAAAACTGTTTAGCTCCATACCGAGAATTTTAAAATGATCTGGTAAGCACCAGCAAGCAAAGTAAAATTACAAAATTTGTTAAGAGGGATGAAGATGCAACAACTTTAAATTAAGAAAAAAGTTCTGAAAGTGTTGGTGATATCATTCCATCGAAAAAACGTTCTCGGTTCATTATACTGAGCACGGACGATGAAGAAATTTATTAAATTAAAGTAATATTTTTGTTTGTGTTGTACATACATTTATATTTTTAATAAAAATTAAGCTGATTATGTAGAATTAAAAAAAAAATTTGTTTTTAATAAGTTTTCGAATCGTAACCCCCCTTTTTGTACTGGCTTTGGGTCTCGTACAACACGGTTTCACACAAGACGACATTTTCTAGGAATCGATCTACCGTGTTATAGGAGGGTTACCTGTACAACAAAATTTATAACGTTGGTAGTAGTTAAAAATTTTGGGTGAAAATAATATCCACCTAAAAGATAATTCTAACTTCAGTAACAGTCAGAGACATTATAACATTGTATAAATAATATTTGGTAGAATTAATCGCAATATAGACAAATCGTTAAAATAATCTCTTTCGTGAAAAAAAATTTAAACTGAAGCACACTAATCATCGAAATTAAGAACTGAGCTTTCAATTCCTTCTGTGTAACTCGACCGACAGATCTTCCATCCATTTCATTAAACAGTGATAAATTTTTCTTCGTATAATAAATTTAAAGCTATCTACATGTGCAATCGTATCTTCACAAAATGAAGACGAAAATCGGATATTTCAATAAACCTAAATTAATTGTTTACATGATTCTCATTCTATTTTTAACGTAAAACATACTCGACGCATGTGTCAAGTTTAACTTATGCACGTGACAAGAATATACTAGATATTTTATTTAAGACACTTTTGAATGCAATTTCCGTGAACTGTAAAACATTGATTTCGCTCAATCAACACACATACACACACGCTTACGGACACATATACATGGTCGATCTATGAATTCATGTTGATTCTTATATGTGTCATTTGTGCCATTTTCGCACACCAAAATGAAACTGCATAGAATTTGATTAGAAACTGTCGTTTGAAATTGAAGATATGCAATGCATGAATTTTTCCCTAGAAAACTTAAATTGTTTGGAAAAATCATAAGTAAACCCAAGGAGGACCATTTTGTATCCACGTATAAGGAAGTGCTAAAAATATTATTTTAACCTTCCTTTGAGTTCCCTAAAATCAATATACGTTCATTTGAATAAATAATTTTTTTTTAACTGCATCAAAGACAAATTTATTTTCTGTTCTTTGTGAAAAAAGAGAGATATCACTTAAAAAGAAAATAAGAACACAAGTGTCCTTCTACGTTCTTCTTTACTGGTCGTAGGCTTCTTTCTACACTTTTCGCGTTGAATTTCTAATCACTTGTAATATATATCGTAAAAGTTAAATAATTATAAATAATCAGTTAAATTTTCTTAAAACAATGAACGCTAAATTTATACTTAAATACGTAGCTAAATTCTAAAAAATAAAACCTTTTTACATGCCTAATTCGTACGATAAACAAGATTTTTAGAAACACGTTTATGAAAACCGAAGATATGTACACGATAATCGAATAAAAATTGTATTCTGTTGTATCTACTGGAAAAACACCAAATTCGATCGCTTTAAATAGTTTCTAAGATATGTTTTACAAGTATAACATGAAAGTTGTACGATGTACGTATAAAAGTTACAAGTCGACGAAGACAAACAAATACACACCATACATTTTAATAGATACGTATCTGCAATTGACATCTTCCCATAAGGAGTAAAAATTTGAGAACTTTCGAATACGGTAAAACGTCGAATTAAAAGTAATTTACAAATTTGTCCGGCAAACATAACACATCTTCAACAGGAAGGCAAAATATAAATTATGAAAAGGACTATAATGGTATATTATACTTAGCTTCGTTCAGAAACGACAATGTTATGCGAATAAGAAAGTACACAAATATATTTTTCACACAAGACTAGCTTCATCAAACGGAACACCTTTGTTCTCAAATCAACAAACAAAGGAACTGTGTCTCAAACGACAATTTCCAGCGACGTTTACGCCTATCTCATTGTCAAACCAACACCGTTACTCTATCAAGCAGCAGTGTCTGCTGCAGCATACTTATTCACACCAATTCTAAAAACTGGATTCATATAAATTTAGAACCTCGTCGCGGGCAACACACCAAATAAAACTTCCTCCTCGTCTAGCTCGTACCTCGTGTATCTTATACTCTCTTCGAGCCTATTAACACGTTGAATGCCACGGGGGTCACACGGGAGTGACCGGCGCTCAACTTGGCAGTGGCGCCGTGGGGGTCACCGGTGACAGACGCTCAACTTGGCGGTAGCGCCGTGGGGGTCACTGATGCCCGGCACTCAATTTGGCGGTGGCGCCGTGGGGGTCACTGGTGACCGGCGCTCAACATGGCGGTGGCGCTGTTGAGGTCACTGGTGACCAGCGCGCTCAAATTGGTAGAAATACATAATTTGGATAAATGTCAGTAATTATCAATTTTTCATTATCCCCATCGTTAATGCAACGGTACGAAGAAATTAATGCAGTATAAAACATGTAAAGATAGTTACACATCGTAACTTATTTGTTATAGGTAATATTTCAACATTATATGTATCGTATAATAGAGAATTCATCGTGACGCCATGAGCAAACCTTGTAAAATTGGCATGGCTTTCAACGTGTTTACCCTTTGACTGCCACACCAAAATCACATGTTTCGCTCAGGATGCCACGGGAGTCCACTGCCAGATGCAATATTTCATAGAAATTAATCTTTTATTTTCAATGTTCTAATAAGAATTTGTAATCGTTCAATAGGGCACTTTTTACTTCAAAGTATCCTTTAATCAGTGGTAATGTTCAAAATGCACTGACTCTATTTTTATTCAACTCTTACAATTGTAAGCAGTTGAAGCTCAGAATGTCACAAGAGTCCACCGCTAGATGCAATATTTCATAGAAATTAATTTTTTATTTCCGATGTTCCAATAAAAGTTTTCAATCGTTTAATGAAGCACTTTGTACTTCAAAGTATCCTCTAATTACCATTAATGTTGATAATGCATTAACTGTAAATTTTTATTCAACTCTTACAATTTCGTGTAAGAAATCATCCAAATCCCCTGTTTACTCAGTTGTTAGACAGGTCGGATACCCGCAGATTAAAAACAGTCTATCTCTTAGAATCAAGTGGTGGATTTAGTAAGTTTAATTACCGCATCCACAATCTAACTGCATTAATCTAATTTTCAACACGACATTATAATACACCAGAATGAATATATATAATTCTTGCAGGGAACTGATTGTAATGTACTCTTTGAAAAAAAAAGTCAAAATTGTAAGTAGCTGAAGCGCTCTGGTCAGCAATGACCACCGTGACGTCACAAGAGAAACCGTGACCGGTCATATGTGACCAACGTGGCAAACAAAGTGTTAACACTTCACCAACCGGGAGCCTATTAACATTTAGCTAATCGCATGGTGCCACGCTTAACCGAATCCTTACTTATCCATCGCGTATCAACACTAAACGTACCGGTACTTTACACATACCTATTCCTACCATAAGAAGTTATTTGACCACTTATGAAATAAGCGTTGATTTTTATAAAGAAATTCTTAATTTATTAAAGGAAATAATTCGCAACATTTTTGTAAGCTGTGATTTTTACTCTGACTCACAATATAAGACTGCACTTCTATTTCGATTAGCTATAGATAACTCATTTGAAGGACTGCTGCTTGTGAATCTTCGATAAGAGTCTTTTCAAGTGCTCACGCTGAAACCAAGCACATATTAGATTCAGATAAATGAAACTATAACTTAAGAAGTGTATCTGAGTCCAGAACTAACTAGGGTTCCAGTTGGAGAACTGTAGAAAAATATGTAAATTCCGTAAGGGGTCAAAATGAGGTATGCAAAGAATTTTTCTCGGTAAAAAATAAGCTAAAAGAAAAACGGAAAGCGAGAAATTGAATAATCAGATAGTATAAGAATTTATAGAAAGTCAGATGTGCGAAAGAAATAACAATGAATATTGATTTAGTAAATTTTGAAAGGGGTCATTTGACCTTGCTTGGTACGTTTAGTGTTAAGAATTTATTAAAAATTATACTTATAAAAAGCTGAAAATGTATTTGACGAACTGTGAACAGCACTAGTTCAAGACTAACTTATAACAAAAGTAAATAGAATCAATGGCAGCGCCTTTGTTGCGAAAAAAATCAGAGATCTCTCCATTCGGTTAGCTAAGTGTTAACAGGAAAGTGTGCTGGAAAAAGGAAACAGTCGATCATTTATAGGATCATACTGGCGTCGATAGCTGCACAGATGAGGCCTCGATCGCTTGCGAGTCTCGAACTCAGTATTATTTGAGTATATTGTCTTGCATTCATACTATAACCACAATAATGAGCGAAGCAGGCAGGCTTCCTCTTCTCAAACGTTCAGATCTATCAAAAGACTCGAGCATGTAACCGAACTGTAAAATACGTTTACTCCCGCGGACAATTAGGAGACGCGGGGCAGCAATGACTTCGATAACTGCGGTTACCGAGAGCATAAATAATAATAACGATGATAATAACACTCCCAGCAGAGGCTACGAGTTCGATCGTAACGGATGCGTCATCGAGAAACGAGATCAACTCGTTGAGAAGGCAAACCGATCTCTCGATTCCTTTAATGGTCCCCGTTTAAACGATACTGCATCCACTGTTCTGGTGGCGCGTCTTGCCGCTCTTCGTCATGGTAAAACCGGGACAACACTGGTCCTGTTGCGTTAGCGACTGCGAATTGCTAATGTCGCTGTGAAACGTCGAATAATATTCTTTGCTTTTCTCACAGTGGTCATTCTTCTCCCGCTTAGCGACGTCCAAGTCGACCAACGAAGCCCTATCCTCGCGGGATTCCTCTGACGACGAGCTCGAGCTCGCGTTCACACTCACTTCCGGTTTCGGGTGTACGCCGGCCGATCGGTTCTCCACATGAGGGGACAGGCTGTCCCTGTGCTGTCTGAAGTGATCCTCCGTGTCGCTCAGAAGAGAGCTGAACATCTCTGAATTTCTGCTGATTACCGCACCCATCGAGTTTGATCTACATTCTGCAAGTATCTTTGTTTTAGAAGAAACATTTAACACAAGCACTTCTACCCCTTTTATTATTACTTGCGAGTGACTGTGCATTCGTTTCATAATTACTGCTCGCTATACATGGCCTGTTACAAGAATGATCGCGGGCTATAAAACATTATATTTATGAAACTTTTTGTAGGTGACACTTTTGAGAATCAAAGTTGTCCGTGTTGAAATAATATAAGAGAAAGCGTGGGGGCCGTTCAGATTAGTTAGACCGGGGGAATTGAACCCGGGATCTTTTCGCTTGCTGGGCGACTGCTTTAAACCACTAACAACAGGCCTATCATGACCTAATCGGCAACTCTCCGCTTTTCCTAAACTATTTAACCGTTGAACTGCTATGAGCGCATATATGCGTCAGACGAAAACTACTATGGACACGTAATGTGTTTGTCAATTTTTTCGATCTCCCATTTAGAGTAACACAATTGCTAATAGAGAGCACCTCTTCTACGCGGAGTACTTTCAATCGGGAGTATTTACCAGTCAAAGGGTTAATAAAAACCCACCCCCCATACTGCGATCACCGATCACCGAACGCTAATCCTATAAGCTCTTCTAAATTCACGATTTGTGAATCCACAATCCAATTCGCAATCGTACACTATCCCAGCTGAGCCCACAAATTGTAGAAGAAAAAGAGTCGACGACCGTTCGAATTTACCTACCTAGACCGGGAAGAATCGAACCCGGGATCTTTCGCTTGCCAGACAACTGCTTTAATCACTAAGCCATTCAGACCCGAGCATCAACTCCCCTTCTCCTAGACTATTTAATAAATCCGTACCGCGATCACCGGACGCCGATCCCACAATAATTTCATTCTTTAGAGCGTTTATTTGATAAGTTATGATGTATCAAATATTTTTAATTATAGAAAAACAGCGATCATTTAGATAATTCTTCATTTAGAGAAATAAAAGGAACTTAGCTAAAAATTCGTTGTATTGAGAAAGATTTACATCAAGGACGAACTTTTAAATGCTTCGATAAAGATTTTAAACTGTTATTTTTTATTAGGGCTATCAGTCTGAGTTTTGAAGCAAGCATCGTTATCACTTTTGGAACGGACCATGTATACTATCGGTGAGTGCAATCACTCATCGAAGTTTGCTATATTTGTTTTTGTTGATTTGTTAAACGAGAAATATTTGAAAATTGATTCAGCCTAATAATAATTTATCTATTTAGTATTGACATTATACTGTACATATACAAAGATTAAACCAATCTAATAAAATTTAGTTCATATTTATTAACTTCTTAAATCTAAACATAAAAAAATTTTGATCAAAAGACGATCCAGTTAACAACGATTTCAAACACGAATCTGTGGTGAATACTATTTAATTATAGATAAACTTTTATAATACAAAAAGTGACACACAGGCATTCGAATTACACCTATACAGTACGTTTTCAACACAAAGGTTGATTAATATAAATACTGTTTAATTAAGCTTATTTTAATATTTCTTTTGGCATCGATTAATATACCTTATAATTATTATTTCATTACTTATAAAATCATTAATTATTTTATTTTCTAAATCAGTTTATTATACTTCCACTTCATTCATTCTTTATAACTTTGTGAGTTTATAGTAACTAGTGTATGATATGATATAACGATAAATTAAAGTAAATATTTTAATTCATCCACTTAATTGTTATAAAAAGTTCATTAAGTGAAAATCCAAATTAAGTGAAATATGTGTAAATAAGGTATCAGTGAAATTGGTTTTAAACTTTTGTCCGCTATTCTAACTAGCTATTTTTGTTAACGTTGATAATAATCTTACGTTATGCTAATGCAATAGTTTCTTTCAAATCAGTTCTGGTGTTTACATTTAACCTCTTAGGAACGACGTGTCACTATAGTGGCTTTCGCGGATATCATCTCTTTATATATCATTCCCAATTATATTATTAATTATTAAATAGTGAATTGTAAAAGTTAAGGTATGCGTAATATACAGGGTGTTCGGACAGCCCTGGGCTTAAATTGAAAGAGTAACTCTCTGAGACATTCTAAGACGAAAATCAAGAGTAACGATTTTGCTTTTGAGGCTTTGTTTACGAGTTATAACTAGTTAAAGATATCGTTTAATCCGGACCGTTCGACGCTTGAGCATCACTGTGGACTCAGCGACGTTACCGGCCGAGTTGCCTCGGTTACCCGCTCTCAAGAGTCGAACGGTCCGGATTAAACGATACCTTTAACTAGTTATAACTCGTAAACAAAGCCTCAAACGCAAAATCGTTACTCTTGATTTTCGTCTTAGAATGTCTCAGGGAGTTACTCTTTCAATTTGAGCCCAGGG